>CAUYUJ010014502.1:279248-309248 GCA_963575745.1 Prorocentrum cordatum
CCTCTGGGCGTAGGTGGTTGAAGGTGCTTCCTCTTCCACCCACTTCTTCCCCTTCGGGGAAGGGTTTATCACTGTTCCCTATCAATAAACACCCCCTCCCCCAGGCGACGGGTAGCCAACCCAGGACCATGCGGGCCCCCCCACCATCCATCGTAAAACAAAACAGCATACAACACACACTCCGCCTCCAAATTCGGAGCATGCGCAGCCAACCCCGTGCGGCCTCCCCCCACCATCCCTGTCACAAAAACAATACAGAGCACACTTGGCGGCGGCTGCGGCGGCTGCGGCAGCTGCGGCGGCGGCGGCGGCGGCGGTGGCGGCGGCGGCGGCGGCGGTGGCGGCAGCGGTTGCGGCGGCAGCGGCTGCGGTGGCGGCGAGTTGGCAGCGGCGAGTTGGCGCGGGGGCGGCGGTGGCGCGGCGGCGCGGCGGCGGCGGCGGGCGGCGGCGGCGGTCTGCGCGGAGGCGGCGGCGGTTGCGGCCGGCGGCGGCGGCGCGGCGGCGGCCGGCGTGGTGGGCTGCGGCGCGGCGGCGCGGCGGCGGCGGGCAGCGGCGGCGGCGGCGGATTGGCCCCCAGTAGCTGCCCATCCAAAGACGACTGCTGAATATGCTGAGGCTCGGGCCAGAACTCGGGTGCTACGTATGTGTTGGGAGGGCGGATGGGAGTGAGCGAGACGGCTTGCGGGCGGGGAAGGAGTCCTAAATCACTGTGCCCTTGAATAAACACCCCCTCCCCCAGGCGACTGGGGGTCAACCAGGGACCATGACGACACCCCCCCACCATCCTTTGTAAAAAACAATACAAAACACATTCTGCCTCCTAATTCGGAACAAGCGTAGCCAACCCGATGCGGCCCCCCCCACCAACCCTGTCAAAAAAACAATACAGAGTACACCTGGCGGCGGCGGCAGCGGCTGCGGCGGTTGCGGCGGCGGTGGCGGCGGCTGCGGCGGCGGCGGCGGCGGCGGCGGCGGCGGGGCGGCGGCGGCGGCCGGCGGCGGCGGCTGCGGCGCGGCGGCGGCGGCGGCGGCGGGGGGCCGGCGACGGCGGCGCGGCGGCGGCGGCGGGCGGCGGCGCGGCGGCGGCGGGCAGCAGCGGGGGCGGCGGCGGCGGCGGCGGCGGCGGCGGCGGCGGCGGCGGCGGCGGCGGAGGCGGAGGCGGAGGCGGCGGCGGCGGCGGCGGATTGGCCCCCAGTAGCTGCACATCCAAAGACGACTGCTGAATATGCTCAGGCTCGGGCCAGACTCGGGTGCTACGTATGTGTTGGGAGGGCGGGTGGGGGTGATCGAGACGCCTTGCGGGCGGGGGGGGGTCTTGACCCCTCCCCCTACCCCCTCCCCTGGACCTGGACAGGGTGGTTCGCGAGGGATTGGAGCGTCCAAGATGGCCTCGGCGAGCAAGCCACAATCATTGGTTTTACTATGGTTTTGGCCCCATTGTGGCCTCGCAGAGGGGGGCCCAAATTGAGGGACCCCCCTTCTTTGATCGATCTCCTCCAAGATTGCCCCAAGAGGCGCCCATGAGGCCTCAAGAGGCCCTGAAATGGCCCCATGTAGCCCCAAGGGGCCCCCACGAGGCCCCCCCAAGAGGCCCCAAAAGGCCCACCCAGGGGCACCCAAGACGCTCCAAGAAGCCTCGGCGAGAATGCCAACAACATATGTTTTAGCATGTTTTGTTGTACTAAGGCTTTGGCCACATTTTGGCCTCCTGGGGGGGGGCACTGCTTCAGATGACTCCGAGAGCGCCTGGGACAGCCCAGCATGACCTCCAAGATGGCACAACACATCCCACGATGCCTCAAGATGGCTCCCATGATGCTCCAAGAGGCCCCAAGACCGCTTCAAGGCGCCTCCAAGTGGCCAAAGAGCTCCCCCAGCCTTCCAAAACCTCAGGAAAAAAGTGTTTTGGGCGTTCTCGCCTTTTCGCGTCCGATGGCCATCCGAAGCTTCAAGATGGCCCCGAGATGGCCCAAGAGGGCTCCAAGAGGGCTTCCAAGGCTCCCAAGAGCGCTTCAAGAGGGCCCCAGGAGGCGCCCAGGAGGCCCAGGAGGCCCCAACAGGCGCCCCAGAGGCCTCCAAGAGGCCCCCAAGAGGCCTCCAAGAGACCCCAAGAATCTCTCCGAGGCACCCAGGACGCTCGTAGAGGCGTCAGGGACCGCCAAGAGGCCCCCAAGACGCTCCAAGAGGCCTCCGCTGGGGGACCCGTCCTCTGTGTGCTGCCCACTTCCCTGATCGAGCCACTTTCTCTGGGCATCGTTTCTGGATGGGCTGGCGGGGCTGTTTTTTAGTCAGCGGCCGCGAGCGAGCGCGCCGGCGGCGTGTCAAGCCAAAGCGGGCTACGCAGAGACGAGTTAGGCAAAGGAAGCCGGGAAAAACAAGCAGAGCGACGGCCGAAGCGGCAACTAGGCGCGGCCGAGGCCTCAGATGGGGGGCTGCCGGGACTGAGCCGAGGGGAGCTGCCAGCGTGCACAGCCGCAAGTCCGTCGGAGGCGTCACGCGTCGGACAGTCAACGACGACCAGGGGCAATTCCGAGAGAGAAAAAACGTGACACCGTACCTCAGACGACTGCGTGGGCACCAGGGTGGCCGTGGCCAACGAAACGTCGGTCGAGCGCTGGCGGGGTTACGCGAAGCGTCTAGAAATAACTCTCCTCCTTCGGTGACTCTCTGAACAGCCCCTGGGGTAGGGCGCACGCTCTGGGCGTCTCAACAATGTTTGTGTGCAAATCTGTATTTTTTTTGCCGGGTGGGTTTTGTTTGTGTACAGTTGTTGCAGTTGTGTTTCCCAACCATCCTGTGCTGTTGGGTCCTCGCTTTGAAGAGACAGGGGCCCGCGTCTCCTCCTCCTCCTCCTCCTTCTCCTCCTCCTCCTCCTCCTCCTCCTCCTACTCCTCCTCCTCCTCCTCCTCCTCCTCCTCCCCTCCTCCTCCTCCTCCTCTTCCTCCTCCTCTCCTCCTCCTCCTCCTCCTCCTCCTCCTCCTCCTCCTCCTCCTCCTCCTCCTCCTCCCCCTTCTCCCTCCTCCCATCCCTGCCTCTGCCATCCGCATGTTTGTGTCTCGGCACGCCCAATTGGCTGCTCTCGCATGCGGGACCCCCACCCAGTATAGTTTTTCGTGGCCCTATAGGGAGCTCCGCCGAAGGCCCCACTGGCTCCTCTCGCATACGCGCCCCCGTCCAGCACAGCGCTTCGTGGCCCAACAGAGAGCTCCACCGAAGGCCCCAGTGGCTGCTCTCGCAAGCAACACCCACGATGTACAGCGTTTCGTGGCCCCAGAGGGAGCTCCACCGAAGGTACCAGTGGCTGCGCTCGCATGCGATTCCCCCCGCCCAGTACGCATTTCGTGGCCCCACAGGGAGCTCCACTGAAGGCCCCACTGGCTGCTCTCGCATGCGTTTCCCGCATCCAGTACCGCGCTTCCTAGCCCCAGAAGGAGCTCCACCGAAGGCCCCAGTGGTTTTACACTCGCATGCGATTCACCGTATGCCCATACGTAGCTCCACCGAAAGCCCTGGTGGCTGCTCTCGCTTGCAGTTCCCGCACCCAGTACAGCGCTTAGTGGCCCCATAGGGAGCTCCGCCGAAGGCCCCAGTGGTACAGCGCTTCGTGGCCCCATATGGAGCTCCATCGAAGGCCCCAGCGGCTGCTCTCGCATGCGAGACCCCACCCAGTACAGCGCTTCGTGGCCCCATCGGGAGCCCCATCGAAGGCCCCCATGGCTGCTCTTGCATGCGGGTCCCGCACCCAGTGCAACGTGTCGTGTAGAGGGCAACAAAAAACACCCCGATAATAACCACCCCGACACGCGAAGCCGTTTAGTAAACGCACCCAAGAAAGGAATCCAACAAGGCACGCTTTTTAGTAAACGCCCAAGGCCGCTTAATCAATGCCAATTATCCGGTCGGGGTGGTTTTTCCTCCCTTGATCGTGGTCCCATCGGAAGCTCCACCGCAAGCCGCAGTGGCCACTCTCGCATGCAATTTCCAAACCCAGTGCGGCGTTCCGTGGCCTCATAGGGGGGCTCCGCCGAATGCCCCAGTGGCTGGCCTCGCATGCGGCATCCCGCATCCAGTGCAGCGTTTCGTGGCCCCTTGGGGACCTCCACCGAAAGCCCCAGTGGCTGCGCTCGCATGCGATTCCCCGCGCCCAGTACAGCGCTTCGTGGCCCCACAAAGAGCTGCACCGAAGGCCTCAGTGGCTACTCTCGCATGCGGATTCCCTTCAGGTTGCAGCGCTCCATGGCCCCATAGGGAGCTCCGCCGAAGGTCCCAATGGTGGCCTCGCGCTATTGCGGCGCACACCTCACACGTTTCGCGGCCCCATCGCGGATTCCGCGTAAGAGCCCCACTGGCAGTGCCGGCATGGCGGCCCCGTCCAAAACATCGGCACACCCTTCGCACTTCATGGCCCCAAAGAGGAGAGAACCCGAAGGCGATACCCTCAACGACTGTACTCACAACTGCACATGTTTGGGTTATTCGCCAAGGTAGGTGCTCCGCTGTGTTTCAGCTGGTATCAACATGGCTCGAGGTGACAGGGGCAACGCCACATACAAAACAGGGCGCACACGACTTATCTGCAGCAATTGCTTCATCCAGAGAACCTGCTCACACAAACACCTCGGATCGATTCAAGCTTGCAGGCTGAACGGGGCGGTGCAGAAGCGGAATGCGGTATCACGCGCCGACGCCCGCTTGCAACCACAGATTGCAAAACTTCAATCTCCGACCAGTCTCGACGGTCAAGCTAGGCCTGGACCCAGCGATGTCAAACACGATATTGCGATCCGTTGCAGTTGAATATTGTGGCCATACTTTCCCGGATCCTGGCCGACCCGTTTTGGCGAACGATACCCACAACTCGCCCATTGTCTCTGCCAAACTCCTTCGACCAAACTTCGAGGAAACGCTGTCAAACACAAACGGAATCTCAGCGCCGTGGTATACGGCGGGTCGGGAACCATGATAAGCAAAATGGTACAGGAAAGACTGGCTTGAATGTTGCACAACAAGCTTGGCCCCACAAACAAAGGATCCGTCTGCGACCAGCCTGCTTGCCGTCGCTCTGTTGTCTGCGCCTGGGGGGTAAAACTGCAACGCCATATCGTACAACGTCTCGTTGAAAACGCGCCCATTGCTGAGGAACGCGCGGACGAACAACTTATACGCGTCGCTGTCCATCCCTTTGTGGTAAGACGGATCAGTCTGCTCCCTGCCTGCTGGGGGCGACAACGCGCGTAAAACGGTTCCGTGTACGGTGTCTTCGTGTCGTGGCGACTTGGGCGCCAGCTTCAGACAGCTTGAATAGGAGATCGACAAAAGAACTGATTTGCTCCAAAATGAATGTCCTCGTCGAATCAATGAAAAATGCGTGGACACGTTCGTAGACCTACGAACACTCCGCGTACGTTCCGTCGATGCGACGACTACTTCAGTTCTGGTGCAAATCGATTGTGTATTCGATTTCCTACTCGAACACCGCGTGGATCGATGAACCTTGAACGACCGCAGCTGTCCGGTAAGATCGGGTCGGGCGAAAGGGGGGGATAGCAAAGGGGGGGGGTAAGAATCAGCTCACGTAGCTGATTTTCCCGGCGCCGCCCGGCGCCGGAGGCGGCCATGCATCGAGGAAGGGGCCCCTCGGTGAGGCCGAAACCAGCTGCACGCAGCAGGTTTCGTAACCACTTCGCCCGGCCCGATAAGGGCCTGGATCGTCCAACGTCGGCCGGTTCCAGGGCTGGTGCCATCCTTGGACTGGTGCCCGCGCTGCTTGGGTCGGTCGCGACGGGTCGCGACCAGTATTGGCGACCGGTCGCGACCGGTCGCGACTGGTCGCTGATAGCTTTTCGCCCGAAAACCGAAACGACCGGTATCTAAAACAGGGCTAGGATCAGGATAAATCGCTCCAGAGCGTTCCGGAGCGCTCTCAGAGCGTTCCGGAACGCTCTGGAGCGGCCGCGGCGCCCAATACATCCTCCAAACCCGCCGATTCTCAGAGATTTCGAGTTATCCCGATCCGATTTTGTCCCGATCTTCGCGTCCTTTTATGTCGGCTTTCGCTGCCCAAATTTTTCGGTCGCGCATCGTCCAGCGTCGGCCGGCTCCAGGGCCACCAGCGACGCTCCAGCCTCGAGGGCGCCCTGCGCGGGGGCCTCCGCCGCGCCGCCGACGCGGCGCGGGCCTCCCGTGGCCAGGCCTCTGCGGCCCCCCCCCCAGCCTGACTACCTACCAGACCACCCCAACCCAACCCGAAGACCCGAATTTCGGGTTGGGGGGGGCACGGGTTCCATCTGTGTTTTCTCGATGTTCCCCGACCCCCCCACACTGGAAATGGAGGTCAATTTGAGGCCTTCGGGTTGGGTTGGGGTGGTTTGGTGGGTGGTGACAGCCTGATCGAGCAGCCTATACCGTGCGGCAGTCAGGCTCGTGTCGTGCCGACTTCGGCGCTGGTTTTTCTGACGCCGCGGGGATCGTTCCGCCTGGAGCGGTCGGCCGTACCCGAAAAACGTCCAAATTGTTCCACGTCGAGCGATTCTGGGTCGCCCCCCATCTGATCGAAGAGCCTACCGTGCGTCAGTCAGGCTCGTGTCGTGCCGACTTCGGCGCTGGTTTTTCTGACGCCGCGGGGATCGTTCAACTGAAGGAGCCCTGGGACACACAACTAAATACACACAAATAGCAGGATTCCCAATATGTTCTCATATTTTCTGTGTTTTTGTCTTCCCCCCATCATCCATATCTTCCAATATCCGTAAGGGCTTCGCCCCCTGCCGCCGGCCCCCTCTCTCGGAGAATGGGCCATGGAAGAGCTAAGTCGTGAGGCCTTGGCGCTGTCGTGAAGCAGTATCGAAACTTCATGCGAAGCCGATTCGCAATCAGCAAAACCAACTGATCACAAGAGGGGTTACCACACCTGGCGATTGGTAAGACGTGTATGGTTTACGGGCTTGGTTACCACACCTTGCGATTAAAGGGCCGAGGGAGTTCTCGCAGTTTGGGTTACCACGCCTTGCGATGGATGTGCGTGAAGGGTGGCACCGAATTTCAGAAATGTGGCAAATCCCCTGTGTTTTTGGACCCTGACCCCGCGGATCTGCGTGAGGGGTGGCGCCGAATTTCAGAAATGTAACAAATCCCTTGTGTTTTTGGACCCTGACCCCGCGGATCTGCGTGAGGGGTGGCACCGAATTTCAGAAATGTGGCAAATCCCATGTGTTTTTGGACCCTGACCCCGCGGATCTGCGTGAGGGGTGGCACCGAATTTCAGAAATGTGGCAAATCTCCTGTGTTTTTTTGACCCTGACCCCGCGGATATGTGCAAGGGGTGGCACCGAATTACAGAAATGTAGCAAATCCCTTGTGTTTTTGGACCCTGACCCCGCGGATCTGCGTGAGGGGTGGCACCGAATTCCAGAAATGTAGCAAATCCCTTGTGTTTTTGGACCCTGACCCCGCGGATCTGCGTGAGGGGTGGCACCGAATTCCAGACATGTGGCAAATCCCCTGTGTTTTTGGACCCTGACCCCGCGGATCTGCATGAGGGGTGGCGCCGAATTTCGGAAATGTGGCAAATCCTTTGTGTTTTTGGACCCTGACCCCGCGGATCTGCGTGAGGGGTGGCACCGAATTCCAGACATGTGGCAAATCCCCTGTGTTTTTGGACCCTGACCCCGCGGATCTGCGTGAGGGGTGGCGCCGAATTTCAGAAATATTGCAAATCCCCTGTGTTTTCGGACCCTGACCCCGCGGATCTGCGTGAGGGGTGGTACCGAATTTCAAACATGTGGTAAATCCTCTGTGTTTTTGGACCCTGACCCCGCGGATCTGCGTGAGGGGTGGCACCGAATTTCAGAAATGTGGCAAATCCCATGTGTTTTTGGACCCTGTCCCCGCGGATCTGCGTGAGGGGTTCGTTCGGAAATGTGGCAAATCCCTTGTGTTTTTTTGACCCTGACCCCGCAGATCTGCGTGAGGGGTGGCACCGAATTTCAGAAATGTGGCAAATCCCTTGTGTTTTCGGACCCTGACCCCGCGGATCTGCGTGAGGGGTGGCGCCGAATTTCAGAAATGTGGCAAATCCTTTGTGTTTTTGGACCCTGACCCCGCCGATCTGTGTGAGGGGTGTCGATTTCGAGCCCCCCCAGCAATTCAGACAACGCGCCCAGGAGGTGCTAAATATCTGGTTTGGGCCTCCCCCCCCCTCGCGCGGTCAATCAACTAGTTACAGTAACCAGCAAGAAGCAGAACTGTAACACTGGAAACTACAAGCTACAACTGGTACAGGAAACTGCGAATCCCGCGCCTACAGCCTGGTGGCCCCACAAGGGGTCCGGCGGATTCTCTTGGGAATCGACGATTCATTGTCTGTGTTTTTTTCCCTCCTGATCAACCTTGAGCGGTCGGCCGTTCCCGAAACGTCCAAATCGTTCCGCACCGAACGATTCTGGGTCGCCAGCGGCGTTCCACGTTGAACGCCCGCAGCGGGGTCGCCGCTGGTCGACACGATGCGAACCTACCGTATGTGAGCGGAGGGGGGAACCGGGGCGGAGCCCCCGGGATCGAAAAGCCGCTTCCCCAGACGAGAGGGTCACCAGACCACGGGGCCCCAGGGGCCCCCAGCAGTATGCCCAGATGGCTCCCGCGAGGGTCCAGTCAGCGGCAGCTTGCCTCCAGGATCAGCCACGATGGCCCAAGATGTGTGCCGATGGCTTCCAAGCGGGCCCCAGTTCCGACAGTGCTCCTCGATGGCCCTGGAGCGTGCTAAGAAAAGCTTTGAGAGGCCGGAATTCTGGAATACCAATGTGCTTTTCTTTTTTGCGTTCACGCCTGTGCTCCTCCTGAATGACCCTCAGGAGCTTCGAGATGGCCCCACGTTGTCACACGAATGGCCCAATAAAACCGTACGAGGGCCCTCCGACCGACCAGAGTACAGCAGTGCACCTTCATCAGGCCCCCAGGCAGCCCCAAGAAGCATCAGAGAAAGGCTATACAATCACATCCAGAGACGAGCACCAGCAATTGGACCCCAAGAGCAATACCATATAGTGCTGGGGCCCGAAGACCCCCAAAACATCAGCTCATCAGGAGTACAGCAGTGCACCTCCATCAGGCTCCTGGGCAGCCCCAAGATGCATCAAAGAAAGGCCCGACACACGCCCACAGAAGAGGACCAGCACTATGATCCCGTGAGCAACACAATGTAGTGCTGGGGCCCGACGACCCCCGAACACATCCGCTCGATATATTTGTTGCTTGTCCCCGTTCTCCCATTGCTCGGGCACGCACGCGACGCGGCGACAGCTTAAACGAATAGAGCACTTGCGCATTCCTGGCTTAAGAAGCACCGCTGGTTCGAAGACACTTGCCCACTCGAGGCAAATGCCCTACCCCAATTACTCATGACTTCGTTCGCTTCTCCTTGCGGTGACACTGTCCCTGCTACAAGTCCCAATGTAAATACTATTTCCGCAAACAGCTTGCTGAACGGGATGCTGTTGTGATACAAGCTAACTCCGGCCGAGGGAAAGGGGAGCAGAGACATCCTCACACAAAAATCTGATGGTCTGGGCCGTTTCGCTTGAGACATCCTCACAACTCTCGTTTCTGAGTTGGCCGGGATTGGCCGTTTCGCCTGAGACATCCTCGAACAGTTGCGCTCTGGGACGCCGCGCGAGAGCTGGTCCGGGCCGTTTCGCTTGAGACATCCTCGAAACTCTGAGCCCCGAGATGCTGTGCGAGAGGTGGTCCGGCCCGTTTCGCCTGAGACATTCTCGTAACTCTGGGCTCCGAGATGCCGCTTGCGAGGTGGTCCGGCCCGTTTCGCCTGAGACATCCTCGCAACTCTGAGCAGAGATGCCCTGCGCGAGGTGGTCCGGCCCGTCTCGCCTGAGACATCCTCGCAACTCTGAGCTCTGAGATGCCGTGCGCAAGGTGGTCCGGCCCGTTTCGCACAAGACATTCTTGCAACTCTGAGCTCCCAGATGCCGCGCAAAAGGTGGTCCGGCCTGGGGGCCCAGAGGACCATATCTTACATATCCCCCCTGGGACCCTGGGAGCCCCAGGAGGCCCCAGAGAGCTTCAGGAGGCCGCAGGACGCCCAGGACAGGCCCCAGTGGTCCTCAGGACATCCCCAGGAGGCTCCCAAGAGGCCCCAGGAGGCTCCCTATCAGAACGTGTCAAGTTAATACATATCCGGTGCCGATTCGTTGATTTTTCCTGCTCTTGCGGCCCCCCCCACCATTTTGGAGGGCCAACGACGGCCACATGTTAGATATCCCCCCCTGGGAGCCCCAGGAGGCTTCAGGAAGCCCCAGGTGGGGTCCGGGAGGCCACAGGAGGGAGCAGGAGGTCCCCAGGAGGCCCCAGGAGGCCCCAGGAGGCCCCCGCAACTCGGAGCTCTGAGACGCCGCGCTCGAGGTGGTCCGGCCCGTTTCGCCTGAGACTTCCTACGTTTCGCAAGAGACATCGTCGCAACTCTGGGGTCCGAGATGCCGCGCGCGAGGAGGTCCAGCCCGTTACGCTGGAGACATCCTCGCAACTCTGGGCTCCGAGATGCCCTGCGCGAGGTGGTCAGGCCCGTGTCGCCAGAGACATCCTCGCAACTCTGAGCTCTGAGATGCCGTGCGCAAGGTGGTCCGGCCCGTTTCGCATAAGATATTCTCGCAGTTCTGACTGAGCTCCGAGATGCCGCGCAAGAGGTGGTCCAGCCTGGGGGCCCAGAAGACCACATGTTACACATCCCCCCTGGGAGCCCCAGGAGGCCCCAGAGAGCTTCAGGAGGCCCCAGGTGGGGTCCAGGAGGCCACAGGAGGCCCCCGCAACTCGGAGCTCTGAGACGCCGCGCTCGTGGTGGTCCAGCTCGTTTCGCCTGAGACTTCCTTGCACCACGTTTCGCCCGATACATCGTCGCAACTCTGGGGTCCAAGATGCCGCGCGCGAGATGATCCAGCCCGTTACGCTGGAGACAGCCTCGCAACTCTGGGCTCCGAGATGCCGTTCGGGATGAAGAGGAGGTAGGGGAGGACGAGGACGAGGAGGAGAAGGCATGTTCTAACGTGCCACGCTAGCCCGCACTGGACGGGCGCGCAATCGACCTTGGAAACCGCAATGGGTTTAAAACCACTGTTTGGGGATACTGCACTCCGGCTATAATTCCCCCTCTCACCTGATCGTGTCCGGAGGATGATGGTCGGCCCTCTCCGCGCACTGTCTTGACACACAATACTTGAAGCTAACTCCGGCCGAGGGAATTCAAAACAGAGACGTCCTCAAAAAATGAGGTGGTCCGGGCCGTTTCGCCTGAGACATCCTCGCAACTCTCGAATCTGAGTTGTCCGGGATTGGGCGTTTCGCGTGAGACATCCTCCAAGTTCTGAGTTCCCAGATGCCGCGCGAGAGATGGTCCAGCCCGTATCTTCGCCTGAGACATCCTCCAAACTCTGAGCTCCAAGATGCCGCGCGAGGTGGTCCGGCGCGCTTCGCCTGAGACATACTCCAAACTCTGAGCTCAGAGATGCCGTGCGCGAGGTGGTCTGGCGCGCTTCGCCTGAGACATCCTCGAAACTCTGAGCTCTGAGATGCCGCGCAAGAGGTGGTCCAGCCCATTTCGCCTGAGACATCCTCGCAACTCCGGGCTCCGAGATGCCGCGCAAAAGGTGGTCCGGCCCGTTTCGCCTGAGACATCCTCGAAACTCTGAGCCCTGATATGCCGTGCGCGAGGTGGTCTGGCCGGTTTTGCCTGAGACATCCTCGCAACTCTGCGCTCTGATGCCGCGCGAGAGGTAGTCCGGCCTGTTTCGCTTGAGACATCCTCCAAACTCTGAGCCCCGAGATGCCGCCCAAGAGGTGGTCCGGCCCGTTTCACTTGAGACATCCTCGCACTTTTGCACTCCGAGATGCCGCGCGAGAGGTGGCCCGGCCTGTTTCGTCTGAGACGTCATCAAAACTCTGAGCTCTGAGCTCTGAGATGCCGCGCGCGAGGTCGTGCAGCCTTTTTTTGCCTGAGACATCCTCCGAACTCTGAGCTCTGAGCTGCCGCGCAAGAGGTGGTCCAGCCTATTTCGCCTGAGAAATCCTTGCAACTCTGACCTCGGAGATGCCGCGCGCGAGGTGGTCCGGCGCGTTTCGCCTGAGACATCCTCGCAACTCTGAGCTGTGAGATGCCCTGCGCGAGGTGGTCCGGCCCGCAACTTGAGCTCTGAGATGCCGTGCGCAAGGTGTTCCGGCCCGTTTCGCATAAGACATTCTCGCAACTCTGAGCTCCCAGATGCCGCGCAAGAGGTGGTCCAGCCTGGGAGCCCAGAAGACCACATGTTACATATCCCCCTGGGACCCTGGGAGCCCCAGGAGGCCCCAGAGAGCTTCAGGTGGCCGCAGGACACACAGGACAGGCCCCAGGGGTCCCCAGGAGATTCCTGGGAGGCTCCCAGGAGGCCCCAGGAGGCCTCCTATCAGAACGCGTCAAATTAATATACATCCGGTGCCGATTCGTTGATTTTTCCTGCTTTGGTGGACCCCCCCCCATTTGGGGGGGCCCAGACGGCCGCATGTTAGATATCCCCCCATGGGAGCCCCAAGAGGCTTCAGGAAGCCCCAGGTGGTGTCCAGGAGGCCACAGGAGGCCCAGGAGGAAGCCCCAGGAGGTCCCCAGAAGGCCCCAGGAGGCCCCCGCAACTCGGAGCTCTGAGACGCCGCGCTCGTGGTGGTCCAGCTCGTATCGCCTGAGACTTCCTTGCACCACGTTTCGCCCGAGACATCGTCGCAACTCTGGGGTACGAGATGCCGCGCGCGAGGCCGCACTGGCATGTTATCATGTTCTAACATGCCCGCGCGAGGCCGCAACTCTGGTCATGTTATCATGCTCTAACATGCCATGCCAGCCCGCACTGGACGGGCACGCAATCGACCTTGGAAACCGCAATGGGTTCAAAAACCCTGTTTGGGGATGCTGCACTCCGGCTATAATTCAAATACTCCGGTCGGCTTCGGTGTTTCAAAATGGTGTTCCCGCTGCAGCGTGCATCGGCGCTTTGTTCCCGTCGAACAAAATGGCTCTGTGGCCCCAGCGCGGGCAACTTAACCAGATCCGAATCATTTCTCATCGGCTTCGCCCCCCTCATTTCCCCTCCTCCGCCTTCCACTTGTCCTCCTGCTCCAACTGCTCCTTCCACTCCAGCTCCTGCTGATGCTGTTCGTCCTTGTCCTCCTCCTTCGTCCTCCTCCTGTTCTTCTTGTTCATCCTCCTGCTCATCCGCCACCTCCTCCTCCAATAAACGCAGCTCACTTTTCTTCGGATTGCGCATAGCACGATGTGTGTCTTCTTTGGAGTTTCAGGTCCGCTATGACACGAGTCGGCGGATACAGAAGAACAGCGCAATGGGGAAGGATGTGTGGGAGAGGTGGGATATCAGATATGGCACGAGCGCACCTAGCTACCCCCTCCCCCTCTCTCACCTCGTCGTCCACGTTAGATCACTCGTCGTCCTCCTTCTCCTCCTTCACCTCCTCCTTCACCTCCTCCTCCTCCTCCTCCTCCTCCTCCTCCTCCTCCTCGTGCTTTGCAAGGCACCCGAAGAACCCACCATATCCGCACTATTATCCTCTGCTGGGAATTGGCTAAACTGCGTAAGCATGTCGGATACACAAAAGCATCTCCTTCATTGGTGTTGCTACCCCCCACAACGGGTACGTTTGCATGTCTGCCTTGTGCAAACAGAAGCCTGGGATCTTCCGCAAACTCGTCATTGTCAATGGTCGGCCCCCAACCGAGGGTTGCAAACACATTGGAGTTCGGCGGACTGGTGATTGACTCCGCATCTTTCAGCTCCTCGGTTGTCTTGGAAATGAGACAAGTGATCCTGTTTGCCGACTGATTACAACCAGCCGCTCGCGAGAAAGCTGAGCCCTGAGCCAGCGAGATGTTGTTAGTTCTGGCGTGCGGAAATCCAGACTCGAATAGCGCGCTAGTGAACATCCCAAAACTTCTTGGGGCTACCATGTGCATTACGACTGCTATGGCACCTGCACTTTGCCCAAATAACATTAAACGTGCAATGTCGCCGCCAAACGCCGAGATGTACCCAGACCGCTGCAAAAAGCGCAGGCCTTCCCGCTGATCCTTCAAGCCAAAATTACCTATGCCGTCGGCGAGTAATGCCCACCCGAAAGATCCGAGGCGATAGTTTACCGTGACAACCACAGCATGATGCTTCGTGGCAAGGTTGGTTCCATCGTGATCTGAGCCAGCTCCATGGATAAACCCCCCGCCGTGGATGAAGAAAAGAATAGGCATCGGATCTGCAAGCGATGGTTGCGAAACTGGCGTGTAAATGTTCATGAACAAACAATCTTCAGACCCGGCCTGGGCGGCAGACACGCACCGAGAGCCAAACGAATCGGCCTGCAAGCCTTCTGCTGCGTACGTCTGCGTCCATGGCTCGGGGTTGGCGAAGCGATTAGCTCCTGTCGGGGCTAGAGCATAACGGATGCCCTTGAACGAAGACACTCCCGTCTTGGCGTCAAAGCTTCCATGTACGTTCCCCAGAGGTGTTTTGACAGTCACCGTACTCGCAGCAGCAGGGGCGAGGCATGCCCAAGATGCCAACATTGACATCATCGTGTCAGACTGGCGACGCCAATTGTCAACGCTTGCGAATGCTGTGTGCAGCTAGCCTGCGAAGCTCTCTTAAGCCAAACTCGCTACGGGCCGCGTGTCCAGTGCGACACGGATCAGACCGGGGGCGCGCGCGGCCAGTCGACAATCGGTGCAGTGTGGCAATGCGTGTCCACGTCTGGTCAGTGCGAGGCAACGCTACGACATCCGCACACACACTGCGCCACAATTGGCTTGTGCTCTCATTCTGCAGCGGGCCACGTAGCACTGAGCACCCAGCTGCGACGAGCAGAGAGCACCTGATCAGATCGTGCGCATACTAATTAATACGACGAGCTTGCTTTTGATCCGACGTCAGTCCCAATCATGCCTGCCCGCCCCGTGCAGAAGGAACACCTCGTCCCAACCACGAGCTCGCGCGGCACGGCCGTCCACGGCGGCAGCGCCACCGAAGACCGACCGATACGACAATGGAGTCGAAACCGACCGAAACGATCTATACCGAAAACGGCTCAAAGGCTTTTGGGTGGCCCAAAAGGGGGCCCAGCTGAAAGGAGGTGGTGCAATAGATTTGGGGCAATTGTCTTGCAAATGCTTTGCGCCGGAGAATGTGCAGCGCATGGTACTGCAACGAGTTGTATTGCACGCGAAGCCCCAGCAATACATATGTTTGCGCACCGAAATATATTGCACGCCCAAAATCTACTGCACCCCCCCCACACATATATATATATATATATATATATATTGCACCAAATCTATTACACCACCCCCTTGTCGCTGGACCCCCTTTAGGGTCAACCCGACCAGCAGCAGCGGTACGACGTAGCAGCGGTGGCACGATAGCCAACCGAGCCGAACCGATCCGAACCGACTGCGGGGCAGCCCATGTAACCGCGGAGACCCTCGGCCGCCCAGCCTCGACCCCCAGACATCGGGCCCCCTGCTTTTTTCCCCATGCGGGGGCCCTGGAAATCAGAAGTTGACCCTGCCCCCAGGGTCAACTTCTGGTCCTGGGCAGTCTCTTCACGGTTCCGGGGCCCAGCAAGGGCCCCCAGAGGCCGACCACTCCGACAAAAAACCGCCGCCCAGATTTCTTCAACACGTTTGAAGGGGCCCTGGGATACACAAATAAATAGACTTACAAGTAAAAAGATTCCCTATATTTTCCTACACTTTCTGGGTTTTTGTCTTGCCCCCCATATTTTCCCATAGTTGCCCATATTTTCTGGGGAATCGACGCTTCATTCGGTCTGTGTGTTTTCTTCCCTCCTGAACGTTGGCCGCCTTGGACCCGCGGGCGGCTCCGTCGCGACTTGCGGCAGACTGCGAGGGCAGCGGCCCAGGCCGAGCGCACCTCGGCGGTGGACAAACCTCCCTTTAGTAAACCTCCCTTTAGCGAAAACGACCCGGGATCGAAACCGACGGACCTGGACCCGCAAAAATAACGGCCGCGACGCCCTCTCGCGAACCGAAAACGGCCAATTCCGTAATCGACGTGTCAGGGTCGGAGGTCTGTCCACCCCCGAGCACCCCCGAAGGCAGGAGCGGGGCACGGCCTCGATGACGTCCGGCTGCGCCCCGCGCCCCGCCGCGGCGCTCGGCGACTCCTCGGCGGCGGACATCGGAGGCGCCGGCGAGAGCGAGGAGGAGGAGGAGGAGGAGGAGGAGGAGGAGGAGGAGGTGGTGGTTCTCGCGCGCCGTGGAGCCCTTACTGCAAGGGTCCTGAAAGGAGGAGGAGGAGGAGTTGGAGGAGGAGGAGGAGGAGGAGGAGGAGGAGGAGGAGGAGGAGGAGGAGGAGGAGGAGGAGGAGGAGGAGAGAGGCCCAGGAAACCTTGTGCGGAGGAGGAGGGGGAGGCCCAGGAGACCTTGTGGGCAGGAGGCCCTGGCGACAGCGAGGAGGAGGGGGAGGAGGCCCAGGAAAGCTTGTGAGGGCCAGGGGGGAATCCATTGATCCTGGATGAAGGTGCCTGCCGTGCTGCCACTGAAGTGATTGAAGGGCCGGGCAGAACCGAATCGGAAATCAGATCGAATCGGATTTATAATCGAATTATATCGGCTGCGCCACGATGCACAACAGCGCCATGCAAGCATCGGGCCGCATCGGATCGTCGGACCATCAGGATCGAATCAGATCTCGCATGGCCGGGAGCGATACCGAATCGGACTGGTTGGATCGAAATGAACCCGGGGGGGGGCGAGGGTAAGGGGAACCAGGGGGGACCAGCTCAGGGGGAGAAACATCGACTTGCAATCGGCGACGCATCGCCGATAGAGCGGCGATAGGCCCCCGGTTGGGCGATCGATGCATCCATCCCTGAGCCTATCTCTGTTGTAAGTTGCCCCTAAGCACCCAGCTAATCTTCAACCCCTGGACTTGAGCAGGGACCGACCGTCCTGGTATTCCTATAGTCCTACCACGAAATTTTCTTAGAATCCAAACAATGTTCTAAGAGCAAAAACAATGTTCTTAGAACTTAAGCCTGATGTGTTAAAACAAGAGAGCCCCAGCAAGAAATGTTCTGAGAACATTTAGTTGAAACCACACAAGGTTCTTAGAACATTCTTTGGTAGGCCTATAGAGACGCCAAGACGCTTCGCCACTGCTTGATGGACTGCGCATCTCCCCTCCTACCATCTCCGCCGCCTCCGATGCCTTCCTCCGCCCTCCCTGTCGCCAGCTCGGCCTCCCGGGTCGGACGAAAGGGGGGGGGGGAGGGGGCTAGTTAAGGGCTATCTTCCTGCCTGCGCCCGAGGCGGCCATGTGTCGAGGGAAGGCGCCCGACCCCTTCCCTGCCACCCTCCCCGATTCGGGCACACGCTCGCGTGGATCACGGACCCGTGGATCTGGCGCCTCGGCGCCAGCTCTCCACGGATCGGGCAGCGTGCCGCCCGAAGCACGGCGCCAGTGCCGCGACGCAGCGCGCCGCACTCTGCAGGGGAACGGCCCCTGCCCTCGAAATCGGAATCGACCCTCCTGGATCCGTGTTGGCGCTTCCTCGACCGATGCCTCCGCCCCCCCCCCCCTCCCTCTGGAGCGCGCGCTGCCACCGTGACCCCCCGCCCTGGGAGGAGGGGGAGGGGGAGGAGGAGGAGGAAGAGGAGGAGGAGGGAGGAGGAGGAGGAGGAGGAGGAGGAGGAGGAGGAGGAGGAGGAGGCCCCTCCTCTCTGCCCACGCTGCCCTGCCCTCCGCTGCCCCTTCCCCGCCAGCCCCCCGCCGCGCGGCAGACGCCGCCCCCTTCGCTGAAGGCCGCGCGGCGAGCGAGCCGAGGGGGGGCGGAAGGGGAAGAGAGCGGGCGGGAGGCAAGAGGGGAAGGGGAAGGGGAAGGAGAAGGGGATGCGAGGAGGCGGGACGGAAGGGGAAGGGGAAGGGCAAGGAGAAGGGGAAGGAGAAGGAGAAGGCGGGACGGAAGGGGAAGGGGAAGGAGAAGGCGCAGGGCATGCGAGGAGGGTGGATGGATGGACGGATGGACGGACGGAGGGATGGAGTGCCCGAATGGGGGACTGCAAGCATGGCATTGCAGACGCAGGCGCACAGCGTCGTCCAGCGGGGGGGCGAGGGCAGGCCACTCCGAAAACAGGGGGCCGTTTTTGTGCTGAGGCTGCGGCCTGCTCCGCACGGCTCCGGGCCCAAAGGGCATGCGAGAGGTATGTGTGGATGGGCGGATGGGGGTGGATGAGGGATGGAGGAGGAGGAGGAGGAGGAGGAGGAGGAGGAGGAGGAGGAGGAGGAGGAGGAGGAGGAGGAGGAGGAGGAGGAGGAGCAGGAGGAGGAGAGAGGAGGAGCAGGAGGAGGGGAGGAGGAGAAGGAGGAGGAGAAGGAGGAGGAGGAGGGGGAGGACAGAAAGGGAAGCGTGTAATAGCAATGCATCAGATAAGTGCGTAGGAAGAGGAGAGGAGGAGGAGGAGGAGGAGGAGGAGAGGGGGAGTACGAGGAGGAGGAGGACGGAATGGGAAGTGTGTAATAGCCGTGCGTAGCATGAGTGCGTAGAAGGAGGAGGAGGAGGCGGAGGAGGAGGAGGAGGCGGAGGAGGAGGAGGTGAGGCGAGGGAGGTCTGCGGTGCTCGTGCCAGCGCCGCCTGCTCCAAGGAGAGAAACAACAACACAAAGGCACAACCAGAAACTTTTGGATGTCCGTGCAGATTTCTTCGGCGGGCGCTGGACCCCCCCCCCCCCTCCCGACGAAGCATTGCACATGAGCCCGGAAAAAGCAATACCGAGATGCTGGGCGGATGACGACAGTGATCGCCTGTGCACTTCTTGTCCGCCTGAGGGTCACCCTCGAACTTAAGCGCCCCCCTCTCCGGCGCGCGGAGCGCGCCAGAGGCGACGCCAAGGGGGTCCCAGCGTCGATCCGACAAACCCGCCTGGACCTCAGCAAAATCTATCCTTGCGCTGCCATTTTCTTCCCCTGGTGATCTCCATGGCCAGTTCCATCGATCGTTTTGTGTATATATATGTATGTGTGTAACATGCAACGAGCGGGTCCCATGTGCTAGCTTGGCCGAACCAGGACATCCAAGACTTGGGGGTGCGGCCACGGCTGCAACGGGACAGAACCACACTGCCTGCGGCGGCAGAGGGGTAGACAAAGCGTCTTCAACTTGCGGGGGTGGTGTACACAAGAAGACCCGCAACGAGCACACAACCGGATGCCTCTGAGCACCTCCGGCGCCCGGGATGGGCGGCCGTCGGCAGCCCACGGGTGTCCCCAAATGACCCCCCCCACAAGCAAGGGGGGTCAAAGCTTTCACGGAGGTGCTCAAGAACCAACAGTTTAGTGAAACGTCCAGGATCTCCCCGTGGCTTGCGCGTGCACGGCCAAACATCAAACAGCGGTCCTTTACGTGTCAAGGTTTGCACCTGCAGCGCCACAGCACGCTCTTCGCGGGAACAGGGTCATGACCGAGTCTCGGGGGTCATGACCTGCAGCACGGAGCCTCTTCGTGGCAACAGGCAATGCCTTGCAGCACGGGCCTCAGCACATCTCTTCTTTGTCACAGGTAAATCCACTCGAGCAGGCCGACCCGTTCAGAAAAGAAAAGGATCTCACGCTGGAAAGCATGCAGCCGACCGATCACCTGAGCACACAGGTCACCTGCAGCCGCTGTCCTCTGAGCGAGGTCCTGGGGCACGGCGCCTGCTTCGGCACCTTTGCCTGCAAAGAAATCAGCCACTTTATTCACATGCAACAAGCTGGGGCGCAATCCTAGGTTCAAGGCCTGACTCTGGGTGGGGCGGGCCTTGGTCCAAAGGACATTGACAATGCCAGGTCTCTGGGAGGCAGCCTGAAACGCGCGAGCCCAGAGGTCCAACATAGGAGACTTTGAGCGAGCGCTCAGAGGCTTACGGAAACCTCTGGTAACAATCACGCAGTCAGAGTAACGAATCATATCGACAATACTACGTAACAGTAGACGCAATAAAACATATAACTGAGCACGGGGGAACTCTGCTTCGAGGTCGGGAGGGCGCCGAAAGCGAAGGAGTCGAAACCGCCATCTGCGCCGAGACGGACGATGCTCCACCCGCGCCTCCTTAGCGTCCGGTCCTTAGCAGGCTCACCGCCCGATCCATCTATGCCCCAGGTCCCCCCCGCAACCACCCCCTATCTACCAGTCGGCCCCAGGGCCAGGAGAGCTCGACAGGGGAGGGGAAGTGCCCGGTGGAAATGGGGAGGGGCAGCAAACCGCGGGTCCATAGGCAGGCGAGGTTATCTTCAAGTTCAGCACACTCGCGGAAGCGATCAGTCCTGGGAGCGATCTGATCTGTGCCAGAACCCATGGAGCGGCGTCTCAACATTCTCCCCACAGCGTGGGAAGGCACGTTGCGGGTCATGCCCGCTGATTCCACCTCTCCGTCGCGCGACCCGTTCTTGAGAATACCAGGCAAAACCGTGGAAGCAATGCATTCCTGCATTCCTCCCCCAAGGCGCCGATGGGATGCATTGGGCCAGGAGAAGCGAGAGCAACATAGCAGCAACGCGCACCAACCATCAGGCGGGAAAGCAGCGTCCGTTATCCTGAGGACGCTGCCAGCCTCTCCAGGATGGCCCAACCAAAACAACGGATCTAGGCCGTCGAGACAAGTCCATGAGCACCGCAATCGTGGCAGCGATGGGGCCCATGATCCGCCTGCAACGGTTGCGAAACTCCATGCCTCTGCTTATGAGACAGCGAAGACCAGATGTGAGCAAAGGCCATGAATGGCCCGTGCCTGAGTCGAACCGGGGGGGCATCTTTGGACATTGGTGGTGCAAACTCCAGCCGACCGTCAGCCCGAAATCAACGCGGCCTGGGCTCGCATGCTCTGCGCCTGCGCTGGGGACAATCCATGGGCTCGGTGCCCACACCGGGCATGTACAACTCAGCAGCACGGCCCACAAGCTGACCAAGGTACCGAACCTTCTTGGCCTTCTTGTAGACCACAGCACGTCGAGACATGACCTCCCAGATGACCCGCCCGCGGCTGGCAGAAGTCATGGTGCCGAGATCATTGATGGCACCATGAGGCTTCAGCGGAATGGCAACTCAACATGCGTGGCAACAGAGACACTCCGCAGATATCGCAGACTCGAGGCCTTCTAGGCCATGGAAAAGACGAATGGCAGTTGGCATTCAGCGCTCACAAAAGATACTACAATCACCCTGAAAAATCTGCGACGGACCATCCACATGGGACCTGGGCCCAACCGTAGGGTGAGCAATGTGGGCATGGTATAGCAAATTATACAAATACATCTCAACCCAAGACATGGATTGTTTACACCACGCCCATATGCCAGATCCCGCACGGATCAGATCAGCCTCCACCGTACGAGGTGCAGTGTGGATCGGCATGCCAAGGTATAGGAAACGGGGGGGATAGTCATGCTGAATCCCAAACTCAATCAATCTGGCAGGATCCACACATGCAAACAACTTAGCGAGGTCCAAGTGGAGGGCAGACGAGAATCCACACAGGCACATGGCAACTTCATGTCCAACCTCCCTCAAGAGAGCAGCGCTCAGAGCACTTCGGCCTGTGGCGGCATCGTCCCAAAATTTGCAATGGGCGGCGTTCCAGGGCTCGAGGTCACGGCCGCGCATGCAGCAATGCACGCGGTAGACACCCGGGCATTTTCATATTGGCCGTTCGTTTTCAAGGGTCTTGGGGGGGAGGGTCACAACGCCGAGCAGGATCTGGGCAGGCCACGTGAGGGACCTCTCGCATTGGTTAGACAGTCCAGCCAACACAACATTTGCGCTCAAGCGAAGGTCAAGGGAAACTCTGGGGAGCGATGGTCCACGCAAACAGCGGTGCTGCTGGAAAAGACAGAGGCACCCCGAGTGAGGTCGCCAGGAGCACGGGTCTCAAGCGTACCAATGGCATATGTAGCCAGAGGGCGGAGGGTATCCATAGCAAATTTCTCCTCTTGCCTTCGTCTTGCCAGTATTCTCCACCGCCACACCCAGGTCAGACACCGCGTAGATCACGCCCACAGCGAGGCGCGCATTCTGAGTGCGGGGCTCTAGAACATGAGAAAAAATTGAAGCCTTTGCCAAGTCCGAGGTCGACGACGGATTTTTTCATGGGCCAGGAGACGCCGAAACCTTAGTCCCCTGGAGGGCATGGCACCAACGCCACCGTGGGTGCCTCCCCCAGGGGACACAACAGGCAGGGTGGACATGGGGATTCCATCTCATCTAAAATTTCATCTGGCTATCTACCAGACCACCCCAACCCAACCCGAAGACCCGAATTTCGGGTTGGGGGGTAAGGGTTCCACATGTGTTTTTTCGATGTTTCCCGACCCCCCCCCGCTGGAAATCGAGGGTAAATCTGAGCCTTCGGGTTGGGTTGGGGTGGTTTGGTGGGTGGATCATCCTTCATACAAGCCTTTGCTCTGTCACTGGTCAGGTGATGTTCGGCAAAGAAGAAGCCGTCACACGGGGCACGACACCTGGATGCAAAACTCTTGGCAGGCAAGCTCCAAGAGGTAGCGCTCGCAAACAGGAACCAGGGACAAGATTGATCGGCTTTCCCCTCGGCGGCACGCTTGCCTGAGATAGCTTGCGCACCGGCACCTCCAGGGGGACGAGCGGACTGACAGGACAGCACAAGCTCCCTAAAGGCTCTGCATCTGGAATCCCGTCTGAGCAATAACGCGCTGGAAAGCGGCCTCCACGATGCCGGCCACCGTCTTGATCCTCTTCGCCGACTTCTGCTTGGACTTGTGGGACACGAGTTTGTCCGTATGCTTAGCCTCTTTATGTTGGAGTGCAGCCTCGAGTGACCTCTTACGTAGAGCTTGATACTCGGCGTCGAGCAAATCTGGGTCGTCGTTGACGCTGCCATTGTCGGAATGTCATCATCAGCAGACTTCACCTGATTGAACATGACCTGCATGTCACGGAGGGCCTTCTAATAGTCAACGTTCTCCTAGAGCAAGATACACCATCGCTGCAACTCGTGGCCAGTGGTGTTGGCAATATCAGGGATGGGCACAGCCTGCGGCGGGGGCTGCTGCTGCTGCTGCTGCTGCTGCTGCTGCTGCTGCTGCGGCGGGACATGACGTCCGCCACCGTCTGCAGCATGGCCTGCGAGAGCCACGGCGGCAGCAGGTTGAGCAGCCTGAGGGTGTCCACCATGGCCAGCGACAACTTGCGCCTGCTGTTCTTGCCGAGCACGTTGAACTTCAGCAGCTTTTGACTTCTTCCGTGCATCTGGGTTGGAGGATGCCTGGTCGAGGTCAGCCTGCTGACGGGCGGCCGTGGCAATTTCGAGCTCGTGCGCAGCTGCAGCCAAGGCCTCACCCACCTCCTCCAACCGCTTGCGAATCGTTGTACATTTCTATTCCTTGAATGCGATCTCTTGATGGGCAACTCGCTCGGCACACGCAGCAGACTCAACCGCTTTGGCCAAACGGGTGCTCAACACCCAACGGCTCGAGAGCATTCTTGGGATCGGGTCGCGCACCAATGAGGAGAGCCGCCGCTACCCGAATCTCATCGCGTGAGACGGTGGGCTCTTCTTCCACGTCCGTACGATGTTTGTCCATCACGGCCTTTGATCCAAAGTAAGCACATCCACATTCACTGAAGCAGGAATGGCCATGGCACATGTATTCCCGGTGACAACATCAACTGCGTTCGGAAGAGTAACTGGGTTGCCGGCCTCCTTGCCGACGGCCAACATCACCTCGGCGAGCACAGAGGCCCCACCGTCCCTGGTCCACCCAGGGGCTGGACCCAAGGTTGCTACGCGAACCGCACAGGAGGATGACCGTCATCATCTTCATCATCACGCTTACGCCAGGGATGCCGCTGCTGCTGCGGCGCCATGGCACACGAGAGGGAAAGACCGTTGAGGAAACAGTCGCTCCAACAGGAGCAGAAATGCGCACAGCCACATGGGAGCCTGACAGAGGGCTGCCCCACAGGCGGCAAAAGAAGCTGTCCTGGCCGGCTGCCTCGAGAAATGGCAACTTGAGCCGAAATCGATACGGCCAGTTCCATGGTGGCCCAGTCAAGACGAAGCCAAGACGAGGATGGCATCGGGTGAGGACCAACCGAGAATCTCTTAGATCCAGCGGCTCTTGTGGATGTATCGGGCGCCGCGGCCTTCTCAGAGCGTTTCGGAACGCTCTGAGAGCGTTCCGCAACGCTCTGGGACGGATGTATCCTCGTCCTACAGTCGAAACCGATAGTAAAGACGCACGGAAAAAACGCAGGGGCCTTGGACGCCGAAGTTGGCACTTTTTGACCAGCGAACTGCCAAAACACCATGAAGGGCTGGCCAGCGCAAACCGCGAAGGACGGGCCGCAGAGGCGAGGACGCAAGAACACCCTAAGGACACCCGTGCGTCCTTACTCTGAGTTTTGACTGTCTCCTGTTCCTAGCCCCGTCCGACCCTCTCCTCCATGGCGTCCCCCTGACCTGGGTGCGCCCCTGGCGCCAGCAGCTCCAGCAGCGCCCGCACGCAGCCCCCCCCCCCCCTCCGCGGCGCAGAGCAGGCAGTCCGCCCCCCCGGGGAGTCCCCCTCGGCAGCTCGACGAGGGGAGCTGCCCGGTCCTCCTCGCGCGCGGACTTATTCTCGCCCTCGCCCCGTCCGACCAGAGCTCCTGCAGTGGCACGGCCCCGCGCTCTCCACCAGAACATCCTCCGACATGACCTCTTCCCTCCGCGGCCCCAGAGAGATCCCGACCACCTTTTCCTGGGAGCAGCTCCGCGCCCCCGACCCATCTCCGAGGATCCCGGGTGCCCGGCTGCGGCCCTTGGAGGCCGAAATCGAGGCGAGACTGAAGAAGCCAGATCCTCGGAGATCTGGGGAAGCCCCCGCGGTCCGCCCCGCCCCGCCCGCCTAGAGGCCTCCCAGATGGGGTCCGAGCGCATGGAGTCGGAGGCTCGCGCCGCATCGCCGATGCACCGCCGATGCATCTGCGATGCACCGTCGACGTCGGCTTGGAGGCCATCGAGCTCCACATCCAGCCGCATCGCCGATGCGTCGGCGATCCGGCGCCATCCTCCGACCCAGTCGGATCGGACCCTTGGGGAGGTGGAGGGGGAGGGGGAGGAGGAGGGGGGGGAGGAGAGGGGGGAGGAGGAGGGGGAGGAGAAGGAGGAGGAAAGGAAGAAGATGGAGAGGGAGGAGGAGGAGGAGGAGGAGGTAGAAGGGATGAGGAGGCGGAGAAGAGGAGGAGGAGAGGAGGAGGAGGAGGGAGGAGTAGGAGGAGAAGGGGGGGAGGATGATGAGGAGGAGGAGGAGGAGGGGGAGGAGGAGGAGGAGGAGATGAGAGGAGGAGGAGAAGGAGGAGGAGGAGGAGAGGAGGAGGAGGAGGAGGAGGGGAGGAGGAGGAGGAGGAGGGGAGGGGAGAGGGGGAGGAGGGGGAGGAGGAGGAGGAGGGGGGAGGAGGAAGGAGGAGGAGGATGAGGAGGAGGAGGAGGAGGAGAGGAGGAGGAGGAGGAGGAGAGGAGGGGGAGGAGGAGGGGGAAGGAGGAGGAGGAGGAGGAGAGGAGGAGGAGGAGAGGAGGGGGTGGTGAGGAGGAGGAGGAAGGATGAGGAGAGGAGGAGGAGGAGGAGGAGGAGGAGTGAGGAGGAGGAGGAGAGGAGGAGGAGGAGGAGGAGGGAGGAGGAGGAGGAGGAGGAGGATGAGAGGAGGAGGAGGGGGAGAGGAGGGGGAGGAGGAGGGAGGAGGAGAGGAGGAGTGAGGAAGGAGAGGAGAGGAGGAGAGGAGGAGGAGGAGAAGGGGGGAGGAGAAGAGGAGGAGGAGGGAGGAGGAGAGAGGAGGGGAGGAGGTGGAGGAGAGGTGGAGGAGGAGGATGAGGAGGAGGAGATGAGGAGGAGGAGGAGGAGGAGAGGAGGGGGAGGGGAGGAGGAGGAGGAGAGGAGGAGGGAGGAGGTGGGAGGAGGAGGAGAGAGGAGGAAGAAGGAGAGGAGAGGAGGGAGGAGGGGAGAGGAGGGGGAGGAAGGGAGAAGGGAGGAGGAGGGAGAAGGAGGAGGAGGAGGGGGAGGAGGAGGAGGAGGAGGAGGAGGAGGGGGAGGAGGAGGAGGAGGGGAGGAGAGGAGGAGGAAGGAGGAGGAGGAGGAGGAGGAGGGGAGGAGGAGGAGGAGGAGAGGTGGAGGAGGAGGAGGAGGAGGAAGGGGGCGAGCCTCCGCGGGCCGACCAGCACCACCCGCGGGGCCCTCAGCGGCCCGCCTGCGCCTCCCGGGCGAAGTGGCCCAGCAGCCGCAGCTCGTCGAAGAAGCGGGCCGCCTCGCGCCGCTGGTCGCGGGACGGGCCCGCGCAGGCGCGGAGTGCCAGCGCCCCCGGGAGCGGCTCCTGGCCGCGCGCACCAAGGGGCGGAGGCCACGACAATGGACACCCTAACAGTTCTATCATTGACTTCACCATGTGTTTAAAGTGTAAGAGAAATGTTCGAACCATGTCTTAAGCATGTTTTTCCCTTTACAGTTGAACACATGTTTTAGACATATGGGAATTATTTGGCAACATGCTTCCTCTCCAGTGATCGCCCTCCGCAAACCAAAGGGGGGTGGGGGCGAGGTGGAGGCCTGCACGGCACATCGGAGCGCCCACGCGAGGTCCCCAGGAGGCCCGCAGAGGCCCCTATGAGGCTCCCCAGAGGCCCCCGTGAGGCTCCCCAGAGGCGCCCCAGGGGCCCCCCAGGAAGGGGCCTCCGAGAGGCCCCGGGCTGGCCCCCCAGAAGAGGCCTCCGAGAGGCCCCAGGCCCCCCCCCCCCCCGAGGCCCCCGAGAGCCTTCCGAGGAGGCCCCGAGGAGCATCCGCCGTGGTCGTCGTCGGCCCCCTTCGGGGTCGGCTCCGGACCCCCCCCCCGCTCCGCACAACCCCGGGCGTCGCCTGCAGCGCCGCGCGGTGCGCGCGCCGGGGAGAGGCAGCGTATGGTTGTGGATGCCATGACAATGGACACCCTGACAATCCGAGCATTGAATGAAACAGGTGTTTAAAATGTGTAACACATGTTCTAAACATGTGCGAACCATGTTTTACATGTGTAAAACATGTGTGAAACATGTTTCAGACATCTGGAGATTGTTTGACCGCACGCTTCCTCTCCATCCAACGACTTCCACAGGTAGATGGGGGAAGGTCCATTCGGGCGTCGCCTCATGGGAGGCGATGCCGGGGGGAGAGCCAAGACCCCCTCGAGCGATGACAAACTCACAACAACAACAACACCAACGCCAACAGCAACAACAACAACAACAACAGCAACAACAACAGCAACAGCAACAGCAACAACAACAACGCGAATAGCAACACTGATAACAGCAACAACAACAATTGCAGCAGCAACAACAGCAGCAACAACACCATCTACATCATCAACCATAACAACAACCCGAATAACAGCAACACCAACAACAACAGCAACAGCAACAACAACAACAACAAACACAACACCACCAACAACAACACCAACAACAACAACACCACCAACGCAAACGACAACAACAGCATCAACAACAACAGCAACAGCAACAGCAACATCAACACCAACAACAATCAATTTACCCTCGTGCGCGATGTTTCCGCACGAAGCATGCGACCATCATGATAACCATCCAATCCACATCATGGGGGACTCTTGTGCTATAGCGGGGTCCGTTATTCGCATTCCCAGATCTCCCGCCCAGTGAGGTCTTGCCAACACCTCCTCCGAGGGAGTTTAACATACCCCGCCTCGAAAACACATGCCCGCGCATTGCTGCGCCGATGCGAGACCGCCAGTGGAACCCCAGCGACGGGTAAAGCACAAGGAAGTATCGAACGACAGGATTGCCATGGTGGGGATGGGGGCTGTCGGCGGTGAGGCAAGGACCTGGCCCTGAATAGAAAGTGAGGAAGTCTCGAGCAGGGCTGCTGTTGTTGCTGGGAGCGGCGCCAATGCTAAAGAGAGTAGGGCGCTAGTCCAGCGCAAAACAAAACGAAGTCTAGAGCGGGAACGCTGGTTTTGTTGGGACGGCGGCTTTCGGCGGCGAGGAAGAACACCGCCTCGAGTAAGAAACAGAACGCATCGAGCGGGAGCCGTGGTTTTGTCAATCAGGAAAAAGGGAGGACGGCTCGAGCGGGAGCGATGTTCTGGCTGGCACGGCGCCAAGTCAAAATAGAGCTAGGCGCCAGTCCAGCGTAAAACGGAAGGAAGTCTCGGGCGGGAGCACTGGCTTTGTCGGGGCCGCGGTTTTCGGCGGCGATGAGGTAAGAAGGGAGGAAGCTTCGAGCGGGAGCCGTGGTTTTGTCGGGACGCCGGCTGTCGGCGGCGAGGAACAGCACCGTCTTCAGGAAAAAGGGAGGCTCGAGCGATAGCGTTGTTGTTGCTGGCACGGCGCCAATTCAAAAGAGAATCAGGCGCCAGTCCAACATAAAATGGAAGGAAGTCTCGGGCGGGAACGCTGGTTTCGTCGGGGCGGCGGTTTTCGGCGTTGAGGAGGAGCACCGCCTCGAGTAAAAAAGGGAGGACGCCTCGAGCGGGAGCGTTGTTTTTTGCTGGCGCGGCGCCGACGAGAGAAAGATTAGCGCGCCAGTCCAAGGTAAAACGGGAGGAAGTCTCGAGCGGGAGCGCTGTATTTGTTAGGGCGGCTGCTTTCGGCGGCGAGCAAGAACACCAACCCTGAGCAAAAACGGAGCAAGTCTCGAGCGGGAGCGTTGTTGCTGTTGTTGTTGTTGTTGTTGCTGTTGTTGTTGTTGTTGGTGTTGTTGTTGTTGTTGTTGTTGTTGTTGTTGTTGTTGTTGTTGTTGTTGTTGGAAGGCCGGTTTTGGCGGTCCCCTAAACCGCTGGAGCGTGAGCCTCGTTTCCAATGAACCTGTAGCCTTGCCTCGGCGAGAGCGCCAGGGCGCCTGTAAGTGACCCGAAAATAAAAATTGTTTAGCAATTAATATTCAGCAGCAACAGCAACACCAACAGCAGCAATCATTATACCCTCATGCGCGATGTTTCCACAGCGACCATCATGATAACCATCCAATCCACATCATGGGGGACTCTTGTTCTATTGCGGGGTCCGTTATTCGCATTCCCAGATCTCCCGCCCAGTGAGGTCTTGCAAACACCTCCTGCGAGGGATTTTAACATACCCCGCCTCGAAAACACATGCCCGCGCATTGCTGCGCCGATGCGAGACCGCCAGTGGAACCCCAGCGACGGGTAAAGCACAAGGAAGTATTGAACGACAGGATTGCCATGGTGGGGATGGGGGCTGTCGGCGGTGAGGCAAGGACCTGGCCATGAATAGAAAGTGAGGAAGTCTCGAGCAGGGCTGCTGTTGTTGCTGGGAGCGGCGCCAATGCTGAAGAGAGTAGGGCGCTAGTCCAGCGCAAAACAAAACGAAGTCTAGAGCGGGAACGCTGGTTTTGTTGGGACGGCGGCTTTCGGTGGCGAGGAAGAACACCGCCTCGAGTAAGAAACAGCAAGCATCGAGCGGGAGCCGTGGTTTTGTCAATCAGGAAAAAGGGAGGAAGGCTCGAGCGGGAGCGTTGTTCTGGCTGGCACGGCGCCAAGTCAAAATAGAGCTAGGCGCCAGTCCAGCGTAAAACGGAAGGAAGTCTCGGGCGGGAGCACTGGCTTTGTCGGGGCCGCGGTTTTCGGCGGCGATGAGGTAAGAAGGGAGGAAGCTTCGAGCGGGAGCCGTGGTTTTGTCGGGACGCCGGCTGTCGGCGGCGAGGAACAGCACCGTCTTCAGGAAAAAGGGAGGCTCGAGCGATAGCGTTATTGTTGCTGGCACGGCGCCAATTCAAAAGAGAATCAGGCGCCAGCCCAACATAAAATGGAAGGAAGTCTCGGGCGGGAACGCTGGTTTCGTCGGGGCGGCGGTTTTCGGCGTTGAGGAGGAGCACCGCCTCGAGTAAAAAAGGGAGGATACCTCGAGCGGGAGCGTTGTTTTTTGCTGGCGCG
>CAUYUJ010014502.1:319248-361748 GCA_963575745.1 Prorocentrum cordatum
TCCACTGGGGGCTACAGCAGGTTCGTGTCGTGGCGACCATCGCTGAATCCTGACACCTCGGGAATCGTTCAACCTTGAACAATCGGCCGCTTCCGAAACGTCAGGTCGTTCAACATCTACCGATTCTGGGTCGCCTGCGGCGTTCAACGTGGAAAGCTGACGGCGGGGTCGTCGCCGGTCGACACGACGCGAACCTATCGTACATGTCCTGGCTGCGCGGAACTCCAGCGAGGCCAACGCTGGCCGAGGGAGATGATCGGGGTGACCCCTAAAGGGAAGGGGCCCACCATACATGTTCGGTGAACGACACATCGTTGAGAAGTGCTGCAGCCTCCTCCGAGCCCCTGAGCGACAGAAAAAAACGGGTCTCACGCGAGACAGCGTAGCGACCTTACGCGGAGGCTCATGCAGGCAGCCAGCGCGGCACGTCACAGTGGAGACGACAGGGCGCTCACGAGCGAGCTTACGCGGGCACCTTACGCACCAATGTCGGCGAAGACGACCCCGTTTTCTTGCGCTGCTCACCTGTGTTCGGGCGGGTTCTAATGGGGGGTGGCCCAAAAGGGGGGGGGGGGACAGCCGAAGGGGCCCTTTGGGGCCCCTCTTGGGCCCCTGCTGGCTCCCAACGGGGCCCTGAAGGGCCCCTCTATAGGGCTTCTCTCCCCACCCCCCCTTTTTCATTCAGGCCCACCCCCACTACATCTTTGATCCCGGCACGCCCGGGACGGACTGCGTGTTCTGAGCGGCTCCCGCCCGTTCGCCTCTTTCTCTTCCTTTTGTTCCCCTGCCTGTGCCTCAATGAATCCCGGCGTGTCCGGGCACGCACCGACCCGGGTCAGTGCAAACCCTGGTCAGTCGGGCGCTGCAGGAGCCTGCGAAATCCTGCGCAGAATCCTGCAAGATCCTGCGAGCTTGCCCGCATCAATGCCACCCTGGCTTTGCAGGGCCCTGCAAGATTTATGTCGGGCGTGTCCCCCTACAGGGGGATTTTCGACGAAAAATAAAAGATACCCCCGAAATACCCCAAACAGGCCAAAGAATACTCAAAAAATAATCACCAGACTATTTTTGGCTCATTTTTTGACAATATTTGGGGTATTTTTTATTTTTCGTCGACAATCCCCCTGTAGGGGGACAGGCCCGACTCAATGCAAGATCTGGCTCTCCAGCTGACCCCCGTTTGCACTGACCCCCGCCTCGAGGCTCCCGACGTGCCCCGCGCGCAGCCCGACCGGCCCCCGCACCGCTTTCTCACTCGAGCCCGCTGACCCAAAAAGAAGGCCTTCCCTGAGATCCGACGTATCTCGGAAGAGAGGGAGACCTCGGGAGAAATCAGGACTGGAGCCCCGGGGCCCCATCTTCCAACGCCGTTTCTCGAGCCCGATCCATCTGCGAGGGTCCCGGGGCCCGAAACTGGGCAGATACGTCCAGCTCGAAAAGACTGAGTCGCCAGGATCTCGGAGATTTTGCGGGATCGTTGCGCAGGGACCGACCGTCCCGGCAATCCTATAGTCCTACCACGACTTGTTCTCAGAACCCAAGAACTATCGAAAAACAAAAACAATGTTCTTAGAACATTTGCCCAGTGTGTCAAACAAATGAGCCTCGGCCAGAAACCTTCTAAGAGCATGTCGTGCAGACCACAAAAAAAGGTTCTTAGAACAGTCTTTGGTGGGCCTACTGGCAAGCCAAGACGCTTCGCCACTGCTTGAATCTTGCCGACGTCGATCGGCCGGTCAGCCCGGCCAGCCGATCGGCCAGCCAGTCGGATCGGCGGGCCGGCCCGCCGCGGCGGCTGGCCGGCCGAGGGGCCATTCTCCCTGGGCAGGCCGGCCGCTGCCACTCGCCGCACTGTAACTAGAATCGCGCTGCGAAGCCGGTACGATGAGGGAGGGAGGAGGAGGAGGAGGAGGAGGAGGAGGAGGAGGAGGAGGAGGAGGGAGGAGGAGGAGGAAGAGGAGGAGGAGGGAGGAGGGAGGAGGGAGGGAGGGAGGGAGGGAGGGAGGGAGAAGGAGGGAGGGAGAAGGAGGAGGAGGAGTCCAGGGAGGAAAAAACACCCAGACCTGACAACTGGCGTTTACTAAACGGCCCTGGGCGTTTACTAAACAGCCCCGCCATGTTCGATTTCCTTGCGTGTCGGGGTGATTCTTTATGGGGGGATTTTGTTTCCCTCCAAGGAGGAGGAGGAGGAGGAAGAGGAGGAGGAGGAGCAGTGTAAACCGAAGAGTCATCAACGATGTTGGAATAAACCCTCCCTCCAAGCTCCCTCTTCATGGGCCCCTGTAAGGGTTCATTTCCACTGAGGGAACTGCCTCGTTGGAAGACACCCGTTTGAAGACCCTGAAGCATGCCAAAACATTGTTCTCGGGATTCCAACGCCACAAATCAACTTGACTGTAACGTTTTGACAAACCTGAATCGTGCCAGAACGCCATTCCTGGGAATCCAATGCCACAGATCAACGTAACTGTTACACCCTCATGATCCTGAATCCGTCCAAAACACTATTTCGGATACGCTGATCATGAGAATCCGTGAAACTCTTGCAATGTTTGAAAACGTATGTGCGCGGCGCTAAGGCGAGAGCCACATTTTGAAAGGAACCACCCTGCATATGTGATACTGTTGCCAATGTTTAAGCTTCAGGGTCATAAATGGTGAGGACGTATCAAGCGAAATGCCCGGCCCGCCCTTAAAACTGGCCTTGGGGCGCGACAGAGAGAAGTTATCCAACATAAGGAAAGGGAATGGAGGAGAAGGAGGAGGAGGAGGAGGAGGAGGAGGAGGAGGAGGAGGAGGAGGATCGGACGGGGCGAGGGGCGAGGAAATAAATCCGTCCCAGAGCGTTCCGGAACGCTCTCAGAGCGTTCCAGGACACTCTGAGGAGGCCGCGGCGCCCGAGACATCCTCCAGGGCCGCCGGATCTCAGAGATTCTCGATGTATCCTCACCTGATGTCATCCTTCGTCCTGGCTTCGTCTGGGAGGAGGAGGAGCACGGGGAGGAGGAGGAGGCGGAGGAGGAGGAGGAGGATGAGGAGGAGGACGAGGACGAGGAGAACGAGGACGAGGAGGAGGACGAGGGGCTGGCTGCCCGTGCACAGATCTTCGTGGCCGATCCTCCGACGCCGCCGAGGTCCCCGGGCTCGGCAGCCGCAGCGCCGCGGGCTCGGCGGCGGCTGGGCCGCCGCCCTCCGCGGCGGCGCCCGGCGGCGCGGCCCGCCGGCTGCGGTAGCCGCCGCGCTGGGAGGCGTCGCCCTGGCTCGGAGGAGCCTCGTTTTTCGGGAGCGGCCAAGAGGGGGGTGTCCAAGATGGGGGGGGTGCAAATCATGACCGGCGGCATGTGCGCGGCCCAGCGGGGGGGCCAGGGACGTAATGAAATAAGAAGAGGCGCCATGAAATCTGGGGAAATATCATGACCCCCGCCATGATATCCACCCCCCCCCTAGTCATCACCCCCTTCTTTTCCGCCCCCGAGTTTTAACCGGTTCCCGTCCCCACGGGCGTGGCCTGGGCCACACCGGCCGACTTATCCCCCCAGAATAGGGACATAGGCTGTTCCCTTCGAGCTTCGAGGGGCGCATCCCCAGCGAGGGTGGTGGGATGGCGGGGATCTGGACGGGGATGGAGAAGGGGACAGGGATCTGTCAAGCGATGCTGATCGGAGGCCGCCGGAACTCCAGCGGGGGATCGACTCCAGAGTCGAACTACTGAAAACGAAGTCAGGACGAGAATAACATCGGGTGAGGGCACATCGAGCATCTCTGAGATCCGGCGGCCTGGAAGATGTCTCGAGCGCCGCGGCCTGCTCAGAGCGTCCCGGAACGCCCTGGAACGGATTTATCCTCGCCCTAGCCCCGTCCGGTTACTTCCGAAAACTAATCAGTTCGTCGAGTCTACGCCGAGAAATGCGCAGCCTGGCCCGTGGGTCTGCGAAACACTCTACGCGTGTTTGTAATTATACATTCGGCAAAAACCAAAAGAACCTTGAGTAAAGCAATTATGTAGTAGATCCCGACTCGATGGCTCCGAAGCTGCCAGAATGGGCGCTTCCCAAGAAGTCCCCCAAGAGGCACCCCATCAGAGCCCAGTAGGCTCCCAAGAGAGTCCCAAGTGGGGCTCCAGAGCGTCAGCGTCGTCGTCGTCCCCCTTCAGGGTCGGCGGCGCTGGCCGTAAGGCCTCCCCAATAGAGAAAGAAAAAGCGGCACCAACATGTCGGAGCTCCGCGCGGGTTTTCTGGGATCTGCGCTGAGCCCCCCTCCCGTGATAAAGGCGGCACCAGAGGCGCCGCAGGGAGATTCCAACCCAGATACAAGAAGTCCACGCGGAGCTCTGAAAATTTATGTTTCTGCCGATTTCTCTTCCTCAACAGAAGCCCCAGATCTCGGAGGAGGAGAATGCCGATGCTGGATACCGCCGCACGTTCTTCAGAGCCCTCATCGCCACGGCTGGGTTCGCCTCGTAATCCTGGTCAGAGCACACCCTAGGCGAGGTCCAGAAGCAGCGGTATCAGTCTTTCACTGTTTCCCCAAATCGGAGTCCCCTATGTCCCCAGCTCCCCAAATCGGAAGCTCCAAATCGAAGTCACCAGATCGGAGTCCCCGAGGTCCCTGCTCGAAGGGCTGCCAGAAGACCCCAGAGCTCCAACGATCACGCGGGGCAATTTCGCCCGGTCCCAAGACCCTCACGGATCGATTCGGCTCGAGACTCCGGTGATGAGCTTCCGCCACGTTGTCGTTTTTTGGCAAGGTCTTGGATAAATCAAGACGGAGGGTGTTTGCCGTGCTCGGCCCCCGGGGTGGTCAAAAAACGACTCGCGATGACAAGCCAGCCCTGGGGACGGGGTCTGTATTTCCGCGGACCGCGCATTGAAAAACTCAAGACATCGGATGTCTACGGAGACCGGAGTGGAGCGTGAGGTGCCCTCATCTGGAAAGTCGTTTCGCTTCGCGCGTGGCGTGCGGGAGGGCGAGGCGAAGCTGCGCCAGCTCCTGCACTGGCAGGGGCCAGGTGCCAGGTCGGACCAAGGCTGCGAAAGTCTCTGGATCTCCGACATTATTTTTTCCTTGGGCAGCGTTTTTCATGAATTTCAGCCTCGGGCCCGCCATTGGTCCAAAGCGCAAGCCCCCGCCCAGGAAAAAGTCGAGACATTTGGGACCGCGGGTTGAAAAAAACAGATCGTCGGATGCCTAGGTATGTCCCTGAGACCCTGACGTCGCAATTTTGTCACGCTGGGGGGTGTGCCGCCTCATTTCTAACCCCTGTGCTCTCGCGGATCGATCCGTCTCGAGAAATGATGCAGAAGGCTGGGGTCTGGGGCTCTGGTGGTGATGATCTACGATGCTTTCGCGACGCAGGAGCTCAGGTGGGACTCCCTAGACATCGGATGTCTTGAGTCGGCGGCGCGCCTAGGGGGTGATAGTGAGCAGGGCAGGTCTTATCAGAAGGCTCGGAAGTCCCTGGGCCTTCTGAGAAGTTTTCTCACCTTCCCCACAGACAAAGCAAACCTCTCAGAAGGCCCGAGGCCTTCTGAGAAGCCCCGCCGCCTTCTGAGAAGGCCTTCTCCTTTTCACTTCCCCCCTTCGCTCGCCGCCGACTTTCCCCAGGACCGCCAGCTTTTCATCCCGAGTCGTCTTGTCGACGGCCCAGGGGCCTGAACAAACACCATCCTGAACCTCCAAAATTGGCAAAAACAACCGCGTGGGCTGCAAAACAACCGTCTCAACGTCATCCTACAGGGCTCCACCGAAAAAAATGTGTTCCGTTTCCGTTGTGCTTTCGTTTTCCCTTGTTCTGTATTCGCTCCGCCTTTGCTGCAAAACGACATCAAAACGAAGACGGTCCACGAGACCGTCAGAACACCGTTTGGGCCGAGCCCCTCCATCCGAGCCGCCCGATGCCCCCATGGGGGGCGGGGGGGTGCTGCATGGAGGCCGCCTGGGCCTGCCCGGAAGAGCAAGAGCACACATTCACTTTCTCGTCGAATCCGCGCGAGCAGGAACATCGAATGCTCGCAGGGCTACGAGCCTCCTCCGCATTTGCTTGCAGATTCGACGAGAAAAACCCGTTCTGGGCCACACCAATTCTGCAGCCGATCCCCTACTCGAAGAACCCGGCTCAGCAAAACATCATCTGGGGAGCACGGCCCAGGAGTGGTCCCCAGGCGGGCGCAGGCCCCGCAGCAACATGCGGGCGCCACGCGGGATGGAGAGCCGAGGAAGGGCGATTCGCTCACAGCAAGCTCGCGTCGTGTCGCCGTGCTCGCCGTCGCTCGCCATCGCTCGGACGCCCATTCCCCGTGCGTTTTTCGATGTCGCGCGCGTGCCAAGGGAACCCGACCACCAGAAATGTTCCACGAGAAAAACCCAACCCTGGAACCCCAACACGTCCATTGATTTTTGGTGTGGGGACGCCACGACTCCCATAGCACAACCATCGAAGCCCAAGAAACCCAGGGCACCCTGGAGGCAAAATGGGTGTTTCTTGGCATGGGTTTCCACTGCACTTGTTCGCAAAATGATCCAATATGCTCCCCGCGGAGAAAAATGCAGGCGCCCGAACCCATCCCGAGAACCGAGAATGAGCATCGTTCCACCGATCTGGGCCCCACTGGCCGATTTGCCACCCCCTGGCTGTTCCCATTCGGGCTTCGAGGGGCCTATCCCCAACAAGGTTGGTGGGATGGTGGGGCTGAGATATCACGACCCGGTAGGGATGGGGAAACGGTGCTGAACGAAAGGGGGATTCGCTACAGTCCGGTTGCTGAAACAAGAAACGCTAAATAAGGAACGAGGCCCCGTTGGTCCCAAAGTCGCGCGCGTGGACGAGGAGCGCCAGAAAGACAGCCATCGCAGGACATAAGGAATATCGAGCTCCTTCCAAAGCCAAGGCGCTCCTTGTTATGTCAGCGTCTTGGCTGTAAAAGACTTCGCCAAGGGGGGGAGATGGGGTAAGCCACTGGCCCGAAACAACTCACCCCCATCCCCGCTGGCCGTGGCAGCTTCAGCGTATTGGCTCTCTGGCTAACTATTCAACTCGGCGCGGGGCTGAAATACCACGGCCTGGCGGGGACAGGGATGAGGCAAGCGATACCGAGAGGGAGGGGACTTCGAGGGCCTTCAGGGGGCATACCCCGAAGCTCAAGGACCGAGCTCCGAGGTGGCCCCGTAAGAGAGGCTCGTTACCTTACACGCGAGTCCCATCGGGTCAGCGCGGGGGGAACAGCTGCTGGCCCTTCCGCGTGCCCCAGGGGAGGGGACGCGCGGGCTTAGCAGGGCGCCCGAACCAAGGGGGGAGAGGAGACGACGACACGACCTCAAAACGAGAGGAGAGGGGAGAGACGGGAGGCCCGAGACCCCAGACTGTTGCTGGGGAGGGGGTGCTGCTACCTCTGCATTTTGAATTCCGTGCCCCCCTCTTCCACTCAGCTCACTCATCGGTCGTTCCGAGAAACGCTCCATGTGAAGTCACAATACTCTGCCCTGTGAGGTCGCACTATTCCCCCTCGGGGTGTGCGAGGTAGGGCACACTGGAAGCCGCGGTCATAGGCAGGGCCAATGAGGAGCACCCAGGTGGGCATCACGATGATCACTTGAATCTCCCCCGCACCCTGCCGCTGCGCAACTCCCCAACAAATACTTTCCATTACGATGGCGGCGCAAGCGTACTGTTGTGCCCGAGAAGTCTGGTCTGCCTGAGTAGCAGTCCGAGAAACCTCGCTCATGCTTCTCCTGGCTGCCTGCGGGCACGGCCAGCTCACAACTTGCCCAGATCAACACTCCGAGAAACCTCGCTAGTGCGTTCTCTCGACAATCTGCAAGCTCCAGCGGGTGCACTCACTGGCGGCCGTGCCGAACTTCTCCGCGATGATCTAGGTGCCATCCAGCATGGTCTGGGTGCTGTCCTTGAGCTTCTGCCACTCTTTCAGCCTCTTCACTTCCTCTTGGCCCATGTTGTCCTCGTTCTTCAGCTCACTCATGGCGACTTTCATTACTATATGGAGGTTCTCCTCGTCGTTCTTCGCGATCTTCAGCGCTAGATCGCACCTGTTCTGCACTGTGAAAGCATTATTCCCCTGTCTCTCCCATCGGTCCACTGGGTACCTCGCGATGAGGTCGCAGCCATCGATCTTGTGCGCTATCGGGAAAGACGCTGGGGTCACATTGAATAGGTCCTCTGGGCTCATTTTCTCGGCCGCGCCGAAGAACTCGCAAGGGATCTCCTCGATGGCGTCGTCGAGTTGCTCCGGCAGCCTTTCCGCAGCGAGCGCTTGCAACGCGGTTCCCACTTTGAGCTCCACCACCATCGATGGCCCGCTCTTAAACGGGGAAGAACTTGCTCTCGCACCCGATATTTGGCCATCGCTCGCAGTCTGGCCCAAACGCGTTCTTCGTTTGGTCCACCCATTCCGGTCTGCCAAGAGCATGTCCTTTGGGTGATTCTCTTGCACCATCACTAGCTGCAACCAGTCTACCTTGCACCAGAACTGCCACGTGTCGCTCCTCGAGTTGGGACCGGGGCCTCTCCACCATAACTTGTTCGGGAATGCGAGCCCACGCGAACAAGCTCCTCCCTTTTTCGCGCCCCATCCAGTGCCCCTCCTGCATACGTTGAACAGCTGCATGTTGTCGCTCCACTTGTCCACGAAGTCTAGCGCCTTGAGATACTCCGGCTGCTGCTCGCCATTCTCCTCCGCCGTCTTGTAGTCGCCCATATCGTGCGTCTCTCTCTCTCTCTCTCTCCTCCATTGCCACCTTCAGCGCTTCCTCGTCATTTGCGTCCATGGCCGTGTACTTTCCGAGCAAGACGTCATAGTCTACTGCGCAGGGCCTCCGTCATTCCGGCTCCTGCTTTGCTGAAGGCTGTAACTATTCCTCCATTAAGTCTGGTTGCTTTGATTGCAAGGTTTCATATTTAGGTCTCTCTTGCTTCGGCCAGCTGAATTTGAGCAATTTCGACTTGTCCGAATGCCTGGGCCGCCAAAGCAGCTCATTTCGTTTTCCGCTTTCGTTCTCGGCAGACCTGCTCCCTCGTAAAAATACTGTTCTCCTCCATGCAGCGTCCTTTCTTTTTCGTCCCAGTCTTCGCACCCCGCTTCCCTCAGCTCCAGGTCGCAATCGATTCACACTCTGTTCCTTTCGCTGCCTGTGCCACTTGGGTCCTTCTCGTGGCCTGATTCGTTTCTCGTATGCTCTCTGCGCCTTTCGATCATACTGTAGTACCTGTACCCCTCGTTGCAACGCCCACAGGGCCATGGTTGACTGCTGGTCTTGACTGCCATGGGCCACACGTGCAACACACTCCGAGAAACCTCGCTAATACGTCACACTGCTCGCCTAGGCCTGCGTTGTGCCAGATCAGCCGTGGCGACCGAGGGTGAGCTATGTAGAGAACTGTGTAATCCCAACAGCCCAAGAGCCCCAATGTGCAAATAGTATCTCTGATATGTTGGCCCCATCCCCCACTGAAACAGTATTGAATTCCCAGCTGCCATGCACCCTCGTCATACCTTGTACTCCGTGCCCATATCCCCCCATTGACCGTGACCCGTCTACATTGCGCGTATGCTGTACTGTATGTAGAGTACCCCGCTCACTATCTCACCGTATATGCAATGGCAAGAGGGAGGGAGACACGTATCGTGGCGTCTTTGCGGATGACGCGTTCTACTGACTGAGTTGAGTAAGCTGGGTGCTGCCAGCAGGCCTTTTCCCAGAACTTTCTCTGTAATTCAGCTTCCCGTTCTGCTCGGAACTTAAGGGCCATTTCGTAAATTCTACCATTTGGGGAGGAGGAGGAGGAGGAGGAGGAGAAGGAGGAACGAGGAGGAGGAGGAGGAGGAGGAGGAGGAGGAGGAGGAGGAGGACGGGTCGCCTGAGCCCTTCGGAGAAGCCCTCCAACCCTCCCCGGGATGCCCAAGGGCATCCGAGACACACGAAGAGCATCAGGGTTTGCCTCCCCGAACCAAACCTCGATCCGACACCCCGGTCCGACGCGAGCCGACTCCGCAGAGGGGGGGGTCCTATACTAGGGGGGAAACAAACCTACCTCGCTTTTGACCACCCGCGCTTCCAAGAGATACCAAACGATGCCAAACTACGGCCTTCACTGATCAGGCCGCTTGACGAGGAGGCGCGTGGTATGACTTGCTCTTGCCTGGAGGCGAAAGCGGGTTAGGTACTTCACGCTCTGATACACGGCTCTCCAGACGCCCCCGGGCCTGCAGCGGCGCCGCCGCGCCGCCCTGCGGCCCCACGCCGAGGCCCCTGCCGACCTCGGGCGGCGGCGGCGGCGCAGAAATGACGTGCTGGGGGGATGGGGGGAGCATCGCGTAACGTCAGGTCGGGCATGTCCGCCTCCAGGCGGAGTTGGGGCGAAAAAACATCGTCAACAGATATTCAACATGTTCACAAAGGATCGAAAGCTCGTCCCCTGGCTATCTCTGAGCGTCCCCCTGCAGAGGGACACGCCCGACTTAGCACTCCCTGACGCCGCGCCCCCCCGCCGTGGCAGACCGTGCCGGACGCTCCGCGGCAGTGCTGGGGACGCAGCACTGGGCGGGGACATGCGTCACAGCAGTGGGGGGGGGAGGAGGAGGGGGAAGGGGGGGGGGGAGGGGCATAACGCGCGTTTTGCCCCAGACAGTGAAAAAAGAAAACAAAAACAAAAAGCACTCAAAGTCTTGGCGCCGGAAGTACAGCCGGACCTGGGCCTGGAAAACATCCTTCAATAGGGGAACAAAAAGTGGCATAAACATTTAAAAAAACTCGGAGGTCCGCGCGGATTCCGAGAAATGCGATCCGGACCTCAGAGTTTTTGTGTTTATGTAACTTTTTGTTCCCCTACTCAAGAGAACGAAACCCTCTGCCGGCCAAAACACACCGAACATTCCAAGGGTACCCTCCCCAGGATGCAGGTGGACGCCCAACAAGCACGACGACACATGAGCGTGCCCTTCCCGAACCGACCTCGCTCTGACACCTCCCGCAGGCCTGAGCTGGATCGAAGCGCGAAATCGGATCGGATTGGAAACGCATCGAATCGCCAGCGAATCGTCCCGAATCGAATCGAAATCGCATCGCCGCGCTGGGCTCGGGGAGGCCCCCACCAAGGTCGGCGAGTCGAGCCGCATCGAGTCGCGGCGGAACCGCGGCTCCGGCCGGCGCATCGGATCGCAAGCCATCGGATCGTAGGCGAGGCCCTGCCTCGGTCCGCCTGTCGAGGGGATCGCGCCTGCCGGCCCCGCTGGGCCTCCTCGAGGCCACGGATGCGAGGGGCCTCGGGAGGGGGCCGGCTGCCCGGCCTGGCTGCCCTGGCCCGAGATGGCACGGCCGCCACTCCGACCGTGGCGTGACATCCGCGGTGGTGCCCAGTGGTGAGGTAAGACGAAGCCGAAACGAGGACAAATTCGGGTGAGGATAGATCGAGAATCTCCTGGATCTGGTGGCTCTGGAGGATGTATCGGGCGCCGCGGCCGTCTCAGAGCGTTGCAGAACGCTCTAAGAGCGTTCCGAAACGCTCTGGAACGGATTTGTCCTCGTCCTAGCCCCGTCCAGGAAAGGCCTTGGGAGAGGGTGGGGCGGGCCCGCAAGCGCATGATGGAGAGGCCTGAGGTGCGCAGGATGGGGCAAGGACGAAGACAAATCCGTTCCAGAGCATTCCAGAACGCTCGCAGAGCGCTCCGGAACGCTCTGAGAAGGCCACGGCGCCCAAGACATCCTCGAGAGCCGCAAGATCTCCGAGACTCTCGATTCATCCTCACGCGATGTTCTCCTCGTCCTGGCTTCGTCTTGGTGCATCCTGTGCATCTTGGCCCCGTCGTGCTGCCGAGTTTCTGACAGGACAGGACAGCCCAGAATCGAATCGACAAGTCCGATCGGCGATCGAAATGAATCGGATCGGCGGAAATCGGCAGCCGAGTCGGGAAAAGTCGAATCGGCAGAAATCGGCAGGCTAGTACGCCTTCAATAAGAGATCGGAGCCCGAATCAGAATCCGAAACCGAATCGGAGTCGGAAGCCGTCGAACTCGAGTCGAACCGAATCGGTGGAATCGAAACGGGCCCAGCTGGGTCGGGGCGTGGCGCCCGCGTGCACGTGTGAGCCCATCTGGGTCGGGGCCGGGGCGAGGACGTCGGTCCCCTCCCGGGGAGGGGTGGGAGGGGGGCTGCGCTGCTCGCAGGGGTCTGCAGGCTCCCGCGGAGGCTGGGGGCTCCTCCGAGCAGCCCAAATCATAGATTTCCTCGCGTTCTTGAAGGAGTTTGACCTTCTCGCTCACTCGGTCGGCTTTCCGACGCTCCAAGACGGCCCAAGACGTTCCGAAGAGCGCCCCAAGACGGCCCACGAGGCACCCGCCATCTCCCGAGGCCCCCGACGTCTAAAAAACGCCCAGGGTTCGCTGGGGACTGGCTACTGGCTTCCCTCCAAGACGACGGAAACCCTCCCGAAGGAACCCTCCAGAAAGCATCCCGCGTAACCCTTCCCGGAGGGTTTTCGGAGGGCTTTGGGAGTGTTCGGGCGGCTGTGAAAGGAAGCCAGCCCCTACCGAACCCTGGACTTTCTAATCGACGTCCTCAGCTTCTCACGGCATGGACCCCCAGAGGTCTGGAAACCCTTCCGGGGGCCCGCTTTGCATCCCGAATCGGTGTGTGACGGTCCATGTGGCCCTGTGAGAGCCCCAGGGAGCCGAGAATCGCAGCACTGCGTCCGTCGTGATGTCTCCACGACTCTGGGGAGATCAAGACCTCTCCCGGGGTGCGTTCTGACCGGGATCTCGAGGCGGACCCAGCAGTGGCGACGAGGGCCTCCCAGGAGGCCCAAAAAGGGGAAACACGGGCGAAGGGTAGAGAGGCATGGGTACATCTTCCTCCTCTGAGACTCGGGGCACAGCCGAGCAGCATCGACTCGGAAGAGCGCATCGCATCGGAACGTGCGTCGGATCTCGGGCTGCACCGGCACGGAGTCGGAAAATCGCATCGGGCCGGCCGCGCCAGGCTCTGCTCAACTGCGCTGGCTGCCAGCATCGGGGCGCCGCGGATCGGGGGTGGGAACCGAAATCGAATCGCATCGAGCTGGGTGAGTATGCGACATCGATGGGGCATGGACAGAGGCCCCTTCAGTGAAACGTGGTCCGGTGACAGCGGCCTCGGGCACAGACCTGGCGGGCGCAAGCCTGGATGACGACGGCCGCGGCGCCCTCTCGCGAACCGAACACGGACCACTCGCTCCTCGACGTGTCGGGGATGGGGGCTCCTGTCCACCCCCGAAGCGTGCCCTGCTCGCGGAGCACCGACGATGAGTCTTGGGTTCGCACTGGTCCTCCTCCTCCTCCTCCTCCTCCTTCTCCTCCTCCTCCTCCTCCTCCTCCTCCTCCTCCTCCTCCTCCTCCTCCTCCTCCTACTACTCCTACTCCTCCTCCCTTCTCCCTCCTCCTCCTCCTCCCTTCTCCTCCTCCCTCCTCCTCCACCTCCTGCTCCTCCTCCTCCTCCTCCTCCTCCTCCTCCTCCTCCTCCTCCTCCTCCCCGGGCATTCTGCGCCGCCGCCAGGCGACCCGCAGCACCCAGAGGCCGGCGACGGCGGGAGGGCGCGAGAGCTCACGCTCGGCGTCACGCAGGCCGTGCTGTGGCACGAGGCTCGCGTGGCCCACGCAGGGGCGTCGCGCGCGCCAAGAAGCCGTTGATTATACAGTCGGGGCGTCGACCCAAAGTAAGGAACGAGGCCCCGTAGACCCACAAGTTGAACTTCGATTTCCCATCGGAAACCGAAGCAAAACCCAAGGCAAACTGTAAGCAATCAAGGAACACGGAGCCCCTCCCCAACCAACAGGGTTCCTTCTTCAGGGCCCCGGCCGTATGCTCGGTGGCGGGCGCTCTCTGGCCACACCGCTCGGGAAAAACGAAATACTGCAAGGCTTCATGCCCTGTGTTAAGTGTTCGAGTCGAGCGTGGGTCTCCAACAGATGCACACGAGCCACGAGCAGGAACGGGTCTCACGCGAGATGGTACGGCGACCCTACGCGGTGGCTTACGCGGGCCGCCAGCACGGTAAGCCACAGTGGAGACGACGGCGCTTGCGCGCGACCTCACCCGAGCATACGCGTGAATGTCGGCGCAGTCGAACGCGTTTTGTCAGCGGCGCGCCCAGGGGAAGAGGTGAGAAGGGGCGGGCCTCCTCAGAAGGCGCGGAAGATCCCCGGCCTTCTTAACAGTTTGCTAAACCTTCCCAGAAGACACACAACAACCTCTCAGAAGGCGCGAGGGCTTCTGAGAAGTCCGGCCGTCTTCTGAGAAGGCCTTCTCCTTCTTACTTCCCCCTCTCGCTCGCCGCCGATTTTGCGCGTCGCCCCCATATCGGCTGCACGTAAGAGTGACCCTAGGTAAGAGTGACCTTTACTTCTCGCGGCTTGAATGGGGACGCGGAATGGCCAAACCCAGGCGCGCAAGCCGCTGCTACCGCTTCGCGTTCAGCAATCGGGCGACCCCCTTGGGCCGGCACCAAAACCTGAGATCCGACATCTCGGCAAAAATTCAGAGATCGTAAAGAATCACGAATAGATCCCCTGACCCCTTCTTTCTGCGCCATCTCTCGAGCCGGATCCGTCTGTGAGGGTCCCAGGGCCCTAAATTGGGCGAACACGTCCGTCTCGAAAAAAGTGAATGGCCGGCTCTCGGGGAAGGCCGCTCCGGCGAAAGGCCACTCTGACGACCAGTCGAGCATGGTGCCAGAGCATGTCCCTGTGCGTCCCACGCGCAGGGTGCGGGCCGTCGCATCCCCCGCGGGCAGCGGAGGCCCCGCCAGCGCCAGGCCCCGCCCCAGCCGCAGCCCCTACCCCCTCGACGCTGGGGCGACGAAAGCAACACAGGTCCACCGCCGCTGACCCGGCCTGGTGAAGGGGGATACGTCGACCCCTGCTATGTATCCCAGGCTCCGTGGGGTTTCGAAGGGACCAGGAAGTTGGGGCCCCAACCCTGGGATATATACGGTGGGGTGGCGTCCGTCCTCGATAAGGGGTGCGTCCAAACTGCCCCCTCGGGTTGCATCCCAGTGTTCCCCTCCTTTTCTGATCGGCTCCATTTTTCGTCGAGGAGTCGGGGGGAGGGAGCAAAATCGCCTGCGACCTGGGGCGCTGGAGATGCACAGCTCCCGCGCCAGAAGCGCACGCACCCCGAGATGCGAGCGTTGCAACTCTGTCCACGCCGGGCACTCCCGCCCGGCGTCTGGCCCCCAGACCCTCGAATAGCCATCTGGCCGGCAAGATGCCACAGAAGGAGGAGGAGGAGGAGGAGGAGGAGGAGGAGGAGGAGGAGGAGGAGGAGGAGGGGGAGGGGGAGGAGGAGGGGAGGGGAGGGGGAGGGGGAGGGGGGGAGGGGGAGGGGGAGGAGGAGGAGGAGGAGGAGGAGGAGGAGGAGGAGGAGGAGGAGGAGGAGGAGGAGGAGGAGGACTGTGAGGCTCTGGTCGTGCCCTGTCAGGTCTGCGCTGGATCGGAGCACGAAATCGGATCGGATCGAGAGCGGATCGAGTCGTCAGCAAGTCGTCCCGAATCGGATCGGCACCGAATCGCCGCGCCCCGCTTCCAGCTGGCCCTGGAATCGCGGCCCCAGCCAGCGAATCGCAGCGCAGCGAATCCGATCGAAAGCGGCCCTGCCCGTCGCGATGCTGCCTTCTTGCTCGCAGCGTCGGACCCAAGGGAAGGCCACGAGCGGCGAGCAGGTGCGCATCCGCGCCCTCGCGGCCTGGCCAAAGCTTTGGTAGCATCAGTGGTGTTGGCCTTTTCGCCGGGGCCATTGGGGCTTTTCGAGGAGGGTCTAATGAGGGTATTTTGGGGGCCTCTTGAGGGCTTATGCGGAGGCCTTGGGACGCCATCGGGGGCCATGTTGGGGCCATCTTTGAGGAGATCGGTCGAAGGACGGACCCCGCGGATGCGCGGTCGCACGAGTGCGCTCCGCGCGGGGCACCCGCGACAGAAACGCCCCCGTGCCCGCGGAAGGTCACGGGCCAGGCGCTCTCGGCCCGCCAGGCCGCGGACACGGCCACGTATGTACGTGTGCTCTTCGCCCACGAGGAGGCGCGCCGCGCGCCGGTGGCGGGGGTGCTCCCACGGGGCGCCGCCGGCCCCGGCGGGCGCCCTGGGAGGGGGCCCGGCGCTGGCGGCACACTCTGCCGCCCGCGGGCGCCCTGAACGTGCGCTCTTCTGCCCTCCCGGGGCCCAGAGATCCGGCGTCCTGGCTCCTGCAGTCTGGGCCCCCGTGGCATCCCGATACGATGGGGCGCGAATGAATGAATGGGGGAGCAAGGTGCCCCTCTGGGGGCCCTCAAGGGCCCCTTTGCGGCGGCCCTCGCTGCTTCCCCACTTCGCGCCCCCACACTACGCGTCCTCCGAAACAAACTTTGGAGGCCAGGACCGGGACAGGCTCTTGGCCTGGGAGGTATAAGGCTCGGGGGCCTCTGAGGATCCGGCGGTTCCGGATGGTGCATCGGGCGCCGCAGCCTTTCCAGAGCGGTCGGGGACGCTACGAAAGCGTTGGGCCCGCCCGACCCGACCATCCCGCAATGGGACGGGTGTCCGTTCTGATCGTCCTGCGTTACCGGCTCCAGCGCCTGGCGAGGGCCCTCGGGAAGCCGAAAGGGGCAAGACAGAAACCGTTGTGCTCCGTGAGATCTGGCGTCGCAAAAAAAAACATGCACAGCATCGTGACGATCATGACCAGAGCCCCAGACTCCATCTTCCGGCTGCATTTTTCGAGACTGCATTTTTCGAGACGGATCGACATGAGGGCCCCAGGGCTCGAAACTGGGCGAAAACGCCCGGTGTGAAAGATGCTACGCCAGGATCTCGCGGAGCATGGCAATACACAAATATTTGTCAGAGTGAGGGGGCCGAACGGTCTGACAACATCCCTGGGTGCGAGGGCGAAGTCGGATTCCGCGGCGCGGATTCTGCTCGCTGCTACTGCTTCTTACTGTTGTTGTTGCCGTCATCGTCTGCCCCCTTCACTCTGCTCTGCAACTGCGGGGCGCTACGCAATCACCGAACTCTTCAGGACGCTGGATGTCTGTGGGGATGAGGAACACCGCAGTCACGCCCGTGCCGATGAGGATCGGCAGCATCGACTGCGACCTTGCGGCCTCGGCGCTGCTGGGAGCCGGCGTCGCCGACCCCGCAAGGGTCACCGTCTCCTGGGCCCACCCTGGTTCCTCCTCCTCCTCCTCCTCCTCCTCCTCCTCCTCCTCATCATCATCATCATCATCATCATCATCATCATCATCATCATCATCATCATCATCATCATCATAATCATCATCATCAACATCATCATCATCAGCATCAGCATCAGCATCAGCATCAGCATCAGCATCAGCATCAGCATCAGCATCATCATCATCATCATCATCATCATCATCATCATCATCATCAACATCACCATCAGCAGCAGCAACATCAGCAACATCAGCAACATCAGCATCATCATCATCAGCATCATCAGCAACATCAGCAACATCAGCATCATCATCATTATCATCATCATCATCATCATCATCATCATCATCATCATCATCATCACCAGCAGCAGCAGCAGCAGCATCAGCATCAGCATCCTCCTCCTCCTCCTCCTGCAGCCTCTGCCCCTTCTCGTCTTCCTGCAACTGCCTGCTCCTGTTTCCTCCTCCTGCTCCTCCTCCTCCTCCTCCCGGTCCCGCCTACCTCCTCTGCTCCTCCTCAGCCTCCGCCTCCGCCCCCCCCTTGCGGCGTGGACCCCAGACAGCTCACTCGTAGAGCTCATGTGGGACATCAAGTGAGCGACGAAAAAGAACAGGTTTGAAGCGAGAAGACATAGCGATCTTACGCCGAGGCTTACGCGGGCCGCCAGCTTGGCACACCGCGTGTAAAGACGGCGCTTACGCGCGGTCTCCCGCGGGCAAATACGCGCGAACGTCGGCGCAGTCGACCTGGTTCTCCTCCTCCGTCGCACTTGTGCGTGCGACTGCTTCACACAAAAAAGGAGAGTAGGAAATAAGAAAGTGAGCCGGGAACAAGCTTCTGGGCAGGAGCAGGAGCCGTAATCACGGCAGGTTCGTGTCGTGACCACCCCGGCGTTGGTTCCTGACACCATGGGCATCGGTAAATCTTACACGATCGGCGGTTCTTCGCTCGCCAGGTCTGAAGGGGCCCTGGGCCCTGGGACACACAAATACATACACACAAATAAAAAGATTCCCCATATTTTCTCATATTTTCTGGGTTTTGTCTTCCCCCCAATTCCCATTTTTGTTCCCATATTTTCTTGGGAATCGACGATTAATTGTGTCGGTGTGTTCTTTCCCCTCCTGAAGGTCGTTCCACATCGACCGACTCTGGGCCGCCGCCGGCGTTCAACGCTGAGCGCCGGCGGCGGGAGCGTCGCCGGTCGACACGACGCGAACCTACTGTCAGGTCGGGCATGTCCTCCTACAGGCGACTTCTGGACGAAAAATAAAAAATATTCAAAAATGCATTCACAAATAATAGAAAAGTCGTCCCCGGCCTATGTTTCGACTATTTTTGAACATTCCTCCTGTAGAGGGACCTGCCCTCCTAGAGGCGACTTCTGGACAAAAAATCAAAAAAATGCAAAACGATGTTCAAACATCATATCAAAACAAATCGTCCCCTTTTTATGTTTCGACTATTTTTGAACATTCCTCCTGTAGAGGGACATGCCCGACTTAAACCTACGGTGCAAGTAGGCACAGTGGGCACCCGAGGGCATCGTGGCCCGTCCCTGCCCCGGGGCAGCCGGCTCCAAGAGCATGCGGCCAGCACGCCGCGCACGTATCTCGGAGCCTCCACGCGGCAACGGCAGACCACCACGCACTCACGCCAGGTTCGCGGGGATCGTTCGAACTTGAACGATCGGCCGCTCAGTGAACGCCAGATCGTTCAAGGATGGACCGATTCTGGGCCACAGGCGGCGTTCAACCTTAAACGCCCGCGCTGGGGTCGCCGCCGGTCGACACGACGCGAATCTGCCGTGGAGCCACCCCCGCACGAGAGAAGCCCGCGCGAGACTGGCAGGTGGCTGTCGCAAAGCCGCAAAAATAAGGATACGCGGTAAGGATGCAAAGGCCTGGCCGTGTTAACGTCCCTCGAAGAGGCCCGCCAGTCGAGCACGAGCCCACGCGCGCAGCGGCTTTGCACTGTGGCGACCTCGGCGTTGGTTCCTGACACCGCGGGGATCGTTCAACTTTGATGAGCTAACCAGCCTCGAAGTTATCCCTTTCCCTAAGATGGGCGAGCAATAGGCGAGGACAATCTTAGGGATAGGCCTCGAGGTGAGGTGATGTCAATCATAGGGATAGGGATATGTTTCAAACTGGTAATGAGCGTCAGATCGTTCAACATCGACCGATTCCGGATCGCCGGCGGTGCTCAACGACAAGGCCCAGCGGCGGGGTCGCCGCTGGTCGGCACGACGCGAGCCCACCGAACGGAGGCCCTCGAGCACGAGCCTGGCCTCTGGCGGGTATGGACAGGTCCATACCCACCACGCAGAAGATCGTGCGGGCAATATTTCTATCCATATCCACTGCGTCTTGGACTCTCTTGGAAGGGGCGCCGCAAGGCCGAGGCGCACTGGATATGGATAAACATCGAGCCTTTGGGAGGCAGATTATAATCAATATCCAGTGCGCCTCATGGTTCTTGGGAAGAGAGTCCGAAACTCCAAGACGCACTGGATGTGGATATAGACATTGCCCGCAGATCGATCTCCCAAGCGGTGATCATGGCCTGCCTCGAATCGACGGCCAGCCCGGGGGGGAAGCGAGAGGGGGCGGGCCCTCTCAGAAGGCTCGGAAGTCCCACGGTCTTCTGAGACGACTTCTGAGCCGTCCCCGAAAGCACTGGAAACTTCTCAGAAGGCCCGAGGGCGTCTGAGAAGCCGCGCTGCCTTCAGAGAGGGTCTTCTCTCTTTCTCGCCGCCGATCGAAGCACTGGAGTCGCCGCAAGAAAGAACACTGGAGCCCAGGCAGGAGGGCCTCGCGCAACCACGGGAGCCCGAGGCGACACCAGCCGACACCGTCACACGGGCCGTGGGAGCCCCCGCACGACAGGGCTCCGCGCAGCGGGCTCCACACGGCAACGCATGCAGCCGAAGGGCGACCACAGGGAACGCCGGGTGAGGAGCGGGGGAGGCCTTCCTGGTCACGGCGAGCCTCGGCCACGAAGGCATTCCCCGACCCACGTCCGAGGAGCGGCCCCGAACGCGAAGGCCTCTACGGAGCCTCCACCGAGCGTCTTGACTGCAAGACTGCACGTCAAGGGATTCTCGCCCCCCCCACACACACACACCAAACATATTCCTAAGGTTGTCCCAGTGGGGGAGCAGAAACAGCATCAGCGGCACGCAGCCGGGGGGAGCCCACCAGCGCACTACTTTTCAGGAGACGCCAAGCCTTCGGACGGCAGCGAAGGAGCGGCGCACTGACGGACTCCTGACGGCGGCGTGTCAATGATGCCCTGTTTTCCTCCTGACGCACAATTTGGCGGCGAGCAGAAGGGGGTAGGGGGAGGGGGGAAGGCTTCTTAGAAGCACCCCTGCTTCTTAGAAGGCGCTGGCCTTACATCTACAGAGAAGGCCCGCGCCTTCTAAGAAGCAGGGGTGCTTCTAAGAAGCCTTCCCCCCTCCCCCTACCCCCCTCTGCGCGCCGCCAGACAATTGCGAATCCTCGAGCGTGGGCTCGGAGACGTGCAGCGAGCTGTTGTCAAAGGTCAGCCCGGCGTCGGAGGTCGCCTTCGACAGCGCGCTGCGGAGCTCGGAGGGATTCCGGCTCATTGCTCGACCGGCCTCCGTTGATGCGACCAGGGCGGGGCTCTTTCAAAAGGTGGTCCTAAAACTAATGAACAGTGTTAGCCAGCGCGGACCCCAAGCTGTGAATGACTGCGCTGTGGAGGTGAACTATGTCTTGTGTAAGCCATATGGCGCAAGCTGTGTTGTGTAAACTGTGTGGTTTGAGCTGGATGGTGCGGCCTACATGCGTAGGGGGTGAGCTACGTGGCATGAGTTGCGATGTGTGAGCTCTGCAGTGTGCGCTGGACGATCGAAGCTGTGCGGTGCAAGCCATGTGGCGCGAGCTGTGCTGCGCAGGCTGGGTGGCGGTGAGCTCCCTGGCAGGAGCTTCAGGCGCTGCGCGCTGGGCGTTGCAAGCTGTGCGTTGCCGGCTGTGCTTGGTTTCCCTAAGATTGACACCAACACCAATATCGGCGGTGTCCCTCCACCGAGGGAAGAAGATCCTGATCTCGGCGATGGAGGTACTATTCTGGCTTCCAAGGTGACCGGAATAGTACCACCAACACCGAAATCGAGGATCATCTCCCCCCTGTGGAGGCAGCCCCCTGTCTTGGTGTTGGTGCCCATTTCCAGGCCTCCAGCGTGCGGCGTGAGCGCCACCGGGGGGGGGGGGGGCCAGGGACGTAATGAATTAAGAGGAGGCGCCATGAAATCTGGGGAAATATCATGGCCCCCGCCATGATATCCACCCACCCCTAATCATCACCCCCCTCTTTTCCGCCCCCGAGCTGTGCGGCGTGAGCGCCACCCGGGGCGCCCCCGAGCGGGCCCGCGGGCGCCACGCGGAGGCCGCGCCCGGGGAGCTCCACCAGGAGGCGCACGGGGAGCTCCCCACGGGGCGCCCACGCGCGGGCGCGGGCACCAAAAGCGCGGCGAGGCCTCGGGAAGCCCGCCCGACGCACGGGGCGCCACCCGGGGCGCCCACGAGCGGGCACGGGCGCCGGCGTGGCGAAGACCTGGGAAGCGCATCCAGAAGGTGTCGCAGAAATGCAGCCGCGGTGTGGGGAACTTCAGCTTGTACGAAAAACTGTTGGTGACGAACGAACAACACACACCCATACCCAGAGGGGGGTCGTTGGGAGGAGGACTGGCTATGGGTATGGGTGCGGGTTGTCGGACCCTGGGGAACGCTCCCGCTCGAACGAGGACCCCCATCCGACAACACGCACCCATAGCCCTCTCCGACCCCCCTATGGGTATGGGTGTGTGTTGTTGGTTCGTCAGTTGGAGGGGGGGCAGCCTTCTCTGAGCCACAGGATCTCCAAAACTGGGTGGCCCCAGCGCCATTCCGATTCGGCCACCTCGAACCGTCGCGTGGCTTGAGCGTAACCGGGTGGCCTCCACAGGGCCTCCCTGGAAATCATGGGCCTACTGGGACTTCCTGGAGGCTACCTGCCGACGCATGGAGCACTGGTGTCTCGTATGATTATTGGCACTAGAGGACTGGAAGAAAGGTGAAAAGCGCAGAGAGTGAGATAGCCCCCAAGTCCGCCAGACAACTTCGGTGGAGCTCCAAGGTGGTCTCAAGAGGCCCCAAGACGCCACCATCGCCCAAGATTGCGCCAGGCCGCCCCAAGATACTCCCACGGGTCCCCCAATTAGCCTCCAGAGGTAAGACGAGGCGAGGACGAGGATCAATTTGGGTGAGGATAAATCGAGAATCCCTGAGATCCGGCAGCTCTGGAAGATACCGCGTGCGCCGCGGCCTTCTCAGACCGTTCCAGAACGCTCTGAGAACGTTCTGGAAAGCTCTGAAACGGATGTATCCTCGTCCTGCGCATGGCCCTGCCCGAAGAGGCCTCGACACAGACCAAAGATTTGCCGGGGACAATCCACAAGGGAGCCCCCCGGAGGCCCCGAGGCTCCCCAGGGAGATGGCCCAGGAAGGCCCGACCACGTGGCCCCAAAGGGTCGGCAGAGGGAGCAGCTCCTCAGACGTGGATGAGACCGAGGGAGCCCAGGGGCTCACAAGTAGATGGACACAAATCCCAGGATCCTATGCTCTTGATGTTCACCTTCCCCCCCACTTCACACATGTTTCCATATTTCTGAGGAATCGACAATGATTAGTGTCTGTGCGTTTTTCCCCTCCTGAGAGGTGAGGGAATGGTTCGGGATGGTAGCAGCGGAACCAGAGGAGATAAAACATAAGGCTGGCCTCCCATCGGCCTAAATTCTGTGCCATGCCCTCTCATTTCGCTCCGGGACGGACCCCCCGTTGTCCTGCAACCAGGTGTCCTAGGCCACAGGGACTCGACCCCCCAATGTTAAGCCCCAACATGATGAGCTCCCTAAAAATGCTGCCAAGTCGTGGAGCTTACATGACCTTACAAGACGCGTGGCTGGGCCATGGGAGCGCGTGGCCAATGGGTGAGAGCCCATGGCCAACGCAGGGGAAGGACTATGGCCCCACAACTGGCACGACCCCCCCCCTGGGCTCTCCCAGACTTAGGGCAGCTTCATCGTTCCAAGCCGTGAGCCCCAGAGCTATCATCTGATCGTCCCAGGACCCGAGAACGCCCAAGAGAAGCCGACAAGCACTGGCCTGATGAAGATCAATCCACCAAAGGTTGTGGCAGGGGTAGACACCCGCTCTGATTGCAACCCTGTGGCTTCTAGCACACGCTCGGCGTCTTGTCGGGACGTGGTATCGTACTCATAGGTGACGTTGAAGTCGGATAAGTTCTGCTCCCACATCGGCCAAATGAGAGACGCCCCAGGAGCCTCCGACACCTGCTAGGAAGAAATTCAAATAAACCTTAGCCATGTATCCCTGCCTTCAGAGCCAAAAGTCGCAAGGAGGCTTTAACTTTGAAGCCAGGGAACGCAATCCAATGGGTAGAAATTAATGTCCACCGCGAGCCTTAACGGTGAGATGAGGGTCCGATTCAGAGATGTTCAGCATCTGCGCGATGACCTTTCTGATCACGGGCAGACGCTCGGTCTGGGTGCCCGACACTGCCATTGTAACCGTTCCCTTGGTATGGTCGACAGGTGCCTTCGGGGGAACTCGACATCGCCATCATCTTTGAAGTCGCCACCAACGCCTTCGTAGTCTCCATCACCACAACCCCGCATTGCCGCAAAAGCGGGGTGCAAAGTCTGAAACTACTCAAAACAAGCACGTATGAGAAACAGGTCTTAGAATTGTAACAACGACACGCGACAACGGCCCGACCTGACATCCAAGCTTTTGAAGACCCTAGCAGGCCACGCAACAACGGCCCGACCGACAAGCAGGCCACAGGAGGCCGTAGGAGGCTAAAACCACGCAACAGCGGCACGACCACCAGAAACAAGTCCGACTCCCGATAGCATAAGGAAGAAACCTCGATGCAAGCAATGTTCGCAGAATGGGAAAACTGGGTTGATAAAACAAACACTCTGGCCAGGACATCCGCTGGAGACATGCCGAAAACACTCCCCAGTGCCACCCAGAAGAGCATCCATCGTGAGCAACGAAGGCACCATCTACATCGAGGCAATAGAACAGCGAGGGCGACATCGCAATTGAATTTGACATCAAGACCGGGTCCTGGCTCCCGTTCGTTGTGCTCGCACTGCTGGAGGCATTGGGGGCGCTGGCCAGCGGCGCGGCTGGGACGGCAGCCCCGGTACCGTTGGCGGCCGGTGTCGGCGGAGCCGCGGCACTCCCTGCAGCAGCCCCGGTGCCCATGGAGGGCGGCGCAGGCGGCGCCGTGGCGGAGCCTGCGGCAGCAGTGCCAGCGGCGGACACGGTCGGCGGCGCCGAAACGTTCCCTGCGGCGGTGCCGGTGGCGGCCGGCGGCGGCGGCGGCGTAAAATTCCCTGCAGGAGCCACCACCGCGGGGGCGCTGACGTTGGCGCTGGTGCCGGTGGCGGCCGGCGGCGGCGGCGGCGTAAAGTTCCCTGCAGAAGCCACCACCGCGGGGGCGCTGACGGTGGCGCTGGTGCCGTTGGCGGCCGGCGGCGGCGGCGCCGTAAAGTTCCCTGCAGGCGGCGGCGGCGCCGTAAAGTTCCCTGCAGAAGCCACCACCGCGGGGGCGCTGACGGTGGCGCTGGTGCCGTTGGCGGCCGGCGGCGGCGGCGCCGTAAAGTTCCCTGCAGAAGCCACCACAGCGGGGGCGCTGACGGTGGCGCTGGTGCCGTTGGCGGCCGGCGGCGGCGGCGCCGTAAAGTTCCCTGCGGGAACCACCACCGCGGGGGCGCTGACGGTGGCGCTGGTGCCGTTGGCGGCCGGCGGCGGCGGCGCCGTAAAGTTCCCTGCAGAAGCCACCACCGCGGGGGCGCTGACAGTGGCGCTGGTGCCGTTGGCAGCCTGCGGCGGCGGCGCCGTAAAGTTCCCTGCGGGAACCACCACCGCGGGGGCACTGCCATTGGCGCTGGAGCCGCTGGTGGGCATGGTCGGGGTCGCCATGGCGTTCGCTGCGGCTTCGGTGCGGTTGGCGGCCGGCGTCGTCGGCGCCGTAACGTTCCATGTTGGAGCCACCACTGCGGGGGCGCTGACGTTGGCGACCCGCGCCAGCGGCACCGTGACGTTCCATGCAGGAGCCACCACCGCTGGGGCGCTGGCGTTGGCGCTGATGCCGTTGGCGGTGAGATTCCCTGCGCGAACCACCACTGCCCTGTCCATCGGCGAAGGTGTCGGCGCTGGCGTGGGGGCGGGCGTCGGCGACGGCGTCGGCTGCGGCGTCGGTCGTGGCGTCGGACGCGGAGTCGGCCGCGGCGTCGGCCGCGGCGTCGGCGACGGTGTCGGTCGAGGCGTCGGCCGCGGCGTCGGCGACGGTGTCGGTCGAGGCGTCGGTCGTGGCGTCGGCGACGGTGTCGGTCGAGGCGTCGGTCGTGGCGTCGGGCGTGGCGTCGGTCGAGGCGTCCTCCGCCGCCGGCGCGGCACCCAGCGCCGCCGTCGCCGCCGGCGCGGCACCCAGCGCCGCCGGCGACGGCGGCGTCCCTCCAGCTTGTCCGCCTCGTCCTCCTCCTCCTCTTCCTCCTCTGCCTCCTCACCCTCCTCATGGTCCTCGTGATCATCGTGTAACCGATCCTGATCCCCACTGGCTTACCCACCTAGGTGGAGACATGTGCCAGTTCTTTCGGGCTTCGAGGATCTATCCCCACCTAGGAAGGTGGGCTTGTGAGGCTGAGATAGAATGTCCCAGTGGGGATGGGGACAGGTTTGACGATGCTGACCTCTTCGTCCTCACCGCTTCTAGCATGAGAAGCTGCTTCGGCACCAGGCCTCAGCTTTCCCGTCTCGTTGTACTTCTCCAGCGCCCCGGTTCTGGCTCGAGCGTCCACTTCTGGGGCCCTCTTGGCAAGGGATGTGTCCCTGGGTTCCAGCTGCTCGAGACTCCCGTTGCTGCCGTACGCTCCAGGCTCCAGCTCTTCTGCTTCCTCGTCCTCTTCTTCGTCCTCATCTTCTTCACTCAAAGAGCTGACATTCTCATGATCATCCTCCTCGTCCTCCTCCTCCTCCCCCTCCTCCTCCCCCTCTTCATCGCTGCTGGTATCGGCGCCCGCATCGGCCGTCTCGCGCTCCAGCCTCGCCGCCTCCTCGCCCCCCTCCTGCACCTCGCTCACGGCAGGGGCGTCTGCGTCTGTCTCCGGAGGCCTCGCCGCGGGGGGCGTGCCCCCGGGCTCCAGCCGCACCAGGCTCCCGTCTGCTCGCACCTTACCAGCCTGGAACATATCCCTATCCCTATGCTGGGCACCTCCTCATCACGATGCCAATCTTAGGGATTCCCTTATTTCTTGAGGGCGAATCCCTAAGATTGTCATCGCCTTTTGGCGTGTCAGTCTTAGGGATAGGGATACGTTCGAGGCTGGTAAGCACCTGTGCGGCCGAGGGCTCCTCCGCGGCGCCGCGCGGCGCCGGAGCCCGCAGGGGCGTCCAGCCGAAGGCGCCCGTGGCCAGGGAGAGCCTCCCGTGCGGGCTGATGCTGGCCCGGGCTGGCCCAGCCTCGGGCGCTGGAGCGCCCTGGCGCCTCATCAGGGCGCCGGGCGGGGGGGGCTCCGGGGCATGCTCTTCGACGACGGAGCGCGCGGGCTCCCCCGCCGAGGCCACGCCCGCGCGCAGTACCGACACCGCCAGGGAGAGGCAGATGTGGGCGCGCACGGCTCGGGCGTCCATATGCTCAGCTCGGACGCATGGCCGCGCCGACTTTCTCTGGGGGCCGCAGGGCTGGGCCTGCGGAGGACTGGGCCACGAAGGCTGCGGACCCCCGCCGCTCCACGGGCGCCGCAGGAGGGCCACGACGGCATGCTCCCCCAAGACGACGGCAGGAGGGAGGTACCATCGCGAAGAGGCGAATCGAGAATCACTGGAAGAGCTGGCGGATCTGCATGAGGTATCGGGCGCCGCGGCCGACCCAGGGCGTCCCAGAGCGCCCCGAGGGCGCTCCGCAGCGTCCCGAAGCGGTCTGCACCCGAAAGGACTCGTGCGTAAGGGTCCCGAGGTATACAGTGGGGGCCCATGCCAAGAAAGACCCTGCCTGCCTCCAGGGTGCCCTGGGTTTCTGGGGTTTCGAGTGCTTTTTGCTATGGAAGCAGCGACGTCCCCACGATAAAAATCGATGGACGTCCTGGGGTCCCAGGGTTGGGTTTCTTGTGGACGGTTTCTTGTGGGCTGGCCTCCACTGTACCTCTTCGAGGCACGTGTGAGATCCTCCAGACCGGGAGTCGGTGGCTCGTCGCCCGTGCTCTGCCGTCTGCTCTCCCCTCTCGCGGGGCCTGCAGCAGGGTCTCCAGGTACAGTCAAAGCGTGTACGACAGGTTCGCGTCGTGTCGACCCTGGCGTTGGTTCCTGACACCGCGGGGATCGTTCAAACTTGAACGATCGGCTTTCCACTAACGCCAGATCGTTCAACGACGTGCCGATTCTGGGCCACGGGCGGCGTTCAACCTTAAACGCACGCGCTGGGGTCGCCACCGGTCGACACGACGCGAACCTGCCGTACTGAGGACGGGTGGCAAGGACGCGAGACCCTTGGAGGCCGAAGTTGGGACTTTGTGGGCGGCGGGCGCAAGACCCCTGGAGGCAGAAATTTAGATTTTTTGGGAAACGGGCGGGCGCAAGACCCTTGGAGGCCGAAGTTGGGATTTTGTTGGGCGGCGGGCGCAAGACCCTTGAAGGCCGACATTGGGATGTTTTGGGCAGCGGGCGACCGATGAAGACAGCAAAGGACGGACCGCAGAGGCAAGGGTACAAGGGTACCCTAGATAAAGGCGCGCGTCCTTACTAGGCGCAGTGACTGTATGGTTTCCTGTAAGTTATCCCGTATGATATCCTGTAAGGTCTCGTTTTGTGTGCAGTTCAGTGCCATGCTCTTCTGACTGTTCCATTGTGCTGAGTAGGGTCTTCCGCCGCCATGGCGTAAGATTTTCCACCTCTTGCCATCGCTCGGGCGTCCATTCCACGTGCATCTTTCAATCTCGTGCGTGTTTCTGTTTGTTCGCAAGATGATCCAGATATTCCTCGATGGTCCTGGTCGAGAAAAGAAGGCACACGACCGAACGATCCCAAGTCTTAGACTTGCCTGATTGACGGCACACATAAAGCGGGACTGGCTCAGCAAGGGAGAAATCGACTTGGAGTCGGCGGTACATCGCCCATAGACCAGCGACGCTTCCACGACAGCGAAGCCGCGCGTTCCTGAGCGGGGTAGACTATCGGGCCCCTGTCAGCGATCATTGGGCGCCTGGGGGTCGATAAATCCCCACCCCCTGAGCCTAGCCCCCCCAGGGATCCTCGTCGTCCGTTGTTTCGGGTCAGGACTCGGGTCTCCGGCGGGCCCCGAGCGGCCTGGGCACCCCTGGACGAACCTGCCGGCGAGGCGCAGCTGCTGAAAGAATTCGCAAGGCTGGAAAACCGCTGGTGACCGACGAAAGCGTGTGAGAACTAATTCCTGGCCTCAGCGTTGCTCCTCGACATTGCCCACTCCCCCACTATCCCTTCTCCTCCTCCTCCTCCTGCTCCTCCTCCTCCTCCTCCTCCTCCTCCTCCTCCCCTCCTCCAAGCCAAGACGAAGGATAACATCGGGTGAGGACCAATCGAAAATCTCTGAGATCCGACGGATCTGGAGGGAGTCTCGGGCGCCGCGGCCTTCCCAAAGCGTCCCAGAACGCACCGAGAGCGTTCCGCCACGCTCTGGAGCGGATTTAACTCCTCGTCCTATCCCCGTCCTCCTCCTCCTCCTCCTCCTCTCCTCCCCCCCCCCCCCCGTCCTATCCCCCTCCTCCTCCTCCTCCTCCTCCTCCTCCTCCTCCTCCTCCTCCTCCTCCTCCTCCTCCTCCTCTTCAATCCTCGTGCTGGCTTCGCATCACAATCTTAGTGGCAGTGCGGCGAGGGGGATGGCCGATCGGCCAGCCAGCCGCCGCGGCGGGTCGGCCCGCAGGTCAGACCGGCTGGCCGATCGGCCAGCTGGGCTGACCAGCCGACCGACGTCGGCAAGATCCCGCAACATCCCCTGAGATCAGGGGCAACGATCTGGGGGGATCGGCATAATTAGGGGGGGATGCATCGACCCCCAATCGCCCATTGATCGCGGATAGGGGCCTGATAGCCCCAAGCTGCCCAGGAATGTGCAGATTCACTATCGGGGGCCTGTCGCCGATCTATCGGCAATGTATCGCCGATTCCAAGTCGATGTTTCCCCTCTATGCATATCCCCCCCTATCGTTGCCCCTCATGAGATCCTGGCGACTCCATTTTTTCGAGCCGGACGTTTCCGCCCAACTTCGGGACCCAGGACCCTCACAGATGGATCCGGCTCGAGAAATGGCGCAGGAAGATGGGGTCCGGGGTTCCAGTTGTGATCTCCCGAGATCTCCATTTTTGCTCGAGAGGTCGGATCTCAGGGCTCAGGGTCTTGAGCATCAATCAACCGACCCAAATCCCCATGGACGTGGCCTGGGCCTCACTGGCCGATTTACCCCCTAGATAGGGATATAACGGAGCTGTTTCCTTCGGGCTTGGAGAATTTGGGGCGCTGAGAATGGTGGGAGTCTGGATGGGATGGGGATGGGGAGAGGGGTCTGTTAAACGACGCTGATCTTGTGGGCTAGCCTGATCCCCCGTACAGGAACTGGGGAGAGCGAAAGGGACCGATACCGCTACTCCCCAGACCTCTCCCAGGGTGCGTTCTGACCAGAATTTCGAGGCGAATGCAGCGGTGGCGACGACGGCGGCCCAGGAGGCCCGACAAGCGGGCAACGGGCTCAGGGTAGAGGTATGGGTACCTCTTCCTCCTCCGACAGAAGGCGGCCCTCGAGCTGGCCGGACTGCCGGGGAGGAGGAGGGTCGACCGGCCCATCGGTCAGGCCAGCCGAGGCGGCTGGTTGGCCGGCCCAACAGATCGGCCAGCCAATTCGCAGGCCAAGCTGACCAGCCGATCGACCAGCTGGGATCTTGAGCGGCTGATCGCCGGCATCTGGCGTCTCGAAGAAACCCGCCGACCATTCGGCGTGTGTGAAACCCTTTTCCGTTTCCATCGTCGTCGTCGTCGTCGTCGTCGTCGTCGTCGTCGTCGTCGTCGTCGTCGTCGTCGTCGTCGTCGTCGTCGTCGTCGTCGTCGTCGTCGTCGTCCGTCCCAGGGAAACTGAGAAACAAGGGAAAGGCACGTCGTACTTAAGACGATTCCCTTCCCTTCCCTGCGAGGGGGGGGCATGGGGGGGGCTGGTTGGGGAGGGGTAGAAGGCAGGGGGTCCAGGGTCAGGATACCGCATCCCCCGGGGTCCCCGCGGGTCTGGGGGGGGAGTCGCCAGCAAGGGTCCCGGGGGGAGATCCCGCCTTCCGGGTCAGAGGCACCGTGAAGCCTTCGCAACACGGACGGCCAATGCTTTCGCCAGTGTGGGCCTGCGGAGGCTGGCCACGGGCCCCACGGGCTGCCAAGGAACGGCTCGGACAGAACTCCGGGCCACGGGAGGTGGTCGAGACGTCGAGAGCCCGTGCCTCGAGAAGGTCGAGACACCACATGTCGGGGATCAGCGGACACCCAGAACAGCCCCATACGCTCACGCGCAGTTTCCGCGCACCGCGATCTCACAAGACGTACCCGCCCATCATCCTTACCATGCTACAGCCCAGTCCCCGGGAAAGTACCCGAATGCAGTGCTGTACCCCCAACGTTCGACTCGAATAACGCAATCGTACCATATGCTCTGGGTCCCCGATCCCCTTCGAACCCGAACAGCTCACCCTTAGCACCCTGATAGTATCGAATGGCTGCACACGTCTTTCTGATACTATACACCCCATTTGAATGTTTCACGTCTGAAAATCGTTTCACGTCTGCTCATTGGTCATCCCCAGAACCATTGCTGGCAACGTGTCCTGAGCCACCGAAACACCTCGATGCGAATCGGGCAGCGTAATGGGGGCCAACACCAGCTGCGTGCTACCAGCGGAGCAGAATGGGGTAAAACACACACACACACACACACACACACATTCGGCAAACGCACGACACGAGGATCATCGAAACTACCGCACGGCCCTAACGAACCCCCCCTACCCTTAAGTCGGGCCTGTCCCCCTACAGGGACATTTTCCACGGAAAATTAGAAAAACCCAAAAATACTTCAACAATACCAAATTGGGGCATTTTGGAGTATTTTTTATTTTTCGTCGAAAATCCCCCTGTAGGGGGACAGGCCCGACATAACCCTGCCCAAGAATCTGCCACTCTGCGCCTCCGTAACGGGGGCGGCCAAGGAGGGGGGCGTGCAAGAGGGGGGGGCGCCGGTCGTGGCCCGAGGCACGTGCGCAGCCCAGGGGCCCAGGGGGACGCGCCAAGACAAGACGAGGGCCAACAGAATCTGGAGAGACACCGTGGTTATGTCGGGCGTGTCCCCCATACAGGGGGATTTTCGACGAAAAATGAAAAAGACCCCATTTTCCAAAAAGGTAAAGAAATACTCAAAAAATAGTTCCCAGACGATTTTTGGACTATTTTGGGGGTACTTTTTATTTTTCGTCGAAAATCCCCCTGACGGGGGACAGGCCCGACTTAACACCATGGCCCTGGACACGAGATCCCCCCCCCCGCAGTCCCTAAGCATCACCCTCATCGACCGTCGCTCCCTCCCTCCCTCCAAGGAGCATCGCTGAATCGATCTCCATCCCCACTATGGCGGCCTTGGCGCTGGCCGCCTTACCCCTCCTAGGTGAGGTTTGTTCCCCAATCAGTGCTTGCACTGAAAGGGTCCTCGCAGACATTGAAGGATTTGGCGAAAAAATCCCGCCGATTTTGGTAACAAGCCGGGTTCCCCCGTTCCTGGTTCCGGGTTCCCGGGTTCCCGGTTCCGGGTTCCCGGCCGATTTCGGTGGGCGGCGGGGTTCCCGGGTTCCCGTTTTCCTGGTCGATCTTCTTATCGATCGGTCCCACCATCGATCTCATTACCCACCGCGCTATCGATCTGATTATCGATCTCACAATCGATCTCATAATCGATCTAACTATAGATCGCACGAGCGATCTCCCGCTCGATCTCATTATCGATCTCATTGAATCGACTTCACTATCGGTCTCACGATCGACTATACAATCGTCCTCACTATCGATTCCACTGTCGATCTCACAATCGATCTCAAGATCCATGTCCGTGATATGGATATTGAGATCGATTGTGAGATTGAATTTTCTCTGGTGTTTCATGACCATCCACTGATTGGGGTTTTTCTCTGGTGTAATCTGCTGCTAGCTTCGGGTTTCGCGGGAACCATCCACACCTGGGGAGTGGGGCTGGTGGCGCTGAAATGCCATGGGTCAGCGGGAGTGGGGATCGGTTGGACGATGCTACTTTCTGACTAATTACCTACCAGACAACCCCAACCCAACCCAAAGACCCGAATTTCGGCTTGCGGGGGGTACCGGCTTCGTATGTGTGTTTTCCGACTGTGCCCCGACCCCCCCCCACACACTGGGAATGGCGGGCAGAGTGGAGCCTTCGGGTGGGGTTGGGGTGGTTTGTTGGGTGGTGATGTTCTCCCTTCGACGTACCTTCCCTCGCCTCCCACCCTGCGGGCCACAAGGATGTACACCACCACCACGTCGATTCCTCCTCCCTCCTCTACCCTCCTCTTCCTCTCCTCTGTCCTGGGAGAGGGAGGGGGTAAGGGAGGTGGTGGTGGTGTATATGTTTGGGCCCTGTACACCCCTCCCTCCCCGTCCCTCCCTCCAGTCCCTTCTCGTGAGCGATTTCTTATTCGGCGTTTCGACATTGGGCGGGAGGGGAGGGGGCCTGGCTCTGGACCTCGGCTTCATGCGACTGCTTGCAACATTGCGTCCTACTGGGGAGGCCCCACCTGCTTGAAACAGGCGCCAAAAACAGCCAAGACCTACTCCAGGGGGGGAGAGGGGGTGCGAGGGCCCGCGCCGATCGGCGAAACAATGAATAAGACAACGATAACCTCTCCAGCCCACGGGCCCCCTCGCCGATGCTGCGCCCACGGCCGAGGCTGGAGGCTTGTGTGTGCGAAGGCGAACGCTGCACCACGCACACCGAGACCAGCTTGCCGCGAGATCGCATGTTTCGGTGGCTCTTCGCGCCTTGGCGCGCTCGCTCCCTGCCCCACTCGCTCCCTCCAACCTTCCCTCCCTCCCTCCTCTCCGGCAAGTCGTGGGAGCCTCCCATGCAATCTTGTTGGCTCTTGCGAAGCGACGCATATCAACGCCAATCGACCGTCAGTCTACGTTCATCGGGATTTTTCGACGCTCTATCGGCGCTATCTCATCGAGTACCAGACCCTCATCGACGCTAGCGCGCACTGAGAATGGAATTACGAAGGTACACAAGCCTCCCATGATTTGCTAAAGGATCCCTCCCCTCCTCGCACGCCAGCTGCCTCAGCAAGGCTGAGCATGAGACGCCGCACAAGACTGGCAGGCGCCGTGCCATCGCTTCCCTGCTCGTCACTGCTGGTCGGTCTCTCTGCGCGAACCGCGAGCGGCAAACACATGTCCCTGGCCGCGCCCTCGCGCTCCGGATCCCGGGGCGCGACCTCGCGGATGCGCAGTCGCAGGGCTGCGCCCCGCGCGGGGCACCCGCCAACAAAACGCCCCCGCAGCCGAGCGCTCGCGGCCCGGCGGCCTGGCACGCGCGGCCGCGGACACGGATACGCCTGGCCGCAAAGGCCCGGCCCACGAGCGACGGGGGCCCCGAGGGGGCCCCAGTGCCGCCAGGGGCACCGCGCCGCGAGGGGGCACCGCGTGGAGCGTCGCCCGGCAGAGCTTTCGACACCGCACACTACAGTGAAAACGTACACAGTAAGGACGGGTGATAAGGACGCAAGACCCTTGGAGGCCGAAGTGGGGTTTTTTGGGGCGGCGGGCGACCAGTGCTAATGGCAAGGACGGGCCTCAGAGGCAAGGGCACAAGGGTACCCTAGATGAAGGCGCGCGTCCTTACTAGGCGAGTTGACTGTAAATTCCGACAAAAGTCGGGGTGACAGAAGACTCGGGTTGCAGGGAACTCGGGTTGGCCCGACGGGGCCATCATAAACATGGCGAGACTACTCTGAAATGTGACGCGAGCTCCCGCTGCAAACATCCCACAAGAAATGCGCCGCCAAAATCCAGGACGCGCTCGTCCAAAAACGTCGGCAAACCCAAGGTCCGGCGTGCTCGAGTCTGACGCTTCCCCGATAGAGGCAAGACGGACCTGCACCCCCGTGCGGAACTTGCAGGACAGACGACGGCACTGCTTTGGATCCTCGCCGGCGCCCGGGCACACAGCATCACGGCTCCCGCCGTGGGCGAATGCCCCTCCCCAGACCTCCCACGTCGTAAATGTCCACTGTGTGCCCCCTGCAGGTTTCAACACCTTCCCTAAGACAGGCTCCTCTTTACGCCGACATGGAAGCAATGAGTACAGAATCAGAAGCCTATCGTTTTGGCGAATTGTACCACGAGTGCTGAGACTGTTGGACACCCCGCGCACAGAACCGTAGCCCTGCACACGACACACCTACAGGAGTGGGTGCAAAGTGTTCGTCGCTGCAGTGGTAACCGCTAGACACCTGATGGCCTAGCGCTGCACGGTGCTGCTCTGTTGGGGCAGACAAACGTGCACACACTTGGGGGAACCCCTAACCACACACAGTGGATTTCATGCCCCCACTTTACTTGGAGCACCTGGCGTCGCTTCTTGACGGCCCCCCAACGCTGAAGGCGTCCTGACATCATCCAGGCCTTTACATCAAACAGACGAAGCATAAACACAAACTGTCAGAACTCTGCGTGAATTTCTTCGGACCGGCGCTGGCCCCCGTCCCTGGCGCGCGGGGTGCGCCACGGGGCGGCGCCGAAGGCGCCACCAGGGTGGCCCAACGCCAATCCAAGAGATCCGCGCGGAGCTCCGGGAAATCATGCGCACGCTCTTTCCGAAGCGAACGCGAGTTGCTGGATCGGCACTGGACCCCAGCCTTGGCCACACTGGCCGATCTACCCCCCCAGATGTGGATATAGGCTGTCCTGTCCCCTTCGGGCTTCGAGGGGTATATCCCCAACTAACTGACAGTGGAGGTCAGTCTGCAAGAAACCTTCCACAAGAAACCCAACCCTGAGATCCCAGGACGTCCATTGATTTTTGGTGTGGGAACGTCACGCCCTCCACAGCAAAACTACGAAACCCAGGGCACCCTGGAGGCAAGCAGGGTGTCTCTTGGCATGAGCCTCCACCTGTAGGGTGGTGAGATGGTGGGGTCGAGATGGGGACGAGGACGGGGATAGGGATCGGCTAAACGATACTGCCCCCCTCCCCGGCGCGCGGACGTGCGCCCCTGGATGGTCCAGCGCTCCTCCGGAGAATGTCCCCGCGCGGACCTCCGCGGGAGGTGCCACACAGAACGCCTACAAACAGAAAGGGACGAGTTGGGCTTTCTGGCCACGGGGGGGCCAAAGCAGGTTCCACGGCATGGATCTAAGGTTAGGTCGGGCGTGTCCCCCTACAGGCAAATTTTGGACGAACATGTTTTTGCTTGTTTGTTTTACCAAAAAAACAAAAACATCGTCCCCAGACTATTGTTTGACTATCTTTGAGGATTCCCCCTGTAGATGGACACGCCCGACTTCAATCTAAGGAGCGGTCAGAAAACCCGAGCCCCTCCCAAACCAAAACCGGTACTTATTTCGGCGCCTTGCCCGTAGGCCGGGGGGGGCCATAAATGCCCAAGTGGGAGGGCACGGACGACTTGCCGTGGCTCCGCGGACGTCCTGCCCTGGCGCCTGCGCCCAGAGAACGTAAAGGCGACTCATAGATAACACAACCCGTCCCCCGAGACACCCCTTTCACGAAAACACAACTCCCTGAGAAAGTGATTGCGTTCCGATTTTCATTTCAAGGTCTGAGTCCTTGATCTGCAGACCCCCGCCCAACTTGCCCTTGTCGGACACTGGGTTGAGCAGGTCGAAGATGATCCTGCCGGGCCCCCATCAGGGACACCACGGCGTACAAGCGCCGAATCGCGAGGCCTCCTGGCAGGTGGCTCTCGCGGCCCTCCTCCCCCGCCCCCATCCCTCCATTTCTTCTGTCCCTTCTCCTGCCCACCGGGGAAGAGACAAAGGAGTTGGAGGACACACTAGGTGCGCTCGCGCCATATTTGACATCCCACCACTCCCACCCATCCCTTCCCGCGGACGCGTGTCACAGCGGATCCGAAATTCCAGCAAGGACCACATCGTGTCATACGGAGTCGGAAAGACAGAGCTGCGTACTTTGGAAGAGGAGGAGGAGGAGGAGGTGGCGGATGAGAAGGGGTGAAGGCGGAGGGAAAGGAGGAGGCCGAGGACAAACAGCAGCAGCAGCAGCAGGTGAAGGACAGCGCGGGAGGTACAGGAGGACTAGGACAAGGCGGAAGAGGGAAAAGAAATGGGCGACAACGATGAGGAAGGACTCGGATCAAAAAAAATGCCCGCGCTGGAGCGAGAGCGCAATTCTGATCGATGGGGTGGGGTGGGGGGGTGGGGGGGGGGGAGGGCGGGTGGGGGTGGGGGGGGGAGGGGGGGGGCAAAACGCCTTTCTGAAAATGACGCCCGCGCTGCTGCGGCAAGACCGTTTCCGGACACCGAAAACGCTCCGCCGCGCGCGGGCGGCGCCGCAGTCGCAGGCCGCGCAACCGAGCCAGGCGGGGACGCCAGCAGCGATGGGGAGACCGGCTGCGGAAGCTCGGCGCCGCGCCGCCGCCAGCGCGGGCGTGGCCGCTGCGGCGGCCAGGGTGGCGACTCGCCGGCCTTGGCGGCGGCCGGCTGCGCGGCGGCGGGCGGGGCTGCGCGGGCGGCGAATCGGCCCGCAGGGCCAGCTGGTGCTGGCGGCGGCCCGGCTGCCGGAGGCGAGGCGGCCCGCGGGGCCACCGCGGCGGGCGCACCCGGCAGCGACGGTATACTCCAGCTGCCGGCGGGGGCGCCCCAGAAGCCACCGCAGCGCGCCTCTGGGCAGAGGCTGGCCTGGCCAACCTCAGCGCAGGGAGCGGTGCTCCAACAACTCCAGGCGGCGGCGGAGGACCCGGCCGCCCTCGGGCCGGCGGCGCTGCTCGCCCTTGAGTCGAGGCGGCGCGCGCGCGTCCCATAGCGGGAGGCGGCTGCGCGGCGTCGGTTTCTCCGGCCGCGCGGGGAGCGCGCGAGTCCCGCAAAGCCGGGGCGCGCTGTGAGGCCGGCCGTGGCCGCGCCTGGGGTGCTTGCTGCTGCTGCTGCTGCTGCTGCTGCTGCTGCTGCTGCTGCTTTCGCCTTTCCTCTTCTCGACTCCCCCTTCTGCTTTCCTCTCTTCCTAGCCACGGGGCGACCTCTCGCGCAGGTAAAAAAAAGTGAGGCGCGCACGGTTACCGAAATCTCCAACCCTCCTTGAAATAAACATGCGCTGTGGTCAACCTCGTGCTTGCAGTGATCATTCTGACAATGTAGAGAACATCCTGCCTCCCTTCCACTGAGCCCCCATCTTGGCGCAGCGGTACTCTTGGCGATAGCCCGGTGGATCTCGTTGTATATCTCGAAGTACGAACACATCACCAAGAACTTCCGGGTGCCAACCTGTCGCACGGGCCGCTAGGCCGGTCAAGCGAGAGGCCCCGATAACGAGAGAGCTTCAAGCTACGGGACCACACAAGCCATCGGAAAGAAACGCTGTCGTCACTTGTCAGCGTGCTGCCGTTGATGAGAAGTACTGTGGCGCGTATCCCTAGCAGCAGATTGTGGCCGTGAACCCTGAACAAAAATGGGTTCCCTCGTTCTGGGGAGGAAAGCACCAACGAACGAAGCAGAGGGCACGGTACATCCGCGCGGGGAGGAAAGACGAAGCGGAGGTGGATCGAAAAACCAGACCGCGGAAATAGAACTCGATCGACGAGACCAACAATACCGACTGGGGAGATAGAGCGACAAGATTGCATAATTCGGCGGCGAGCCCGGAGGGGAAGTGCGAGGGAGAAGGCCTTCTCAGAAGCCCCGGAAGTCCTCCCGCCTTTTGAGAAGTTCCCCAAGTCTTCCGCGAAGGCACAGCAAACCTCTCAGAAGGCGCGAGGGCTTCTGAGAAGTCCCGCCGCCTTCTGACAAGGACTTCTTCTCCTCCTCACTTCCCCCCCTCGCTCGCCGCCGAGGGGAGACAGGGCGACGAGATTGCACCGCTACTGGCCAGGCCCATCCTGGCCCAAGGAGCGGTGCACACGCGCCCCCCTGGCTCGGCCAGAGCGCCCGGCAAATGGACAATAAGGCGAGCGACCGATCGGCAGAACGGAACGAACAAGAAGCCGAGGACCAGCAAGGACGGAGACGGCCCGTCGACTAGGTGGAGCTCGAGGACCCCATGATCCCGCCGCCACAACCTGGGAGCCCCCAAACCGTGTGGAAGCCAAGCGCGCGGCGACCCTGAAATCCCCAAAGGACCTCACCGCGCGGTCCGTCACAACACGGCTTGGGGACCAAACCCGCTCAAGTCCCAGAAACCGTGCGGCGACCCCGAATCCCCACCGACTCACCACGCGGTGTGTTCACCAGACCCTTTGGGGGGAACCAAACGACACGTCCGCATCCACAAGACGAAGCCAGGACTGGGACAAACTCCGAGCAGGATGAGTCGGGAATCCCTGAGATCCAGCGGTTCTGGAGGCTGGATCGGGCGTCGCGCTCGCTCCAGAACGCTCTCAAAACGTTCTGGAACACTCGGGAGCGATTTATTCCGGCCCTAGCCCCGCCCGAATCCACCCTGGCCATGTCCTGGGGCTGAAAGGAACTGAGAGGGAACGTTGGAGAGACTGGCAGCTTGGGGCCTGCGGAGGCCTTCAAAGGGCTCCAGAGACGTCCAGGGAGCTCCAGAAACCTCCGGAGTCCCACGGAAGAAGAAGGGGGAGGGGGGAGGCTGAGACGACGAGCTGAACGTCAACTGAACGGCGAAGCGAAAGGGTTCTTACTGAGGGGGAACGATCGGGGGCACCAGCTCAGGGGGGAAGCATCGAGCTGGACCGGATCGAGAGATCGGCGATACATGTTCCAGGGCGGGGTGAGCTATCGGGGCCCTATCGGCGATGAATGGGCGGCTGGGGGCCGATGCTACCCCCCCGGAGCCATCCCCCCGAACATTGCCCCTGAGGAACGGTGGGTGTGGCAGGCGACCGCATGTGAACCCTACCCCTGCAGGTCAGACTGCTGAACAACGGCCTGGAGCCGAAGGGTTCGGAGGATGTCTGCGGTCAAGTGAGCCCCAGCGGGGGAGTCCGACACCGCAGCGCACAGCTATCGACACCGCTACTCCACGAACCTCTCCTGAGATGAATTCTGACCAGGACTTCGAGGAGACTCCAGCCGTGTCGACGAAGGCTCTCCAGGACGAGCAGCGGTACCTGTACCTTCTCCTCCCCTGACCTCGAGGCTCGTGGGGGACGATGAGGAGGAGAAGGGAGCCTGCTCCTTCCCGATGCGCTCGAAAAGGGCGTCGTTCATGCGCGGGATGATGCCCCGGAGCTCGGGGTCCTGCCGAACAAGAGGCCGGCGGGACATGCCGAGCGGGATCACCCGCCAAGGTGAAACACTCGAGCGCGGACCGTGCCACCGGCAAGGCTCCGTACGTTGAGCAGCGACACGAAACGAGTCGTACGCGAGAAGGCATGCCGACCTTGCGCTTCAGCTTGCGCGGGCCGCCAGTGTGGCACACTGCGTGAGGAGGGCGCTCACGCGCGACATTGCGCAGGAGACTCACGCGCGAACGTCCGCGCAGACGACCCCGTTCTTTACCGTCGCTCATTTGGCGGCCTTCGGGGGTCTTCGGGCAGGCTTCGCAAGACTCCGGGAGTTTCTGTTTTTTTGTTGAACTCTTCTGGGAGTTTTTTGAAGCGATCAACCCTGAATGTGCTCTTGTTGTTGTTGTTGTTGCAACGGTCGCCGCCGGCCCTGACTTCTTCAGACGCGGAGGAGATGGGAGAGCAAGAACAGCATCAATGACACACCGCCGTGGGGAACCCGTTCATGCTTGTTCCCAAAAAGCATTTGCGCTCACGGGTTCTCATGTGACCTCGAAAGAACTGGGCCTAACGGCCGGTCTGGCGGCTGTACAGTCGCCATCGCCGCCCAGTCGCCGCATTGTCGCTGCCCGCCCTCCAGGCATGACGGTCGGTTTGGCGGCTATGTAATCGCCGTTCCAGCCTTGTCGCCACCCGTCGTCTGTGCCGGGGTGGCGGTCCGGCGGTTATTGTCTTCGCCGTCGCCGCCCCGCTGCCGTCGACATTGCGCAACATGTACTGCACCACGCATATTCTCATTCGTAAAACGAAATATGTTCTACCACCCTCCCCCCGCACAGGACGAATCAACTCCCCGGGACCGTATGCAAAACACATAAGTTTCAGACCCAATGTCCATCCTACCCGCGAGTTCGTAGTACCCCAGCTAAAACGGTATCGCCCCCCATGGGTTCCCTTACAAACAAAATTATGCGCGCATACTCGTTTATCAAAATTCAACGTTTTCAAAAACCCCTTGTAAACCTTTGACGAAAGGCGCACGCGCGCGTCGTCGCGCGCACATGCCGAAATCATTCAAAAACCATCGGTTTCGGAAAGAATGCCAAATCGAGTGTCCAATGTGTTTTCAATACTATATATCTACACATACAGCTATAATTTCGCAACACGGACGTTCCAGAAAAGCGCTCGCGCGCTCTTGCGAATTCTTAGGAAAACCATCCGTTGTTTGTTTGGAAACATCTTCATAGGAGGCTACCAGACGGACTTCGCGCGCGCATGTCGAAATCGTTCGAACGCCCTTCGCGCACGCGCTGGGGTGGCACAGTCCGTGTCAAATAATACCATGCGAACCACTCTCGCGCCTCTGCCGCGCGCGCATTTCGAATTCTTTCCAAAACTTTCATCACCGACGCGAAGACGCCTTCATCGTCGTCGGCGCAATCAGCATCATCGGCGCCGTCACTGGCTGCCCCGTCGTCGCTGTCAGCATCATCACCAGCATCGCTACTATCATCAACGTGTCCACCGTTGTCGACGTTGACATGATACCGCGCCCGCCCAAGTCGCCGACTCGCAGTGAAGTGCCCGCTGGGATGTGCCGAGCGGTCAGCGCCACCGCGTTCGCGTCCGTCGCGCCAAACTACCTGGCCGCTGCGCGTGCGAGCATGCGCGGGCTAGCGCGGCTGCAAATATGCACCAGCCAACACCCAGCACCTCGCAATCGCTCCCGCATGGGTTTTGAAAACCGAATTGCGGGTGTGTGGACGGGATGATTGCGCGAGCAGTGGAGTTGACAACTCCAAGTTCGGAAAATGAATTCACCTTTCCGCAAGCAAAAAAACAGGTTTTACCACCCCCCGGGATCCGATGTCAAACATATAGACTTCTGACCCAATGTCCATCCGACCTGTGAACTCATAGCATCCCAGCCAAACTGGTGTCGCCCCCCCCCACACCCCCACCCACGACCATCCATTGCAAAAAATACCATGCGCGCGCACCCGATCATCAAACATCACAAGTGTTCGAAAACCCATTGCGCAAAAAATGTGACGGAGTGCACACGCGCGCGTCGTTGCGCGCGCGTGCCGAAAATCTTCAAAATCCTTCGGCGTCGAAGAATGCCAAAACCAAGTGTATAAAAAATGCAAACAAAAAAACGCAAAGGAATGTTCAACAAAGTCGTGCGCGCGCGCTCTTGCGAATTCATAAGAAAACCAATAATTCTTCAACATGTTCATAACATGCTGCCAAACGGGCTTCGCGCGCGCGCATGTCGAAATCGTTCGAACGCCCTTCGCGCACGTGCTGGGGTGGCACGATCCGTGTCACATAATACCAAGCGAGCCACTCTCGCGCGTCTGCCGCGCGCGCATGTCGAATTCCTCACAACACCTTCATCACCGTCGCGAAGACGCCGTCATCGTCCTTGGCGCGATCGGCATCGGCACAGTCATCGCCACTGTCATCATCCTCGAGCCTACAACTGCCCTCACCAACATCTCCACTATCATCGCCATCGCGTATACACTTGTCAACGTTGCCATGATACCGCACCCGCCCAAGCCGCCGACTCGCACTGAAGTGCCCGCTGGGATGTGCCGAGCGGTCAGCGCCACCGCGGCCTCGTCGGTCGCGCCAAACTACCTGACCGCTGCGCGCGCACGCGCGGGCTGGCGCGGCCGCAGAGATGCGCCAGCCAGCGCCGAGCACTCATCGCAATCGCCGCGGCAGGAGGTTGGTAAACCAAGTCGCGAG
>CAUYUJ010014502.1:366748-379248 GCA_963575745.1 Prorocentrum cordatum
CCTCCTCCGTCTCCACTTCCTCCTCATCACCACCCCCCCTACCCCTTCCCCGTCATCGTCCTTCCCCTGCTTCTTCTCCGCGCGTTCCTCCCGTTCCCCCTGGTCGGGGCAAGCAAATCGATGTTCCTCGGCGCCGTCGCCGCCGCGGCCAGAGCGCGCGCATTCCCCGACGGCTGGTTCGCGAAGCCTTTGGGACAACCCCGCGGGCCGCTGGGGCGCGGGGGCAGGCGGTCGGGACAGCCCCGCAGGCCAAGCCGTTGGGACAACCACGCGGGTTTCGAGCGGGGCGCAGCCGCGCTCAGGCGGGAGGCAGCATGAACCCAAGCTCTGCGGCGAGCTGCTCGGCCTCATCCCTGGACGTCTCCGCTGTTTTGTCGAACTCCAGGAGCGTCTTCCCCCAAATTCAAGCCCGAAGAACCCAAAAGTGACGACAGTTACTCGTTTCGGATGACCCGCTCGGATTAAGGGGGTTCCCGCCTGAGGGTTCCTCACAATTCACTCGCAGGCGAGGCTCCCCTTCCCCCAAATTCAAGCCTGAGACGCCCAAGCGTAACGACAGTTACACGTATCGGATGACCCGCTCGAATTACCAACGTGACCCGCGGGACCCATAGGAAAGAGGCTCCCGCCTGAGACCTCCTCACAATTCACTCACAGACGAGACTGCCGCTTCATAGTTCCCCAAGCCTGAGGAGCCCAAAAATGACGACAGTTACAAATTTCGGATAACCCGCTCAGATTACCAACGTGAAGTGCGGGACCCATAAGAAAGGGGCTCCCTCCTGAGACTTCCTGACAATTCACTCACAAACGAGGCTCCCAATTGACATTTCCCAATAATTCCAGCCTGAGGAACCCAAAAATGACGACAGTTTCACGTTTCGCATGACCGGCTTGGATTACCAACATGAAATGCGGGACCCATAAAGAGAGAAATCTTACCTGAGACTCCTTCGCAAGCCACTCACAATTATGGTTCCCGCCTAAGACTTCTCCCAAACTCAAGCCTGAGGAGCCCAAAAATGGCGACGGTTACACGTTTCGGATGACCCGCTCGGGTTACCAACATGATCCGCGGGCCCCATAGGGGGGAGCTCCCGCCTGAGAGTTCCTCGCAATTCACTCACAAACGAGGCTCTCGCTTGACACTTTCCCCAAATTCAAGCCTGAGGAGCCCAAGAGTGACGACAGTTACACGTTTCGGATGACCCGCTCGGATTACCAACATTGAAGTGCCGGACACATAGGGAGGAGGCACCCGCCTGAGACTCCCGCGCAATGCACTCACAGACGAAGTTCCCGCTTGAGACTTCATCCATATTCAAGCTAGGGGGGTGAGTGGCGACGAAGTGATGAGTGAGTGCGTGGTGATGATGAGTGAGTGAGTGAGTGAGTGAGTGGATGTGTGAGTGGGTGAGTGAGGCTGGCGAGTGAGTGAGTGAGCGAGCGACTGAGTGAGTGAGTGATGATGATGATGATGATGATGCGTGCGTGAATGAATAAGTGAGCGAGTGAGCGGGTGATGCGGATGGTGACGACGATGAGGATGATGATGATGAGTGATGATGTTGATTCATGATGATGATGGCGATGATGATGAATGTGTGAGTGTGTGAATGTGTGAATGAGGAAGGGGGGGTGAGATCCTGCGCGGCGTGCGCAGAGAAAACAATAACCCCACTTTGGATGTGGGGAACAACGTAGCTGACCTGAGAATCGCCGAAAACCGTACATCGGCGACAGCCAGGCAGAGGAGCCAGGCGAAGCAAACCAGAGAAGACGGACGAGAAGGCCGACGCAAGGACAGAAACACATGTACATGTATCGATAGATGCATATATATATGTATGTATATACATGTGATATATATATATACATATATATATCCTATATATATGTATGTATGCACACACGTGTATGTGTGTTGAACAGCGCCAACCCTACCTAGCAATATGCGTTGTGCAATCCACGTGGTGCAATCTACGCGATGCTATGAACGTTATGCACTCTGCGTGGTGCACTAAACCTCGGTGCAATCAAAACGGTAAGTTCTAGGCGCTTCGATCTATGTTGTGCAAGCGTGGTAGCGCAACCTGAGTGGTACAATCTACGTGGTGCAACCGATGTGGTGCATTCGATGTGGTGCAATTAATTTATGTTCGCAGTGAGTTCTCAACTCCCACCCTCTTGCAAACATCCCGCCCACCCACCCGCAACCTGGTTTGCAAAACCCACGCGGTGGCCACTGCGATTCATGCTTGGCGTTGGCTGGTACATCTCCACGGCCGCGCCAACCCTAGCACGCGCGCGCAGCGGCCAGCTAGTTTGGCGCCACCGACGCAGCCGCGGCGGCGCTAACCGCTGGGCGCGTCCCAGCGGGCAATTCACTGCGAGTCGGCAACTTGGGCGGGCGCGGTATCATGGCAACGCCGACTGCGGTAGACACGATGATGATAGTGGCGATGCTGGTGACGATGTTCGCACCGACGCAGGCGCGGCCAGCGCGGACGCGGATGCTGATCACGCCGACGACGATGACGGCGTCCTCGCGTCGGTGATGAAGGTTTTGGAAAGAAATCGGCATGCGCGCGCGGTCGACGCGCGAGAGTGGCCGGCATAGTTTTATGTGACACGGATCGCCCCCCAAGCGCGCGCTCTGCGTGCGAATGATTTCGGCGTCCGGCGCCAGAGGCCCGTTTGGCAGAATTCCATGACAAACCTATGGTTTTCTCAAGAATTCAAGAATTCGCAAGAGTCCGCGCGCAAGCTTATTTTTGAAAACTGATGTTGCGACACCTTGTTTTTCTAATAAACGTTCTTGGGCTGTTCGTTTTTTTTGAAATCGCTACGAAACCGAAGGTTTTTGAAGCATCCCGGCATGCGCGCGCGACGACGCGCGCGACCTCCAAAATGGATCAAGATAGCTCAAGATCGCTCAAGATGGCTCCCAAGATGCCCCAAGAGGCCCCAAGAACGCTCCAAGACGTCTCCAAGAAGCCTCCGAAACCTCCAATGAAGGCCCGAAAATGCCCAAATATGTCCGAAACCTACGGAAAATCAATGTTTTGTTGCTTTCTTGACTTTCCGCTTCCGATGGCCATCCGAGGCTTCAAGATGGCCCCAACATGGCCCAAGAGGGCTCCAAGAGAGGCCCAAGAGAGCTCCAAGACGGTCCCAAGAACGCCCAAGCGCGCTACAACAGCGCCGCAAGAGCGCCCTCAAAGGAGACTTTGGGGCCCCCGAGGGGCGAGGCGAACTGAAGCTCCTTTGTTTTATCCCAATCCTCCAAGATGGCCTCAATAGCGCCCCCAAAGCCCCCAGAAGTGCCCCATGAGCGCCCCAAGATGCGCCCAGACGGCCCCAAGAGGCGCCCCAAAAGGCCTCCAAGAGGCTCACACCCCAAGAAGCCTCAAGATGATCTCCGAAAGGCATTTAAGAAGCTTCTGGTCCTTCGGTTCGCCGTCCTCCTCTTCCTCATCCACCTCTCTCTTTTCCTCCCTCCTCCCCCTCCCCCTCCTCCTTCCCTCCTCCTCCTTTTCCTCTCTCTCCTCCTTTTCCTTTTCCTCCGTTTCCTCCTTTTCCTCTCTCTCCTTCTCCTCCCTCTCATCCTTTTCGTCCTCCTCGCCCTCGCCCTACTCAACATCCTCATTATCATCCTTATCCTCCTCCTCTTCCTGTTCCTCCTCCTCCGACGACGACGATTCCTCCTCCATCCTCCCCCTCTTGGGGTATATGACGGTTTCCCCCGCCCTGGCTCTTCTGCAGGATCCCCCGCTTCCCTGATCATCTCAATCCCCCTGGGCATCATTTCTGGATGGGCTGGTGGGGAGACGCGAAGCGTCAATAATTCATATTTAGGATGGACGATGGGGCAGAATCAAATGTAATTGCAGTACGAGAAACAGGGGATCGTTAAGTCCGGGGGGGTAGAAATTATCCTTTTTTATAAAAGAAAATTGGTTTCTGCTCGCAGTGAGTTGTCCACTCCACTGCTCGCGCACTCATCCCACCCACCCACCGGCAACTTGGTTTGCAAACCTCATGCGGCGGCGATTGCGATTAGTGTTCGGCGCTGGCTGGTGCATCTTTGGGGCCGCACCAACCCGCGCATGCGCGCGCAATGGCCAAGTAGTTTGGCGTTACCGACGCGGCCGCGGTGGTACTGACCGCTCGGCACACCCCAGCGGACGCTGGAGTGCGAGTCGGCAATTTGGGCGGGTGCGGTACCATGGCAACATCGACATTCGAAGACGCGATGATGAAGATGAGTTTGATAATGATAGTAGCGACGTTGGCGACGATGCTGACAGCGACGACGGCACGGCCAATGACGGCGCCGATGCCGATCACGCCGACGACGATGACGGCGTCCTCGCGTCGGTGATGAACGTTTTGGAAGGAATTCGAATTGCGCGCGGCAGACGCGCGAGAGTGGCCCGCATGGTTTGATTTGACACGGTCCGTGCCCCCCCCCCAGCACGCGCGCAAGGGCGTTCGAACGATTTCGGCATGCGCGCGCGAAGCCCGTTTGGGAGCATTTTATGAACATGTGGAAAAAAACGCTTTCTTAAGGATTCGCACGAACGCGCGAGGACGCTTTTGTTGAAAATCAGTGTTGCGGAACCTTGTGGTTTGTGCGTTTGGGGGACACTCGATTTTGAAATCCCTTCGGAACCAAAGGCTTTTGAAGGATTCCGGCATGCGCGCGCAACGACGCGCGCGCGTGCATTTCGTCTCATGTGTTGCAGAGGACTCTCGCGACGGAACGCGCGCAAGGGCGTTCGAACGATTTCGACATGCGCGCCTACGAAGCCCGTTTGGTAGCATTTGATGAAAATGTTGGTAACACAATTGTTTTCTTAAGAATTCGCAGGAGCGCGCGCATGCTATTCTTGAAAACCCGTGTTGCTGAACCTTGAGTTGTTATATGTTTTTGGGACATTCGATTTCGAAATCCTTCCGAAAGCAAAGGTTTGAAGGATTCCCGCATGCGCGCGCGACGACGCGCGCGTGCGCATGTCGTCACATGTTTTGCAAGGGGTTCTTGAAAACTTCTGAATTTGATAAACGCTAAACGAGTGCGCGCGCATAGTATGTTTTGCAGAGGATGGCGGGGGGCGATACCGGCATAGCTGGGATAGTATGAACTCACAGGTCGGATGGACATTGGTTCAGAATCATATTTAACTCAAGGAGAGAAGGTGAATGTTTAACCCCAGGGGGGAGGGGGGTAGAACCTATATTCTTTAGGAGAATCCACCAATGCTCAACTTGAAATTGTTCACTCCACTGCGCGCGCCCACCCACCCACCCGCAACTTGGCATGCGAACCTCATGCGGCGGCGATTGCCATGAGTGCTCGGTGCTGGCTGGCGCATCTCTGCGGCCGCGACAGCCCGCGCATGCACGCCCGCGAGCAGCGGCCAGCTACTTTGGCGCTACCAACACAGCCGCCGTGGCGCTGACCGCTGGGCACATGCCAGCGGGCACTTCAATGCGAGTCGGCGACTTGGGCGGGCGCGGTATCATGGCAACGTCGACATCAGTAGACACGGTGATGATAGTAGCGATGCTGGTGGCGATGCTGGCAGCGACGACGGCACGGCCAGTGATGGCGCGGATGCTGATCACGCCGACGACGATGACGGCGTCCTCGCGTCGGTGATGAAGGTTTTGGAAAGAGCTCGACAGGCGAGCGCGGTCGACGCGCGAGTGTCCCGCATAGTTTTATTTGACACGGATCGTGCCCCCCCAGCACTCGCGCAAGGGCGTACGAATGATTTTGGCGTCCGGCGCCAGAGGCCGGTGTGGCTGAATTCCATGACAAACCTTTGGTTTTCAGAAGAAGTCGCAAGAGCGCGAGCGCACGATTTTTGAAAACTGATGTTGCGAAACCATGTGCTTTGTGTTTTGGACACTCGGTTTGGAAATCGCTACGAAATCGAAGATTTGTATTAAGGATTGTGGCATGCGCGAGCGACGACGCGCGCGTGTGCACCTCGTCCTATCTGTTGCAAAGGATTCCCTCGACGGCACGCGCGCAAGCGCGTTCGCACAATTTCGACTCGCGCGCGCGAAGCCCGTGTGGTAGCGTTATGAAACCTATGGTTTCTTAGAAAGTCGCAAAAGCGCGCAAGGCTTTGCTTGAAAACCCGTGTTGCAAAACCCTGTGGTTGTATATGTTTGTTGGACATTCGGTTTTGCACCCCTCGCGAAACCGAAGGTTTCTGAAGAATTCCGGCATGCGCGCGCGACGACGCGCGCGTATGCATTTCGTCTCATGTGTTGCAAAGGGATCTTGCAAACTGATGATTTGTGATCAACGCGTTCGCGCTCATAGAATTGTTGCAGAGGATGGCGCGGGGGTCGATACCGGCCTGGATGGAACTCATACGCAGGATAGGACGATGGGGCAGAATCATGTCAATTGCATTACGAACAGGGGGAGCGATAATCCCAGGGGGGGGTAGAAGCTTTTCTCAATTTAGAAAGGAGAATCTACGAGGTGCAATATTTGCGGTGCAATCTAGGGCCGCGACGAGGCGGCGACGAGGCGGCGACGGGGCGGCGACGGCGGCCCACATAGCCGCCACACCGACGACACGGCCCGGTTCCTTAGAACGGAAGTAGAATCCCCTGAATGCAACCACTGCTTGGGATACATGTGTAAATCTATATGTATATATACTTGTACCTAAAATGTGTGCACATTCCCCTGGCGAAGTCAAGTCACTGTCGCGAGGGTATGACACGGCTGAAACCTAGCATATGGCACCCAGCATTGCGGGCGATGCATCAAGCTGGAGGCACAAGCTCGCCGTCGGGCAGAACCGTTTGGAGAGCAGCCCGCAGCGGAAGCGCGCGCGCAAGCGGCACAGTGGGTCGGCGAGCAGGCGACGGCCGCGGTGCAAGACAGACGGCCGGGCAGGCGCATTCGGAAAATTCGGATTCCGAGGAGAGAGGGCCAGAAGGCAGAGGCCTGCGCGTGGAAAAGCCCGGCGGGTGCCCGGAGGACGCGGCGAATGGGGCGATAAAGACACACACACACACACAAGCACGCACATACACAGCGACACGTTTTCTGCTCAGCACCGCTTCTCACAGCGTCGACGGGTGCCGATGGCCCGGACGCAGCCGAAGCGGCACCGATGACCAAAAAGCACCTCCAAAAGACCAACCCGCGCACACACACACACACACACACACACACACACACACACACACGCACGCACGCACACACACACACACACACACACACACAGCGAGACGTTTTCTACTCAGCACCGCTTCTCGCAACGTCGACGCGGTGCTGATGGCCCGGAAGCAGCCGAAGCGGCACCGACGACCGAGAAAAACATCACAAACACCAATACGCACACATACACAACAACAAAAAAACTCCTTCCTCCGCCGAGGCGGTGAGGCGACACTCGCGTACGCGATGGTACCACCCACGCACACGCACGCACGCACACACGCACACGCCCACGCACACGCACACGCACACGCAAACGCACGCCCACGCCCACGCCCACGCCCACGCCCACGCCCACGCACACGCACACACACACACAGACACAGACACAGACACAGACACAGACACAGACACAGACACAGACACAGACACAGACACAGACACACACACAGACACAGACGCAGACACAGACACAGACACAGACACAGACACAGACACAGACACAGACACAGACACACACACACACACACACACACACACACACACACACACGCATGCACACACTTTTCGGTCGTCGCGGGCTGGGCCGGGTTTGGCCGCTAGCCGTCTGGAAGTTTGGCAGGCGGGCGCGCGTCGGCCAGGCAAGGAAGCAGGTCCGCTGGCCCCCAGCGGAGCAGAGGACGGGCAGGGCAGGGCGGCAGAGACCGCGGGGGCAGGGAGCGGAGCGAGGGCGGAGCGGGGCGCGGCTCAGCGGGGCGCGGTTCCTTCTCCCGCAGGACCCGCACGCGAGCTCTACCAGGGCGCGTCATCAGTTCTTGACTGGCTACCTACCAGGCCACCCCAACCCAACCCGAAGACCCGAATTTCGGGTTGGCGAGGGTACGGGTTCCATACGTGTTTTTCTATGTTCCCCACCCACCCCCCACTGGAAATGGAAGGCAAATTGAGGCCTTCGGGTTGGGCTGGGGTGGTTTGGTAGGTGGTGATTGACGCGTGGGCGATGTCAGACTACAGCTGGACGCGTCGGGTTCCAACCGAGAGGCGCGTCCCTGCCAGCAATGCCCACTGCGGCACTCGCAGACCTCGGGACGGTGGCTGGATTCGGCCGGTTGCCGAGGGGGGGGGATCAATCCGTCACCGACAGCCGCGGGGGCGTGCTGGGGGGCGTCAGGGGAGGTTGTGAACGGGAGCGGAGCCCAGCCTGGGGGAACCGATCGAGGCCGTCGCCGACGGCAACGGCGGGGTCGGTTGTGCGGACGGAAACAGGCGTAGGGAACGTCGGAGACCCAACACACACACACACACACACACACATACACGCGCGCGCTCTCTCTCTCTCTCTCTCTCTATCCCTCTCTCGCTCACCATGCACACACGCGTACATATACACACACACTCTCTCTCATACACACACGCACACACGCACAAACACACGTATACACACACATACACGCACACACACACACACACACACACACACACACACGTACGACCCCCAAAACCACGCAAACCAATAATTCGAATCAGTTGTCCCATGCTTGAAACACACAGCGCCCAGCAAGAGGTGCGGGAAGCGTGACGACCGTACGCAAAAATAGTGCCGTTGTAGCCCTCAAACGTCTTGTTCAGGGCGGGCAGCCCGACCGAGTTGTACACGTCCTGGATCCGAGCGCCAACGCCGGGTAGGGGAGGGGGAGGGAGAGGAGAAGGACGGGGAGGACGAGGGCAGGGAGGAGGACGAGGAGGAAGAGGAGGTGAGCGAGGAGGAGGAGGAGGAGGAGGAGGAGGACAAGGAGGAGGAGAAGAAGGAGGAGGAGCATCGAGGATCGAGGATGTTCGAGGATCGAGAGGAGGAGAGGGAGCAGCAGCTGCAGGGGCAGGAGGAGGGCTGGGAGGAGCAGCGGGAGGGGGCGGGAGCCGCCCGGGAGGCGCGCTCCCACGCCGCCCTCACCCCACGCACTCCAGCCAACCCGCTCCCCGCGTCGCCATGCCCCTTCCTGAGGGATGGGAGGAGGAGGATTGTCCTCCTCCCTCCCTCCCTCCCTCCCTCCCTACCTACCTCCTCCTCCCTCTCTCCCTCCTCCTCCCCTCCCTCCCTCCTCCTCCTCCATCCCTCCTCCCTCCCTCCCTCCCTCCCTCCTCCTCCTCCCTCCCTCCTCCCCTGAACCCAGTGCACCCAGCTCCCTGGAAGCCCTGGCGCCCCCCTCCCGGACGCCCCCGAGCCAGGAAGGGGGGCTCACGCGCGACCCCCACGTGCGCGCGGTCGGCGCCCCTCCCCGGTTCTCGGCGTCGCTCGGCTGTGCACCGCTGCCGACCATGGCCAGACACATGCCGTGTCTGGCATCGGCGCAGGCGACGATTGTCAAAATCGACGGCAAGGATGCACGCCCCTTGTGCGCCCATGTCGAGGCTTTGCGAGCGGGGCTGGCCATCGAAAGTGGTTAAGGATGAACCGAAGAGGCAGGGATGCAAGGGTACCTTTGGGAAGGTGAACAATCCTAATCATCGAATTCGACTGTAAGGTAAGCACATACGCTACGACGATGAGAAACCTTGCCATGAGAAATCTTGGGGCACACTCGTCGTCGATACTCGAGGTTCGGAAGTGCCCCAGAGCTTCTGCTGGCTCCCAAGGCCATTGGGTGCTAATTACGAAGCTGCTGCGGGGTACCTGCTGGCAGGACGATTGCGTCTTTGATGTGCCAACTGCACACTGGCCCGTCCTGGGGAATCCAACAGGTACCGATACCGCTACTCCCCGGACCTCTCCCAGGGTGCGTTCTGATCGGGATCTCGAGGCGAATCCAGCGGTGCCGACGAGAGCGTCCCAGAAGCCCAAGAACAGGAAAACTGGGGAGGGGTGGAGGTATGGGTACCTTTTGCTCCTCTGGCACTGGCCCATCCTGCACCTGGACCATCCCGGGTCTTGACACCGGTGCACGCGCCCCGCAGGCTTCGCCCGGAAGGCAGGCAGGCACACGGGCGCTGGCCCCAGGGCGGGCCAGGCCCGCGTCGGTGCTGGTGTGTAGCTGGCGGGCCGGGTAGGACGGCCGAGGGGGCGGGCGGACCTTCTTGGAAGGCTCAGAGGAGGAGGAGGAGGAGGAGGAGGAGGAGGAGGAGGAGGAGAGCGGCAGCGTTCGGAGAACACCAGTGCCGTCAGGAAATCAGGAAATCAGGAGGAGGAGGAGGAGGAGGGTGAGGTCTGAGGGGGAGGAGGAGGAGGAGGAGGAGGAGGAGGAGGAGGAGGAGGAGAGGAGGAGGAGGAGGGGGAGGAGGAGGAGAAGGAGGAGGAGGAAGCGGAGGAGGAGGCTGGCCTTCTGAGAAGCGCTCAGAGCCTTCTCCGAGGTCACGGAGGGCTCCCACGAAGGCCGGAGAAGCCCCGCCGCCTTCGGAGGCGGCCTGCCCCATCTTGCGTCTCCCCTCGGCGCGCCACCGATCCTTCCGGGCGACCTGCAGGCCCGCCTCGACGAGACACGCGCGTTCCACCACTCGCGAAGCAACCGCTCGCAAACGGCTTGGATCCGCCGCCGGGGACCTACGATCCACCACGAAGAGGAAGACACGTGTTTGGGGGACGTTTACGAGTAGGCACTCTGCGAGCAGTGGAACGCGCTCGGTGATCAACATGCCAAGAGAAGCCCCAGGGCACAAGACACACCTGTGCCGCGGGACCGCCTCAGCCCACGGTGACGCCCCGAGGGCCACCGCGAGGCTCTGGCCAGAGGCCCCACAAGGCGTGGCCGCTCAGAGGCGGGCCTCGGCGCAGGGCAGGAGCGGCACAGGACCGGAGCGGCGCAGGACCAGACCACCCCAGCCTGACCCGAAGACCCAAATTTCGGGTTGGGGGGCGGTACGGGTTCCACGTGTGCTTTTTCAACGTTCCCCGACGCCGCCCCCCCACACTGGGACTGGAGGGCAAATCGAGGCCTTCGGGTTGGGTTGGGGTGGTTTGGCGGGTGGCGAGGGGAGCGAGTGGGCGGATGAAGCTGGCGGTTCTGAGCTGGATCGAGACGCAAGAACGGATCGGATCAGAAACGGATCGGATCGCCAGCAAGTCGTCCCGAATCGGCTCGAAATCGGATCGCCAGCGCTCGGCTACGGCTGGCCCTGGCCGATGCCGCTGAGTCGACCTGAACCGAATCGAATCGGAACCGCGGGCCAAGCCCGCGAATCGAATCGCATCGAAACCGCGTGGATCACTCGATCGTGAGCGATCCGCGGCATCGACGGCGGAGGTCGTTCAATGCTGGCCTTGCCCGGACCACCGCCGGCATTCGACCTCGAACGCACTGTGCTGCCGTCGCGACCCCATGCGGTGGCACACGGTCGCCTGCAGCCAAGCTGCGAATCCCACCGACTCTTTAGGGCGTAGGTGGTGTAGGGCGTTTCCCCTTCCAACCCCCTTCTTCCGCTTCGGGGAGGGGCGCATCACTGCTCCTCATTGTACACCCCCTACCCCACCCGACGAGGTGTTCTTTGCGGCAAAATCGTGTATCATGTTCGGGGGGGCCACGAGAACTTTGGACTGCTTCTTGTGATAGGGACGGAAGGGGTGCCAGGATATGGCATGCTGTGCGCAGGGCCATAATCCCTGCCAGAAACCACTACAAACTACACTTCGCGGCTGCATCTGGACCATGCGCTGGCACCCAGCGATCGCTTTGCATGAGCTTTGAGCAGGGACAGCGGGGGTGCTGGCACAGTGTCCTCTCTGCGCAGACCCACCGTCCCCGTCAGCACGCACTGCAAAACACACACTGTGTGGCAGAAGCTGGTTCGTGCGAGCCTGCGGCCCGCGATGAGTTCGCACTAGTTCTTGACAGAGGAGGCGTCGGGGGCGTCGGGGGGGGGGGGGGAGAGATCATGTTGGCTGCTCCGAGTGTCTCAAGAAGCATCGGGGGGGCGTTACCCCCCCGCCGACAGCCCCACATCGACCCCGGCCGCGGGGCAGCCACCGCGCGCCGAAGGCGCTCCGGCCCCCGTCGCGGCGCGACGACGAGGCGAGGTTGACCCCAGGAGAAGAAAGCGAGAGGAGGAGGAGGAGGAGGAGGAGGAGGAGGAGGAGGAGGGGGAGGAGGAGGAGGAGGAGGAGGAGGAGCAGGAGGGAGGAGCAGGAGGGAAGCGCCCAAGCGCAGTCTGCTGCGAGATCTGGACCACGCGCGGGCGCCCCACGATCACGGTATGCGCGCTGCAAGCTGTTCCCAGGGATGGCCAGGAGCCCTCCCTGTGGTCTGCACTGCGCTGTTCCGACGGGCCTCGCCGTCTCGGTGGGATCGGGGCCCCAGGCGCCGCCTGCTGCCGAAGT
>CAUYUJ010014502.1:389248-396748 GCA_963575745.1 Prorocentrum cordatum
TACGACAAGCACAACAACGATCACCACGACCACAAGACAACCACGACGACGATTACAAGGACACCCCGCTCCCCCCAAACTTCTCCTCCTCCTCCTCCTCCTCCTCCTCCTCCTCCTGGTCCTCTTCCTGATATCACTGCCATTGCTGCGACTGTTACCCTGCAAGCATCAGAATGGCAGTGCCGGAGGCGCACGAAAGGGGGCTATGGGGAGAGGGAGGGGGAGGGGGAGGAGCCAGCACGCGCGTGGGGGGGGGGGGGGGGCAGAACGCGCGATATGCCCGAGGATTGAAAAACACGATCGTAGAGAGAGGGAAGAGAAAGAGAGAGTGAGAGAGAGAAAGAGAAAGAAAGAAAGAAAGAAAAGAGAGAGAGAGAGAGGAAACGAGACAGATGAGAGGGACATATCACTGTATCGACCTTACAGACGTGCTGCAGCAGATGTTTGAGTAGATTTCTGTCAATGCAAAACCTCGAAACGGCGGGCGAAAAACGAAGTGAATTTCGCGTGGATATGTGTTAGTCTTCATTCCTGGCCAAACAATTCCGCACGAAATTCACCTCGAAATCCTGAACGGAATTCTTCACGAACTCCGGGCCCATCCGACTGCTTTCCGAACGAAGCCCGCTCTGCGACGTTGGCGCCATGAGAGATAGACAGAGAGAGAGAGAAGCAACGATTTGGACGACCGAAATGTGTACGGAAAGAATTGGTACAATGCCCAACAACAAATTTTGTCCCAAACCAACAGCGGCCGCCGTTGGGCAGGCATCCTTCTGTCTCGAATGGACACAGGCCGCGGCGGCGCGGACAGCGAGTCCTGTTCAAAATGAACAAGGACTGCTGTTGGGCACTGCACCCATTCTTTCCGTACCCATTTCGGGCGTCCAGAAACGAGAGAGGGGCCTGGGCGCGGCGCGACTGGCCGGCTGAGGTCGAGCAGAAGGCCGGGCAGGCTGCCCCCGCCGGCCCACCCCACGGAGGCAGGCACGAAGACCCCGGGGGCGGGCACGAAGTCCCCCGGGGGGGAGAGCCCCTGGCGGGCACCACGCCGGGGTCGGCGCCGAGAGCTGGCTGCCGGAGGCCCGAGGGGGAGGGGGGAGGGCAAGACGGCGCGGCAGCAAGCCGCCCTGGCTCGCGAGGCACCCCCGCCTCCGTCCTCCGTCCTCCGTCCTCCGTCCTCCGTCCTCCTCCTCCTCCTCCTCCTCCTCCTCCTCCTCCTCCTCCTCCTCCTCCTCCCTCCTCCTCCTCCTCCTCCTCCGTCCTCCGTCCTCCGTCCTCCTCCTCCTCCTCCTCCTCCTCCTCCTCCTCCTCCTCCTCCTCCACCAGCGGGCGACGAAGTCTACACAGATCCACTGCTCCCTGGCCAGGCCCATCCTGCACCCACCGGCGTTGTGTATACGCCACGCCCTCCTGGGTTGGCCAGGAGGGCGCCTACACAGCTCCTAGGCTCAGGATGATCCTGGCCAGGGAGCAGTGGATATGTATAGATTTCGTCGCCCGAGCAATGGGTTCACAAAACCTGAGATCGGGGCGATGATCTTTATCACACCGGGTGTTTTCGCCCAGCTTCGACCCATGGGACCCTCATAGGTCGGGGAGGCGTGAGACTCGGGTTCGGGGGACTCGGGTTGGCCCGAAGTGAACGTCAAGAAAATGACAAGACCCAGTCTGAGATTTAATACCGCCACTCCCAGAATTTCGAGGCGAGTCCAGCGGTTGCGACGACGGCTGCCCAGGAGGCCCAAAAAGGGGAAAACAAGGGGAGGGTCGAGGTATGGGTACCTTTTTCCTCCTCTGAAAACTGCAAAAGAAAGACAAGGTCCAGGGCTCTGGTTGTGATTTGTCACGATGTTCCATTCTTGTTCGCGGCGTCGGATCTGAGGGGACGCCCACGGGGGGCGGGGAGACGAGGGGCGGGGAGTACAACGATCATTGGTATTTCGAGCATTTGCCAGCTGGCTGATTCCGCTGCGAATCGAGCGACGAGCCACCGACGAATCGAGCCCTGTGCTTCATGCTTGCTGGACAGGTCCCTCCGCGTTTTGCTCGCCGTCCTAGAAACTCTCGAGAGACACTCCGTGGCACCAGCTCCCCCCCGTCTGAGCCCCCCCCCTCCCCCCCCACGTCCTCCCGGATGCCTGCCTACCCACCCGTCCCCACGGGGCGGCTCTCCCGGGTGCGATGAAGGATCTGCGCGGCAGCACAACCGGATACCCGTGCAGGCAGTGGAATACTTAGCTCTGGCCATCGGCTTCTGGTCGAAGTAGTGATACGACCATCATCGTCGTCATGAACACCATCCTCGTCGTCGACTTTACCCTTATGATAATCATCAACATCATCAGCATCACCACCATCAGCAACACGATTATCATCATCAGCAGCAGCATCATCATAAATTTCATCATCATCATCATCATCATCATCATCATCATCAGCAGCAGCAGCAGCAGCAGCAACAACACAACAGCATCATCACCACCACCATCCTCACCACAACCGACATGGTAAACGTTACCGTCGTCTACCAGCGCAATCAGCATCATCCTCACCGTACTCACTGCCTCCATGTCCTCATCCTCCTCCCACTCACCCTCCTCAGTCGTTCAATACTGCTTCTCCTCATACACCCCTACCTCCGTCAATGCTGCCTACTACATTCCATCTTCATCCCCCTCTTCCCCTCCCCCCGTCCTCTAATCATTCCCCCCCTTCGTTCCTCCCCATGTCCTCCCTTCTCGCCCGTTTCCCCCCCTCTCCCCTCCCCGAAGTCCTCCTCCTGCCCCAATCCCCCCACCATCCTCCCACTCCTCCTGCTGCCCCTCATCCTCCCTCCTCCTCCTCCTCCTCCTCCTCCTCCTCCTCCTTCTCCTCCTCCTTCTCCTCCTCCTCCTCCTCCTAATCCTAATCCTAATCCTCATCCTCATCCTCTTCCTCCTCCTACTCGTCAGGGCGCCCATCGCGGCGACGACGCGAAGGACGTGCTGATCAGGAGGCTACCCGACGAGAAGGAGCTGAAAGAGGCGAGGAGGCAGCAGGTGAGGCAGAGGAGAACAGAGGCGCGCAGTAAGAAGGACCTGCCGGGGGCCGACGCGGCCAGGAGACCGCTCACCCCGCACATGGTGCAGCGCGATCGGCGCGGCACAGGCTGGGTCTGCCCACGCTGCTGGGAGGCGGCAGGCAGCACGACGCCAGCGGTCCTGATCAGGGCTTGGCCCGCGCAGGAGTGCGGCAGCCACCACCAAGGACGGCGGAGACGGAAACGGAGCACGGCGCGGAGCCGCACCCGTCACACCGGCTGCGGAAGCCGCAGGCGCAGGGCAGGTGGTTCTGCGAGAGGTGCAGGGCTTCCACGACAGAGCTCGTGGCGACCGAGCCGACGGAGCCGCACTCTGGCCAGCCCCACTGCGAGAGCGGGCGCTGCAGGCTGCCGGGCTGGGGAAAGCTCGCGGAGGAGGAGCACAGAGGAGGAGACAGACCGCCGACAGGAGGCCGGCAAGAGCCTGCGAGGCAGGCAGGCGCCTGCACGCCCGAGGGACGAGAGGAGGAGCACGGCAACGGCTGTGAGAAGGTACCACCACGTGAAAACATGCAAACGCGGAGAAGGAAAACAAGCAAGCAAATCAGGGGTCCAAGTCCTCCTCGGGGGGCGGCACGCGCTGCGGTCAGCGCTTCCGCACAAGAGTCCCGAGGGATTCAGCCTCCTCTCGGGAGCAGAACCCGAAAAGCGCTAGACCGCGGAGGAGGAGGAGGAGGAGGAGGAGGAGGAGGAGGAGGAGGAGAAGGAGCTCGACGGCGCAGCCTGCGCCAGGAGCAGCGGCTGCAGTGGCCAAAGGCGAGACGTCCAGGGCGACAGCACGGGGACCCAGCCGCCCTCCGCCAAGGACACCCGCGGCCTTCGGGGCCACGGCCAAGGCGGACCCCAGGGCAGGCCCCGATTGAGGGTGAAACTGGTTGGAACACTCGCGACCCTCGGGGCGGCTGGAGGCCCCAGAGCGCGGGGCACAGGAGGCGCTCGAAGAGGCGCCACGGCGGAGCCGGCCAACAGCGCGCCAGCCACAGTAGAAGCGCTCCGTGGAGGACAAGGTCGCCTACCTTCTGGCCGCCGCAACCCCTGGCTCGGCGGCACGGCCAGCAGCGTCAGGAGAGAGAGGCGGCGCCGAGGGCGCCAACGAGGAGGGGCGCATGCTTACGCTCGCGGGGCACCCGCCTGACGAGACAAGCGGGGACCCGCGCGGCGCGGGACGCGCGCCCGCACTCGCCGCGCGCGCCAGGGGCGCGCGCACGGTGGCAGCCACCACGTGGCAGTCCGAATCGTCTCGGAACGTCCCTACTCCTCCTCTTGTTCTGATTATTATTCCTATTATTATTGTTAGCATTATTCTTATTAACGTGACTATCATTATTACCTATTATTATTATTCTTATTATTATCCGCCGGCCCCCTTGTGGGGCCACCAGGCTGTAGGCCTAAGGTTCGAAGGTTCCTGTACCAGTTGCAGCTTCCAGCTTCCACTGTTACAATTCTGTTTCTTGCTGCTTACTGTTCCTTGTTGATGGACCGCGCGAGGGGGGGAGGCCCAAAACGGGCAGGTTTAGCACGCCCTGAGCGTGTGCTCTGAATTGCTGGGGTGGGTAGAAATTCACACCCCTCACTCAGATCGGCGGGGTCAGGGTCCAAAAACACATGTGATTTGCCACATTTCTGAAATTCGATGGCACCCCTCACACAGATCGGCGGGGTCAGGGTCCAAAAACACATGGGAATTGCAACAGTTCTGAAATTCGCTGGCACCCCTCACGCAGATCGGCGGGGTCAGGGTCCAAAAACACAAGGGATTTGCTACATTTCTGGCATTCGATGGCACCCTTCACGCAGATCGGCGGAGTCAGGGTGCAAAACCAGAAAGGATTTGCCACATTTCTGAAATTCGCTGGCACCCCTCACGCAGATCGGCGGGGTCAGGGTCCAAAAAACACAACGGATTTGCCAAATTTCTGAAATTCGGTGGCACCCCATCACACAGATCGGCGGGGTCAGGGTCCAAAAACACATGGGAATTGCAACAGTTCTGAAATTTGCTGGCACCCTTCACGCAGATCGGCGGAGTCAGGGTGCAAAAACAGAAAGGATTTGCCACATTTCTGAAATTCGCTGGCACCCCTCATACAGACGGCGGGTCAGGGTCCAAAAACACCAGGGATTTGCCACATTTCTGAAATTCGGTGGCACCCCTCACGCAGATCGGCGGGGTCAGGCTCACAAGACAAGTCTATTGGTTTTGCCGATTGCGAATTGGCCTCCCATGAAGTTCCGATACTGCTTCACGACGGCGCCCAGGCCTCATGCCATAGCTCTCGCATAGCGCATTCTCCGAGATAAGGGGCCGGCGGCAGGGGGCGAAGCCCTTACGGATTATTATCATGATCATCGTTATTAGTATTATCATTCGTATTGTTATTTACTTATTATTCATTTACTTATTGTTATGTTTCGTCTTACGAGTCTCATTCGTATCTTTATTATTATTAGTATTGGTAGTCGTGGTTAATAATTAGTAGTCGAAGAATTCTTGGTAGCAGTAATATTAGTATTGCCGTGCTGATTCGTGGGTTTAGGAAGAATATTACTGTTAGTCTCTTTATTAATGATAGTAGTATGACCGTTGTTGTTAGTATGATGCGTAGTATTAGTGTTCGAAATAGCATTCCCAATGTTCTTATTAGTATTGTTTTTCTAGGTGTTACTATTATGTTTATGCTTAGCAATAGCATCATGATAAATATTCGTAGTTTGATTCGCCGTATTATTATCCGTCTTGTCATTATTCTTCCTCCTCCTCCTCTTCCTCCTGCTCTTCCTCCTCCTCCTCCTCCATCTCCTCTTCCTCCTCCTCCCTCCCTCCTTCCCTCCCTCCCTCCCTCCTCCCTCCCTCCTCCCTCCCTCCCTCCCTCCCTCCCTCCCTCCTTCCTCGTCCTTCCTCCTGCATTCTCGTCTCCGCCGTCAAGGGATCGCCGCGCGGGGGGGTCCGTGTTGGCCTGAACACACTGGGCTTTGTTGTCGTCCGCCATTTCCGCGGCGAGGAGGGGGGGGAGAGAAGGGGGAAGGGATGAATGAAGAGGTGGAGGAGGGAATCGCGGCGTCCTCCGCCTCCGTTTCCGTCTCCTCATCCGCCTCCTCGTCCTCGGCTCGGGGGATTCCTCCGATGATCCCGGACGGGATCATGAGAAAACACCGCCCTCATCCTCCTCATCCTCCTCCTCCGCCGCCGCCTTCTCCTCATCCATCAGCCTCCTCCGCGCGGACGAGGTGGATTGGGAAAAGGATGGGGGAGGAGGAGGGGAGGGAGGACAAGGAACACCAGAACAAACTCAAGGAAAATCGACGATGCTGCAATGCACTCTCCCGTCCAAATTCCCCTTGTTCGAAGTCCCTACAGGTGTCTCTTCTCAATGCGGGGAGCGTTCCCTGAAAGACGAGCAACCAATGGGCGTTCCATGCTAGCAGAGGGCGCGTTGGAAAAGAAACCACATCCCACCCATGTAATGTTGTGGCGCGCCCAGATGTAGGAACAGCAAAGTTAGCCGTGGTTGGACGTATGAAAATATAACTCAAGCAAATGTCAAAACAGAAACCTGTTCATTGGAACTCTCTGAACTAACGGGCCCATGCCTCAAAGTTTCCGGGAGTTCTGGGCGTCCTTGGGCGCTTGAAGGGCGTTTATTGGGCTTGCGTCGCGGCTTCTTCCCGGGGTAAAGGTTCGGCAACCACGCTTTAATCATGCCCTAAGATGGTCCCGTGGGGCCGTGGGACCGTCAAAATCATTGAGAACGCATTGCGCGATTTACGCACACCTGCCCCTTGAGGTTCATAACGGCATCCACAAATCTGGCGAAGTTCAGGCCTGGTACCGGCATAGCACGCAGCGGTGTTGCGTTCCATGCGTAGTTCATGTCTGGCTCAAATGTCGTTCAAGTTTGGCTCACTTTTTTTATACAGCCGCAGGCGAAAGCGCCGACGGCGGGCGGTCACGGTCGGGCTGCGGCCGCGACTAAATTCCCGAGCGCGCGCGGGGGCCGCGGATCAGGCGGCGGGGGGGGCAGCGCCCAGGGCGTCTGAAAAGCCAGGCAAGCGTGCAATCCAGGGAGTCTGCAAGGACAAGTTTGGCTCACGCGGAGAAAGGCGAAATTGGAGTTCAGTGCACAGTCAAGTGAAGTTGAGATATAGCTCAGACGTTGCCCATTCATTCAATCCTGACATTAACGTGGCACGCCTCAGCACGGCTTGTCATGCGAATCCCAAACGCAATTAAACTGAATGTACTTCAAGTTCATTTCAAATGTAGTTCAGGCGTTGCTCGGGCACTGCACCCGCTTGGAACACAACGGTGTGGCAGCCCATTCACGATTCTGGAATACATCCTCAGGACGAATTGTTTCTCCTCTCGGGCCCGGAACGACGGCTTGAAGTCTTGAGCAAACGCGCATCAAATAACC
>CAUYUJ010014503.1:0-45724 GCA_963575745.1 Prorocentrum cordatum
TCGCCGTTTTCCTGTTCCAGGGGGCCTTGCCCAGTCTCTACTTAGGACTTCCAGAACACATGTCGGTCGAAACGCCGATCCCAGGGGGAAGCTCCCAAAGGAAAATCCTTGGCCAGGGTCCCAAACCAGTTTCCCCCAATTATTTTCCACGCCATGGGCGTTTTCGGCCCTCAGGCGACTCGTCTTCCTCCTTTTGTCCTTCCAGGTCCCCGCCCCCCCTCCTCCCATGGCTTGTCGTTCCTCCGCCCCCCCCCCCCCCCGCGAGGGGCAAGACTTGGGAAGAAAGGGGCGGGGGGCGATGGCAAGCTTGCGAAGGGGCAGGGTGGGGGAGGGGGACCGGGAGGTTTGTATGTTTGTGGGGTGTATGTGCATGCGCGGGTTTCGCCTTTTTCCTTGTCCTGATTGCATGGGTTTCGGACTTCTCTGGACTTTGGGTAGCGAGCGAGCGAGGGAGTGGGGAGGAGGAGGGGGAGGGGGAGAAGCAGGAATAGGAGGAGGAGAAAGAGGAGGAGGAGGAGGAGGAGGAGGAGGAGGAGGGGAGTAGAAGGAAATCTGTGCTGGGGAACGATGGGCCAGAGGCCGAAGGGACACACGGTCTTCTAACACGTTCTTTTTATGTAGCCCTCCCATCGTACCCTTCCAATAGTATACACCCTTTTCCCTCCTCTCCTCTCCTCCTATCGTCCTCTCCTCCCCTCTCCTCTAATTCTCTCTCCTCCTACTACTCCTTCCTCCCTGTCCTCCGCATCTCTTCCCCTCCTATCCTCCTCCTCCTCCTCCTCCTCCTTCTCCTCCTGCCCCTCCTCCCTCCTCCATCTCCTCCTCCCCCTTCTCCTCCTCCTCATCCATCATTTGCCTTATACGTAACTCCTCCTTGTCGCACCCCTGGACGTGGCTGCAGGGCTGGTCGCGCGCTTCGCCTGAGTTTTGTTCACCATGTATGTTCCTGAAGCTTGAAACTTGCAGCAGCTTCACGGATGGAGGGCGGGCCGTTTCCAAAATACGGTCCGCCGTAAGTTTGCAACAGGTTCCCAGATGGAGGGCGAGTGTTTTTTGAATGTGTTTGTCGCGTTAGTTCCATGTTAGCGCCGCGCACATTCGTGCTTGCAACAGTTCCATAAGGTCGCACGGTGAAGTCCCAGGAATTGGGTTTTGGCGCGACTTGGGATTGTAGGGACGCAACAGTTACGTTGAATCGTTGTGTAGAAGTCCCGGCAATGGTGTTCTGGCACGGTTTCAATGTTTCAGGGACGCAGCAGTCATGTCGATTCGCGGCGTTGAAGTCCCAGAAATTGCTTGTCGGCAGGATTAGGGATTCTAAAACGGTTGTCTTGCAATTGAACATTCCCCCCCAATGAACTTCAGCATTGGGGGAACCTAGGAAGAGGCAACTTGGGGGGAGGGTTTCTTGCAACGTCGTTGATGCGTCTTGGGTTTACACTGGTCCTCCTCCTCTTCCACCTCCCCCTCCTCCTCCTCCTCTTCCTTCTCTTTTTCCCTCCTTTCCTCCTTTTATTCCGCCTCCATCACCTCCTCGTCATCCTCCTCATATTTCTCCTCATCCTGTTCCCCCTCCTCCTCCTCCTGATTCCCCCTCATTCGGCACATCCGTCGACGGCGTCAGCACCAGCCGGGCGTATAGCGAGCAGGATAGTGACTGCAGCCCATTCGCCGGCGACAGCGCCTCGGTCGCGGGCGCGCGCCCGAGGACGCCGACGACAGCGACGACGACGTTCGACGACGAGGGCGGCAGCGTCGACGACGTCGGTCGTTCGAGTTTGTGTTATTTTCCTGATGTCCTGGGCATCCTGGACGGCCCTCCTCGAGGACGGCGACGACGCCGACGACGCCGACCTCATCCTCCCGGGAAGGGAGGAGGGGCAGTTCTCGTGGCTACGGCCGGGCGCGGCTGTGAGAACGACGAGGATCGAGGTTTCGAGAGATGCGTGCCCGGCCCGCTTGCCGAGCCGCGCCCAGCCGTGACCCAGAGCACCCCAACACGGTCTTGTCGCCGCGCTGGCAGACGCACGGCGCGATCCGAGCCCAGGCGGGGTCGCTGCAGGGCGAATCTGCACCAGAGACCGGGAAGCAAGCGGAGGACGGCAGGTAAGAGACCTCCAGCGGCCGCCCTCCGCTTGCCTCCCCGCCTCTGGTGCAGATTCGCCCTGCAGCGACCCCGCCTGGGCTCCGACCGCGCCGCGCGTCCGCCCGCGCCGCGGCAAGGACGTGCCGGGGTGCTCTGGGCCACGGCCGGGCGCGGCCCGGCAAGCGGGCCGGGCACGGAACCCGCGGAGGGCGACGAGGGCGATGGCCGTCGCTGCGACGTCGGCGCCCCTCGCCGCCGGGGGGGGGGCGTCGCCGTGGTCCTCCTCGCCGTCGTCGCCCCGGAGGCGTCGCTGTCGTCCGGCGCTGCCTCGCTGGCGGGGGGGCGCCGTCGGTGGCGGCGAGGGGCGCCTTCCTCGCCGTCGCCGCTCTCGGCGTCGTCGCCCTCGGTCGTCGCCCTCGTCGCCGCCGCTCGCGACGCCCTCGAGGATGGCGCGGGACACCGGGGCGGACGCGGAGAGCTCGATCGCGGAACTGCCGGAGCAGGTGGACGTCGTGACGCCCCTGCGCGGAGAGGCGGAGGATTGGGAGAAGGCAGTGGAGCGTCAGGTAAAGAGAGTGATACGGACCAACGTGTCCAGGGTGTTCAAGATTTCCGAGTGTTCCACGCAAACTGCAGAAGCGAGGGCCGTCAGATACTCTGGGGAAGTCCTGAAACGCATCCTGGCCCAAGCCTGTCACGACATCATTCCCGTCCTGGGAAGAAGGGGTGCCAGTCTTTGCGACGCGCCCGTGGGGGAAGCTAGAGGGGACGGACGATGTGATGGGCTCAGTCCAGCAACTTGTTTGCCCCGGTGTTTGGCCTTTGGAGCCTGGCCCCGTGACCCTCAAAACCATTCTCCCGCGGCGAAAAACTAATTTTTGGGACGGGGTCGGGAGCTCCAGGGCCGGCGGATTGAAGAAAAACTGAGTGGCGGATGCTTGGCCCCCACCCTCCTTTTGTTTCGCTCGGCGGCACGCCCAAAGGCAGAGGGGGCGGGAATTCTCCGAACCCTCAGAAGGCCTCCAGCCTTCCGAGAAGCTGTCTCAGCCTTCGCAGAAAGCGCAGGCGGCCTCTCAGAAGGCCCGAGGGCTCCTGAGGAGGCCCCACCTGCCCCCCCCCCCCCTCCGCCCCCCCGAGCGCGCCGCCGACAGCCGTGCTGCGGTGGGTGGGCACCCATCAACGGGCCGAGCGGTCCTTGTTTCCGGCCGGGCTTGCCTGCTTGCTCGTTAGTTGCGGTCAGGGTTCGCGGCGTCGGGGACATGAGTACGGCAATCGGAGTGTTGCGTCGTGTCCAGGTCTTGGTGGACGTCAGCTCCACGCAGGGCGGAGAGGCTGGTGTACATCAAGACCTGGGCCCAAAACGGGCCCGTTGAGGGCTGGTGGTGGCGGATGCTGTGGATGTTTCCCCTCCAGGGCCCATTTCGATCCGATATCGATGCGATTCGATATCGAGTTCGGCTGGCCCGGATCCGAGTCGATTTCGATGCTCTGACGATCCGATGCGCACCCATGCTTGGCCTGGCGCTGCTGCGCTTCCTGGCGCGGCCGGGCCGATTCGACCCCCCGACGCCGTGCAAATGTGGCCCGATCCGGCGCCCATTTAGATTTAAATCGGGCTTGTCCCTCTACAGGAGGAAGATTCACCAATAGTAAAAAATAGTCTGGGGACGAATTTTTACTATTTTTGATTATCTGGGGGTATTTTTTACTATTTCTTATTTTTCGTCAAGTTTCCCCCTGTAGGACGACATGCCCGACCTAAACTTAGATTCGACCCGATGTGCTAATTCGCAGCTGATTGATCCTGCCTCTGCCCCAAGGACAGACCCGCAGGGTTCTCCCGGCAGCAGTCGACGCAGCAGCCAGGCGAGGTCAGCATCACTTTCGACACGCTTCGCTTCACCATCAGACAAAACCAGTCCGGGAACCCCGTGGTGGACGCGAGCTTGTTGACCAACGAGAGCCTTCAGCAGTGGGTCGCAGGTCGTGGGAGGGAAGCACCTCCAGAGCCACAGCCTCGCGGTCTGGACTCCTCGGCCGCGGCCCAGTCGATAACTACAGGCATGGCGGCATTGCGCAGATCCCCCCCCCACGCGCGGAGCGTATCCACGAGATCGGCGCATCCATGGGATCGCGCTTCGGTCCTTACCCAGGGGAACGAAAAATGGCCTGAGCATAACAACTCTGAGGTCCGCGCGGATTTCTCGGATCGGCGCTGGACCGCCCTGGCGGCGCTTCCGGCGCCGCCCCTGGCGCGCTCCGCGCGCCAGGGAGGGGGGTCCAGCGCGGATCCAAGAAGTCCGCGCGGACCTCCGAGTTTTTATGTTTATGCAATTGTTCGGCCCCCTATTACCGCGCCAGGGCAAGGATGCGGATATGTTGCCCGACCATCCGCTGTTCGATGTCTGTCGCGCGGGGCCCCAGGCAGCCCGACGCGCGTTCCCTGGGCCCGGTTTTCCGACCCGAGTCGCTTCCCGAGAATCCCCGGGGCCCAGCGAGGGGACCCCCTTGGGGCCGACAGGACGGGGGAACGGGTGCCCGTCGCAGTTTGGCTCGCGGCGCGAGCACGTCGGGGGGGTGCGCGTGCGCCGCTCGCGAGGCTGGTCGAGCTGCAGGGCCTGGATGCAGGACTCGGGGAAGAAGGCACGCATCGGCATCACATGGGGAACGGACAGTGACATAAACAATACGACTCGAAGGTCCGCGCGGATTTCTCGGATCCGCGTTGGACCCCCATGGCGGCGCCTCCAGCGCCGCCCGAGAAATCCGGGCGGACCTCCGAGTCTGTATGTTTATGTCGTTGTTCGTTCCTCTAACATGTCGGAGCTCTGGGCGGATTTCTCGGCGCTGCCCCCCCCTCCATCCTGGCGCGCGCAGCGCGCCAGGGGCGGCACAGGAGGTGCCGCCGGGGGGCCCAGCGACGGTTCAAGGGATCCACACGGAGCCTCGAAAGTGTATGTCCATGCCGTCTTCAGAGGAGCAAGGGAACATGATAATGAAATGTGCGAAGAGTTGTAAGGTTCTCAGGATTCCCCATATCTCCGAATGCTCTACGCCGGCTGCTAGATACTCTGGAAGTCCAGGAGCATATCCTGCGCTATTCTCGCCGTATGTTGGTCACTGAATACTGGAATTTTCCAGTCGCGAGCGACGAGGTCGGTCGCGACCGATTTGCTTCAAAATCGGCCGCGACAGATCGGTCGCGACCGACCTGTCGCGATCGGAAATGACCAACTTGGAGTGCCGACGTGTCGCTTCAAAATCGGTCGAGACCTGTCGCGCTCAATTTTGGAATCGGTCGCGATCAGGCGCGACCGATTTGGAGTGATGATCAGTCGCTGCTGATCGCGACCGGAAAAAACATGTCCTGCTCCTCGAAGGATCGGGTGGTCGTAGAGGGAGGGTTCTCCCAAGGCGGGGCTGGGGACCAGGCCCAGTTGGATGATCCCGTTCAACGCGTTTCCTTCCTCCAGGGGCCATTCGGGGCGATTTTCCCTCCAGACCCACCTTTGCCCCTCCCTCACCATTCTGCCCCCCCGAAAGGACTTCGTGAACGCCATACTGCGGCCCGTGAGCAGCGAGTCGTGGCCCCCGAGCGCTGGGCCCCCCGCCAGCGCCAGCTTCCGGGTGGCCTTCCGGGGCAGCTGCAGGCTGCCCCCCGACATCCTGACCAGGAGCGCCTCTCGAGGGAGGAAGCATAGGGACCATGCCCCCTGGGGTCCACTTCCCTTTTCGGGGCGCCCTCCTCCTGCTCCTCCTCCTCATCCTGCTCCTCCTCCTCATCCTGCTCCTCATCCTCCTCCTCCTCCTCCTCCTCCTCCTCCTCCTCCTCCTCCGGATCTCAGGGTCTGGCGGCGTTCTGCTGTGATCACTGGGGCCCATCGCCCACGGCTCCCTCTGGCCGAGAGCCGTCCCTCCGTGGAGGGGGTCGAGAGGCCTCTCCCGGGTCGGCACGAAAGCAGATCGACGGAAATCGGGGTGTCGCGCGCCCCAGGCGCCCTTTCTGCAGCGTGCTCCGCTGTGCTCCGTGCGCGGACCCCCCAGGCGCCTCGGCATTCCCAGGGTAAAACGATGCGAAGATCGGGACAAAATCGGATCGGGATAACTCGAAATCTCTGAGAATCGGCGGGTTTGGAGGATGTATTGGGCGCCGCGGCCGCTCCAGAGCGTTCCGGAACGTTCTGAGAGCGCTCCGGAACGCTCTGGAGCGATTTATCCCGATCCCCGTTTTACAGGGGGGCCATTCTCCCACCCTCGGTCCGTGGACGTGCCCGGGGCCGGGCGAGGGCCCCCCGGGAGGCCACGAGGCTCGCCAAGGGCCTCCCTCCTCGCTCCTCGCCACGGTGCGGGCACGTCGCGCGCAGAGGCAGCTCCAGGAGAGGCGCGCGCGCAGCGGGCCTGAGCTCGGCGGGCCCCCCTGCGGGGGGCGGCCGCGGAGGGCCTCGGGGCCCCCGGGGCGGCTTGGGGCGCGGAGCCCAAGGGGCGCCGCCAGGGGCGCAGAGGGGGCGAGACCGCCTTGGCCAGGTCGGGCGAAGGGGGGGGAGGGGGGCAACTGTGTGTGTGTGCGTGTGTGGGTGGAGACCGCTCCTCTCCTCCTTCTGCCCATCCATCCTGCCATCCTCTCGGCTCAGGCATTCTACAGCGAGCCCGATGGCTACCGGGCCGTGAGGGGTGCCAGGGCGCTGTCACTCTCTCATCTCTACCAACGGATTCGACGGCGGCAGATTCGACCCTTCGGTTCGTAGCTTCTGTTCGCACCAAGGGCTGGGCGGACGGCAACGGGGGGTAATAGCCGAAGGGCGGGGGGGGGAGGGCGGGGCAAGGCCCGGGCGGACGGCAACGCGGGGCAATGAACGCATATCTGGGGGGATCGAGGACCGCAGGCGAGCGGTCCTCAGGACTGCCAGGGACTGCCCCTGAGCTGCCGCCGCGGACCCAAAAAGGTGCGCGCCAGGCGCACGTTGCTTCGCCCCACGCTGATCCCCCCTTTTTTCGCCAGCAGCCGGCAGGGGGACAGGGCACGAAGCCTGCTGCACGCGGCTGGCTTTGGTCCAGCCGCCAGGCGCATTTCCCGAGGCACGGGCGCCTCCGGCGCCGGGAGAGCCAGCTGCATGCGTGGTAGCCTCCAGCTCACCCCCAGGGGCGCGAGGATGACCGCGCTTCGCGCGTGGCGGCCAGGGCCGCTGGGCAGGCTTTCTCAAGGGGGCGGCGCGAGGGCGCGATAGATGTAACCGCGCGTGGCGCCTCGCTGGGCACAACGCGCGAAGGTGGGCGAGCTAGGTCGCTGATTCCCTAACCTCCCCCATTCTCAACGGCGAGAACCATGCACGTAACATCGATCTGGGCAGGGCCCATCAACAACAAAGAGAGCGAATGATAGTTAATCCAGCAACAATGTATGCTCTGTAATTCTCGCTGCTCGCCCCAGTGGCTGCGTATCGGGACTCTGCCCCGGGGCCTGCTCAGCTACACGAGCAAACGGAGCAAACATGTTATTTAATACAATGACGGCAATGACGTGCCACCACATGCATATAACATCGATCCAGGCAGGGCCCATCCTATGCACCGATATTGGGCTCTTAGGTTTCCTCAATAAGGTCGGAGCAGATGGGGTCGGAGGATCGCGCCGCATCCCCGATGCGTCGGCTATGCGGATCGATGCGGAGCACGATCTCCTCCACGCCGCGGCGGCGGTGCGTCGCCGACGTCGGCGATGCACCGCCGACGCATCACCGATGTATCGCCGGTGTATTGCCGATGTGGCACGATCTTCCGACCCCATCCATTCGGACCCCATCTAGGAGTGGGCTTGGCCAGGATCGGTGTGTGTGTGTGTGCACATGATTATTTCGTCGACCATCAATGCGTGATATCCGCTACCGAACGAAACATCAAGATAGGACCTATCTTGAGGTTTCGTTCGGTAGCGGACATCACCCTCCCATCCTCAGCCCCTCCCATCCTCAGCCCCTTCATGCCCCCTCTCTCTCTCTCTCCCTCTTCTCCTCCGTCCCTCCTCTCCGCTCAGCTTCTGCCAGGGGTACGAGTCACCAGCGGGCGCTGGGCCTCGGGAGCCGCTCTGGAGCCCCAGTCCGGAGCTGTCGCTGCCCTGGGAGCGCAGGTTTGTGAGGTCGCCGCGGCGATCGCGGCGGCCACAAATCGGGGCAAGGTTTTGTCTGTGAGTGGCATGCCCTTTCACAGCCCCCCCTGGTCTACAATGCAGACGTGGCCCACAATGAATCGTATAGCTAATGATAGTTGGCAACTCATGTCCAGCATAGGCAGTCCTATTTTTTGTCAGGGGGCGATGACACGCAACCACACCTCGGTGGCGAGCCCAGTGAAAGGTGAGAGGGGGCAGGCCTTCCCAGATGGTGGCGGGGCTTCTCAGGAGCCCTCGCGCCTTCTGAGAATGCTCGCAAGCCTTCTCCGAATGCCCCAGACGGCTTCGCAGAAGGCGCGGGGGCTCTGAGAAGTCCCGCCGCCATCTGAGAGGAGCTCGCTGCCAAGCACCACCCTGTCGTCAGCCCTGGCATGTGGACAGGATGCCCCCGGCGGCGCCCTGGGGAGGCCCTGCTACCCAGGCCGGCCTGGACCGACATGCCCCCTGCGAGAGCTGTCCGTGTTCGCGGCCCCGGGCCCTAACAGACCACAGGTCGGCGGCGCGCCCTGTGGGAAGCGAGGGGGGGCAGGCCCTCTCAGAAGGCGGCGGGGCTCCTTAGAAGCCCTGCGGCCTGCTGGCCGAGGCCCACGGTGGCTTCGGAGAAGGGCGGTAGAGCTTCTCGGACGGCCAGAGACGCTTTCCGCCCTGTCGTCAGCCTCGGCCATATGGTTATGATGCTCCAGCCTACTTTAGCCTTGATCACCAGAAAAAGATCGAGCACCAAGAATGTACCGAAACTCGGGGATGTTCACGTGTCGGGCCCTGGGACACACTCGTTCGACACTGTTTCGACGCTTTTCTGGGTGCTCGACAGCAGTTCTGGGATGTGATCCTCAAGTACGATGGGAGCAACATACAACCACATGAGCAAGATGCCCTCCCAGGGCCCCCGGGGACATCCTGCTACCGAGGGGCCCGCCAGGGCGGGCCTGGCCCCTCCAGCGGCCGCCCCTGTTTTCGCCCCGGGCCCCGCCAGAGCCAGGTCGGCGGCGCGCCTCAGGAGGAAGTGGGAGGGGACGAGCCATGTCTTGAACAAGTCGACGTCTTGAGCAAGTCGAGGCCTTCTGATCCCTCTGAGGAAGTCCGCCCCCCCCCCCTTGCCCAGACCCCCGACGTCATGATTTTTTACTTCGTCGACCCCCAGAGGTCTCGACCCAGTCCCCGACACTGCCTTTTCACCCTGATTCGTGTTCGTTGACGGTCCCGAGGCCCTGGCGAGGGCCCCCGGAGGCCGAGATCGGGGCGGGAAAATGGACCGTCGTGGTGTGTGCATGGCTCGGGGGGGGGGGGTCCGGGTCTGAGGGGGCCTGCACCTCGGTGCCGAGGCGGAACAATCCATTGCCTGCAGCCCAGCGCCCGCAACAGAGGCCGTGGAGCAGTAGTCTCCACTCGTTTTGCGTCGAAGGGATCGGTCACCTGTTGTGGGCAGGAGGAGGGGGAGGAGGACGAAGAGGAGGAGGAGGAGGAGGAGGAGGAGGAGGAGGAGGAGGTGAAGGTGGAGGTGGAGGAGGAGGAGGGAGGACGGGGGGGAGGAGGAGAAGGGAGGTCGAAGGCCGTGGGGCAGACATACTTGCTCTGTGGTTCGGCCGTGCAGACTCTCTGAAGCAATTAAGCCTGCCCGTACAACAGCGGGTTCGGCCCCCCCCCCGTGCCTTCCCCCCCGGGCGCGCGCGCTGGCCGAAGAGGAGCGGCGTGCCCTGCAGCCCGCCCAGCCTGCCCCTGCAGGGCGGCGGCGACGCGGCCAGCGCGGAGCGGCGCCACTCGCACTCGCCCGACGGCGACGTCGTGATGACCCCCGCAGGGTCTGCCAGACCCAGTCCCCCTCGAGTCATGAACAACTCACGGCGGATGGCTGTTCCCTGTTTTCGGCCTCCGGGGGCCCGCGCCAGGCCCTGGGACTGTCCACAGAAACGATGCAGGGTGAAAAGGCAGTCCCGCGGAGTGGGTCGAGACCTCTGGGGGTCGACGATATGAACAAAATCATGACGTCGGGGGTCTGGGGACATCGGGTTGGCTCGCAACGTAGAACGGCGGCCGGCTGTTCGCCCTCGTTGTCCGGAGCGGAGAGAAGGCGCATATCCACGCTAGCTTTCGTGGGCTTCGAGGGTACGCACCTACGCGAACACTCGCAACGCGAAGCTGGCCTCGCGGACTGGGTGGCCGCGGTCATGTACATGGCTCGGCGCGTACGTCCGTCGTGGGCTCCCTAGTTCGGCGCCTCCTGGGGGCCGCTTTCGGCTCCGAGGGGCGTCGAGGCGTGGCTCGGACGAGAACCCGGCCCCAGGGATGAGTTCGAGATTCGAACGAGGAGAAATCTGCATAAGCATGAATTCTCAGAGGTCCGCGCGGGTTTTGAGACCCCAGCCTGCGCCTCCGGCGCCGCGCCTGGCGCATCCGTGCGGACCTCAAGGAGTCAATGTGTTTCTGTTGTTTTCGTCATCGGAATATGTGCAGGAACCCATTTGTAGAAAAAGCGGGCCGCCCGATGTCTGAGGTCGGGGCCGCCCGTGCGCCTGAAGGTGAGCAGGGTGAGCCTCTCGCGGCGCTGGGATGACCGCCCGAACCGCCCAACACGGAGCCCGGAGGGCGTCAATTATGCACATCGGGGCTCCAGAGACCGGGGGCAATGCAAACGGGGGTCAGTCAGAGCGCCGGATCTTGCAGGATCCTGCAGAGTCAGAGCCAGGGCCGCATTGACCTGGGCTTGGGTGCAGGATCTTGCGGGGTCTAGCAAAGCTTGACTGACCCGGGCCTGGATTGACCAGGGTCGTTGGATACCCGAGTACGCTTGATCGATCCCCATCCCCAGTGAGCCACTGCATCTCAGCCCCGCCAGCCCACCCCCAAGGGCGGGGCGGGCCCCGCGAACCCCACGGCATCTAGCCCCCTCTCGGGGGGGCAGAGCGGTCAGCACGGCCAAGGCCGTGGCAGTGGGCATGGGGATGTGATTGGCTTGTTTTCCACCACCACCGCCACCACCACCACCACCACCACCATAAGTTGGGGGGGGAGGGGGTCCTCCTCCTCCCCGCGAACCCCACGGCATCTAGCCCCCTCTCGGGGGGGCAGAGCGGTCAGCACGGCCAAGGCCGTGGCAGTGGGCATGGGGATGTGATTGGCTTGTTTTCCACCACCACCGCCACCACCACCACCACCACCACCATAAGTTGGGGGGGGAGGGGGTCCTCCCTCCTCCTCCTCCTCCTCCTCCTCCTCCTCCTCATCGTTCTCCTCCTCCTCCTGCTTCTCCTCCTCCTCCTCCTCCTCCTCCTCCTCCTCCTCCTGCTTCTCCTCCTACTCCTCCTCCTCCTCCTCCTCCTCCTTATCCTCCTCCTCTTCCTCCTGCTTCTCCCCCTCCTGGAGACGGGGGTCCATGCAAGCAGGGGCCAGCCTGAGCGCCGGGGCCTGCAGGATCCTGCAGAGCCAGGGGTGCACTGACCCGCTCTGGCGCGCAGGATCTTGCAAGATCCTGCAGGAGTGTGCAGGTTCCTGCGAAGCCTGACTGACCCAGGTTTACATTGACCCGGGCCAGTAGAAGCCTCACGTGTGTTTTGACACGGACCATGCGAGGGCATCGGGCGGTAATCAGAACATGCTAGATAGTGAAGTTCTTGGTGGAGGCTTCATTCCCCAAAGGGCTTGCACCTAGGGGCTCTTACTCATCTTACTAGGGTATTGGATGGATCCAGCGAGGATTTTCCACGCTGCCGCCCGTGGTCGCGTTGGTGGGTCTGGCGAGGTTTCGCTACGTTGCCGCCCGTGGCCGCCTCGTGTGCTGGGTGGGTCCAGCGAGGTTTCGCCACGTTGCCGCCTCGTCGGATGGCCGGCGAGGTTTCGCCACGTTTCCGCTCGTGGCCGCCTCGTGCGCTGGGTGGGTGGGTCCAGCGAGGTTTCGTCACGTTGCCGCCCTCGTGCACTGGGTGGGTCGGGTCCGGCGAGGTTTCGCCACGTTGCTGCCCGAGGCTGCCTGGTGGCTTGAAGTCGGCCAGGAGTCCGAGGTGGCTCAGCACTGGTTCCAGCCAGCAGGAAGGCGGGGGGCAGTTTGGGTTCGACAAGGTTTTGTTTTTTTTCTGTCTCCAGGGGTCGCTTTCGGGCCCAGGACCGTCGAAAACGGATCCGAGGTGAAACATTGCATCAGATGATGGACTCCTGGAGGGGTCGAAGAGCAGATTTTGAGCGGATTTACCCTTACCCCGCTTCTTCGATAAATATTCACCGCCTCTAAATTGCGTGGCGATGTAGAGGGCAGGACAGTATTGCGGCTGGCCCCATGTGGGCCTCTTTGCCTCCTGTCCTCTGGGCGTCTTGGCAATCTCGCTGCCTGGCAAGTGCATCTGCGGTGCTGCGGACTCTGCGGGCGCTAGGCCATCTCGTCTCATCTCTTCCCTCGTCCTTGGTGGCTGGCTGGCTGGTTGGCGACGTGCGCATCATTTTGTTTTCGCTCTTCGCCGCAGCTCCCCCAGAATTTGAAAGCCTACGAACAGCACGAAAAACAGTTGCTCAACGAAGAGAAGAGGGCCGCAAAGTCGAAGGCGGGAATGACTTGCCTTGCCAGGACAGCGGATTAACTTCCTTCTTGGACGGCTGATCGAAAGGATATCAAGCTTCAGGTTCGATATGAACCATGTTTCGATGTCTTGGGCCACGCAAGCCGAGTTTCATGTCATACAACAATTGGAGGAGGGACACCGCCACGGCAGCTGAGTGGTGGGCAGTTGTTTGGAAACACATCGACCAGATTTAGATTCCAATGAGGTTTCCCCCACTCAGTGCGTTCGATTGGCCGAACGAAAAGGATGACCGAATTGAACCAAAGATCGGATGGGAACTCTGGGAGGAGAACAGCCACATGGTTGGTGAATGTTTACAAAGAGAAGCAGGGTGAGATTCAGTCGACCCTGCTAGTGGTCCATACACCCATATCGATCTTCCCGCCACATGTGTCGAGGTAGTGATCGTCCGCAGATGACTGCTGAAGAAGCAAACATGAGGCACCATGAGTTACTGGAGATCGGTCCTTGTAGTCCCACGTTCTATATTGTCGACCCCCATTATGCGGACGAACCTGACATCAAGCGCGAAGAAGGCCCAGAAGCTTTGCATTTGAAGAATCCGCCTGGCGGTGACGGAGATACTGAAGAAACATTGCATTCTAACATCGCGAGGATCAAAGTGATTCTTGATGGCCAGGAAAGTTGATTCGTGATTGTGGGGGCCAAAACGTCTGGACTTGTCGAGGAATCCCCGGGCCAAGGTTGGTGCCAAAACTCCTGGACATGATCTTGTATTGATAGCGAGCGAATTCATAGATACACCAGTATGTAACCGTCGGCGCCATGTTCGGTGACTATGTGGATCGAGACGTTGTTGCCGAGAGGATACATAAGTTTCTTGATGGTTTCTGGAGGGAACGAGCATTGAACCTGCTTTGATTGAATACGCGCCTCTACGCACCATGAACATAGTCAGGGAATAGATCACGGATTGCATTGTGCAAGAGCGATACATCGCATTTCCCAACAGAAGTACAATACGTGTTTGATGCCAAAGAGGATTTGAGGAAACATTCAAAGGAAACACTAAATAGGAGATAGGGTGGACCATTGCCCACAGCTGATGCGGAGATATTCTTACGAACTTTACGAGAAATACGAGAGGCCATGAAGAGCTCGAACCTTGGGGCTCAGCCTCAAGTCCAAAAATTGCATGAATCCTTGACCGCTACAGATCGCGATGGCTGATCTTATTGGCGAAAAGCAATGGGAGGAGCCATTGCAGCATAAATGCGCGGAGATGCGGGAACCATTGAGTGCCAAGCATGGTCAGCCAAGTGCCACAAGTGCCATTGAATGTTTCGCACCTTTGCAAAGAAAGGATTCCCAGATATCGGCTCAACCGATTCTGGCACATCCACGGATGACCCGATGCAAGGTGTCGCGTCATAGTTTACACATCAAGTTGAGCAATCACCCATCTCCGATCACGTAGTGATTTCGGAGGGAACCGCTGCCGATTTAGCGGGCGGTGTTCTGCACTGGAACTGTTGAGGCCTATGGAGGTTGAAGAAGAGGGTGTTCGAGGTGCCAATTCAATCGGCGTTTCGGCTGCTCATCCTGCTCCTCCCGCGGCGCCGGCGGGCAATGTGCTGGCTGTGGCCAGCGATGCGTTGGCTGGCTCCTCCGATGGCCGCCTCCTCCGCGACGGCGCGCATGGGCAGCCTGAGGCGCTGCCTGCCCGCCGCCGAAGCCCGAGCGGGGCCGCGATGCTGAAGCGGACACAAGCGGAGTCCGCCAGGGCAGGCGCGGAGCAGGAGCCGCGAGGCTGGATCGAGGCAGGCCTCGATATCTAACGAGCGCATCAAGGACGAGAAGGACAATGGACAGAGCGCCGCGCATCGGGCGGGCGCCGGGCGTCGAGCGGACGCACGACCCAGAGCACGTACCACAGGCCAGCACCAGGGCCCGTGGGTCATCACCTGAGATGATGATGATCTTTCAACTCATGGCATGTTCGCGTTGGTCCGCCGAGGAGCATGACTACAATAGCTTTCGTCGCACGAGGTGAGGAGAAAAAGTTGTCGGCGGCGGCGCAGCCACGGCTGCGCTACTTACTGAAGAAGAACGGGACAAAGTGCCTGTACGTGGACTACTGCACCCACGTTTGACGGTCGGTCCGTTTCGGCCTTCCCTGCGGGAGATCCGGCGGGATTATCGGCACCTTTACCCCGGCTTTGAGAAAGTGTTCGGGGGCTGGCGCTTGAAGGGGGCCAATGCGCCACGGGGGGGGCCAGGACACCGCGGTGCACTCTGGGGTGGACTCGAAGCGTGGGGCCTACGCGCCCCGCCGCGGGGGGAGTTGTCACTCTTCTCTCCCTGCTCGCGTCGCTCTTACAAGACAAGACGCACTCAGGCGGGCACCGCAGGCCCGCCTCCGCGCGCGCGAGAGGAGTGAGGATCGTGTTCGTCGCCCCTCTTCCTTCTTATCGCGTTCTATTGCACCCAGTGGTCCACGGCTCAACGGGCGACAATCGAATCTGATACACCCTCATGGGCGATGAGATCGACACGTTAGCATCCTCATCATATTTCATTGTTGCCCGAATCCGTATTCTTCTGGCGAACGACGATTCGCCCCTCTTGGTTCGCACCGCTTTGGAATCGAATGTGCTCTTGAGTTCGCGTTGGTTGAGCGCCCCGCGCGTGTCAATCGCAACCAGCCCTTGGCGAATCATGCTTTCAGACAGCTCGGGCTTAAGCTACATGGTTATCAGTTCGGTGCGGATCCCGACACCAAGGACGATTTGACCCACATCGCAACGGAACGCTGCACAGTTCAACAAACGCAGCACGACTAAGCACAATGCGGCGCAGCACGGATGAATCGCAATTTGAGCCGGGATCGCGGTCGTGCAAACGTATTAGTGTTCGGAGTGTGGCTCTTTGGCCGGAGACGCCACGTGGTTTCGATGGGGTGGCATCACCGCCGATACTTTCAGCATTGCAAATGCCCGTCGCCCAATCAGGTGTCTCTAAGTTACATCCATGCATCACGTTCCTATCGTGCCTTCCCTAGCTTCGCGGTCGCGGGTCCAACGCAGAGAGTTTCCACATGATGGTGGTGGGGGACGGGGGGGCTGGGGGGCGAAAAGCGGTCCCCGAGCACATAGCCAAATACAGAAAAAGGCGTGTTGCATGTGGTTGGTTTCCGTGGGGCGGGGTCGTGGCCCCGCGGGCGCGAAAACGTCGCAAAATGCAAAGGAAAGCAGCCTCGGGGGCTCGAGGGCGTCGTAATTTACAAGAGGGTTGTGGCCGCCTCGGGAGCGCGAGCCTGCTACAATGTGCAAAAGGCTGTAACTCGGGGAACACGAGAGCGTCGTCTTGTATTAGAGGTCGTGGCTTCAGAAGCGCGCTGGCGTCTTAAGTTGACAGAGGCTGCGATTTCGGGAGCGCGAGCTTGGCGCAAGTTGCGATTGATTGTGGCATCGGGTGCGCGGGTGCGATACCATTGGTTAGGGATTGTGGCCCCGGGCGCGCGAAAACATTGTAATGTTTCGAGGATTGTTGTTTGGGGGGCGCGGCTTTGCTACCCTGTGCAAGGGGTCGTTGTGTCGGGATGGCGAATATGGCGCAATTCTGACAAGAGCTTTCGACCGAGAGCGCGAATGTGTCACGAATTACTAACGATTGGCTTCGGGATCGCGAGCTTGGAATACTTCAAAATGGGTTGTGCGGCCGCAAGTTCGCGAAAACTTCGTAGTTTGCATGGGATTGTGGCATATTGAACGCGAGCGCGACGTACTTTGCAAAAAGGGTTGTGGCTTGGGGAGCGCGAGTGCGTCGTACCCGTAGCCTCGGGAGCGCACATGCGTCGCAATTGACGACGGCCAATGGCATCTTAAGGTCGAGTGCGTTGTATTTTCGCGAGGGTTGCGGCGTCGGGAGCGCGAGCACGTCGTAATGTGCGATGGGGTGGGGCGTCGGGAGCGCGTGTGATGTCGTGGTCGCGAGCGTGTGTCTGGCCAGATGGGGTCGCGCGTTCTTCCACCTTCCAACCTAGGAGCGAGGACTGTAATCGTCCATCTCTTCGCGCCGCGCCTGGTGGCGCGGCGCGAAGAAATGGCGCAAAGAGATGGTGCGGGGCCACGTTGGCCAACGTCGTCACGTTTTCGCGCCGCGCCAGGATGGCGCGGCGCCCTCTGCGCGCAGCGCTTACGCTCTACAGGAGGTCGATTCGGGGTGTGTCGCTTCAGGGGTCAACGTCAGCGGGGGGAAACGCTTGGGAGGGGACGCATCGACCCCCCATCGCCCATTAATCGCCGACATGGGCCTGATATTTCACCTCGCCCAGGCACGCAGTGGTTTCCTATCGAGAGCCTATCGCCCATCGATCGGCGGGACATCGCCTTGCACACCGCCCAGGACCGCGCAGACTCGCTATGGGGTGCCTATCGCCAGTCTATCGGCGATGTCTTGCCGATTCCAGTTTTATGTTTGCTTTTCTGAGCTTGTCCACCCTAACGTTGCCCCTCATCGCCGGGTCGCCAGGTGCGGCGACCCCCCCGTTCATGAAGAAGCGTGGAGAGTACCCAGCGAGCTCCGATCAAGGGACGAAGAAGCAGCCCAGCCCCCAGAAGTGGGGCTCACTAGACAGACTTTGACGTTATCGGACAGTTCTGACCTGATCGATCCCTTCCGCGGGTCGCTTGCAGGGGTGCCCCTGGAGGTCCCGTCACGCAGCAGCTCCTTGGGCGAGCCGAGTGATGAATTGGGTTCCAGACCTGCTCGTCGGCGTCGTCGTTGAGATTGTTTGATCGTCCTCTCCAAAACCTTTTTCCCAGCGGCAGAAGGCTGTGCTGTGAATCGTATTGTCCCCCTAAGTTTTTCCTCGATTGCCATCTTAGTTTCGGGGCATCGAGCTGGATACGGAAACAACGGGTACGAAGACCAACAGCGGTTTTGGCACAGGGTTCGTTGTCGGCGTCGCCGTGGACCTTGCCCATTTGCAACGAGTGTCACCTGCCCAACAACGGTCGGTGTGGATCTGGGACAACATTTATTGCTGAGCATCGAGCCCACTTGTTCCGCGCCAACTCTGGACATGCCAATTGTTGCATTGCTTTCCAGGTTTCCCAGACGGGTTTCAAGTAGATGGCGTCGGAGGATCGCGCCACATCTCCGATGCATCGGCGATGCGGCTCGGTGTGGAGCCAACTCTTCTCCACGCCGACGGCACCGATGCGTGGCCGACGCCGCCGAGGCGCCGCCGGACGCCTCGGCGCTGCGGCGCGACCCTCCGACCCCATCGGCTCGGACCCCCGGTGGGAGGCCTCTCTGCTCGGCGCCCCCGCAGGAACCACAGCAGGGAGCGCGTGTCGCCCTCCCCCTCTGCCCGCGGGCACAGCAGCCCGCTCGCCGTCGCGCCGCAGCGCAGCCCGCGGCGCGTCTCGCGGCGTGCCGACCCCGACTGGCCGGGGCCCGCCCCGGCCCCGATCGGCGCGGCGCAGAGCTGGCGCGAGTGCGCCGAGAGCCGGGGCGAGAGCGGAAGCTTCAAGGACTCGCTGGGCGTCAGCATCGTTTGTCGTGGAACCGGTCCCCATGCCCAGTCTCCATCCCCGTCGAGATCCCCACCATCCCACCAGCCTGATTAATTGGGGATGTGCCCCTCGAAACTCGAAGGGAACAGCCTGTATCCCCATCTAGGAGAATGAATCGGCCAGTGTGGCCCAGGCCACGCCCGTGGGGATATGGATCGGAGAAACGATGCTCAGAGTGCGACCTTGGGAAGCCTTGGGAAGCGAGGTTTTCGGGCGCTCTCGCCCATTCCTGGTGGTTGTCCAGCCTCGGCGTGCCTTCCAGCGGCTGCGCCTCAGCGAGAGCCTTCCAGAGGTGCATGGATCGTCCCGAGCGGCCGCCTGAGAGCTGAGGTGTGGCCCCAATTCCATTCGGATCGGGGGCAACGGTAGAGGGGGTCACAGGCTCAGGGAGGGATGGGGCCTGCCTCGACCCCCCATCGCCCATTCATCGCCGAGTAGGGCCTGATTGCCCACCCCGCCCAGGAGCTTGTGGATTCGCTATCGTGGGCTTGTCGCAGATCTGTCAACAATGTATCGCCGGTGCCAGCTCGATATGTCCTTAACTGGGCCGGCCAGAGTGGTAAGGCTTCGGGTTGTGCACATTCAGCCCCCCTGTCCAGACCCAGGGGAGGGGGCAGAGGGAGGGGTACGGCCAGACCGAGGTGTAAGATCGAGGTCGGTTCGGGGGGGGACCCTAATGTTCTTCGTATGTGATCCTTCTTCTTGTGCATCTTGGGGAAGGGTACCCTGAAGGATTGCTATCCTGTCCCAGCGAAGGGTTTCATGTTCTTGAAGTATGCTTGTCTGTCCTTGCTCCGACTATACTGGAAGAAGGGGCTCTGGAAAACCGAGGGGGAGAACCCATATACCACCCGCCCAGAAGGCTGATGGGATTCCAGACCGGGGTTATCCTGTGAACCAGTCCCCTCCCCCCCTACCCCCTTCAGCAGAAGTAGGCGGGGTGAGGGGGCTGCGCTGCCTTCAAAGAAGACCCCCCGCTCGCTTAGAAGCCCCCTTGCCTAACAAGAGCATTTCCCAGAAGCCTCCAAGAGAGGGTGGGTCTCGTTTGAGGAGCATTCTGACTGACCCCTCATCACCCTTCTGGTTGTGCGCGCAGCCACAGGACAGCTGCGAGGGAAGCGAACGCAGCGTCCAGATCTGAGCCCTCCAGTTCCGCCTCTTCCCTCCCTCCCTCCGTTCCCTCCATCTCCACCTCCTGCTGCCTCCTCCTTCTCCTTCTCCTCCTCCTCCTCCTCCTCCTCCTCCTCCTCGCGTTATTGGGGGAGAATCACAGCCTTTAAGTATCTCATGGCCAAGTGTTGCCGCTAAGGGGTTGCCGCGCGTTCCTTACTTAGTTCGTGTTTCCCTCGTTTCTTCGGCGGAGTTCATTGGGCTTGCGTCTCCTCCTCGCTCCTCCTCCTCCCTTCTCCCTCCCGTCCTCCTCCCTCCCTCCTCCCTCCTCGGCGGGGGGCGCAACGGCCGCGCCCGCCGACCGCCACGGCAACGTCTGTGCTGCGGGCTGCTGCCAGCGGCGACGTGCTGTTCGGGGGCCCCGAGCGGTGTGGTGACCACACCACGTGGTGGTCAGAGCCCCGAAAAACATCATCGGGCGGTGCCAGGACGAGGATGAATCCGTGCCAGAGCTTTCAAGACCGATCTCAGGGCTCTCTGGAGCGCTCTGAAAAGGCCGCGGCGCCCGAGACATCTTCCAGAGCCCCGATCGATCCTCGTCCGATGTTATCCTCTGCCTGGTTTAGCCTCACATCAGGTCTGGGGGTGGTCCGCTGAAATAAGGACCGCGTTGGGTTCGGGAGGGGCTCGCGGTTCCTTGGGTCAGTCCGTCTTTGTTCTTCTGGCCTTCCACGTGCACCCAGGCGCTGTTGGCGCCAAAACGGAGGTTCGTTCCTGCTTTAAGCGTACCTCATTTCAGCAGCCTTGTTGTAGCTCCTGATTGGGTTTCTTGTGGAAGGCTTCTTGTGGTCGGGCCCCTACCGTATCTCCTGATTCGTGCCTCGGGGGCCAGAGCCGCCCAGAACCGGAGCTGTCCTGGATAATCTCGGCGTCCAGCCACTCCCGAAGCATCGGGGCTGGGGGTGGGCAGGGGCACAGTGGAGGCCCAAGCCAAGAGACACCCCGCTTGCCTCCAGGGTGCCCTGGGCTTCCTCGGTTCCGACGGTTCCGCTGTGGAGAGCGTGACGCTCCCGCGGCAAGAATCAGTGGACGCCCTGGGGTCTCAGGGTTGGGCTTCTTGTGGAAGGCTTCTTGTGGCGGGGCCCCTACTGTAGGCGAGACTTTGACTGCAGGATCCTCGTCGGCCCTCTGGCCTCCGCCCGCGCCGCCGCGCGCCGCCCCACCAACGGTGCATGCGCGCGGATCGCCCTTCACCCTCAGAGCTTGGAGGAGGAGGAGGAGGAGGAGGAGGAAAGGGAGGAGGAGGAAAGGGAAGAGGAGGAGGAGGAGGAGGAGCAGGAGGAGGAGGAGGAGCAGGAGGAGGAGGAGGAGGAGGAGGAGGAGTTGGGCTTCTTGTGGAAGGCTTCTTGTGGCCGGGCCCCTGCTGCTGTTCCTGCCTCGTGCCTCGGGGGCCCGGGCCGTCCTGGACCGGAGCTGTCCCGGCCAGCCTGGGCGCCCAGCCCTTCCCGAAGCGTCGGGGCCCGAGTCGTCGGGCCCCGGGGTGGTCGGGGGTGATTTCTGGCTCGCGCGTCGGGGGCCCAAGCCGGAAGGATCGGGGTTCTCCTCCTCCTCCTCCTCCTCCCTCCTCCTCCTCCTCCTCCTCCTCCTGAAGCCACAGCACGGTGCTGGGATTCGGGTCCTTCTCCAGGGAGGTCCTCGGGGGCGGCTGGAGCCTCCGAGGCCCCTTTGGTCGTGCGGCGACGGGCTGCGCGGTGAGGTCGTCGGAGAGCCCGAGGTCACCACGAGGTCCATCACCACACGCTTTTGTGGCACCCTGCCCCTTGTCGCTCGTCCCTAGGGGGACAAAAAGGGACATAACATAAAAACTCGGAGGTCCGCGCGGATTTCTCGGATCGGCGCTGGGGCCCCCCGGCGGCGCCTCCGGCGCCGCCCCTGGCGCGCTCCGCGCGCCTGGGAGGGGGGTCCAGCGCCGATCCGAGAAATCCGCGCGGACCTCCGAGTTTTTATGTTTATGTCACTTTTTGTTCCCCTAGTCCCTCTTCCTCCCTCCCTTTCTGGCATCGCCTCTCGTCCTCGCTCGTTGTGCGTCCCTCCTTCCTCCCCCCGCGCGTCCTTGCTCCCTCCTTTGAAGCACCGCAGGTCTATGCATGCACACAGCTGCGTTGTGCAGCTTGCAGGGCGGATGCCGTCAAGCACGGGGTCCCGGCCCATGCCCCGTGCACGTGCCCATGGGTTGCCGGAGTTTACGGCCTGCTCTGACCTGGCCTGACGTCGGGGCTGTGCAGGCCGCGGGCCGCGGCGGCGGCGAGGCTTCAGCGGCGAGGCTGTCACGCCGCCGCTCAGCCCCCTCGTCGCTCCCAGATCCTCCTCCCGTTCATGTTCCTTCCGACGAGCCGAGGGCAGCATAAGCGTGAATTTCCGAAGCTCCGCGCGGACTTCCTGGAACGGCCATGGGCCCCCCCCGGCGGCGCCCTCGGTGTCGCCCCATGGCGCTCTCCGCGCGCCCAAGAGGAGGGTCCAGCACGGACACGAGAAGTCCCCGCGGACCTCCGAGGAGGTAAGCTTATGCAGTCTTTCTTCCTCTGCGTTTCTGCTCCCACCCTCTCCCTCCCCCATTCCATCCCCATCCCTCCCTCTCCTCCTGCTCCTCCTGCTCCTCCTGCTCCTGTCCCCCCTCCCTTCTCGCGAGGAAGACGATCGAAGACACCACCAGCCCTGGTGGGCACAGCCATCCCCTTCTCGCCGCGATCCTCCCCCCTCGCTCTCCCTCTGCCGCGTCCCCGCCGCCGCCGGCCGCCCCCACCGGCACAGCCCGGGGGTGCGGGGAGCGCGGCCGGCCAGCAGGGCGGTCGGGCGGCCGGCGGTGGAAAAGGGCCGGGGGCCCCGAGGGACGGGGTGCGGGGCGGGAGGCGGGCCACGGGCTGAAGGCGGGTGCCGGGCAGGAGGTGGGCAGGGCGGTGAAGATGCCGGGTGTTGGGCAGGGGGTGGGTGCTGGGCAGGAGGTGGGTGCTGGGTGGGAGGTCGGAGGTGGGTGCTGGGCAGGAGGTGGGTGCTGGGCAGGAGGCGGGTGCTGTGCGGCGAAAAGGACGGCAGGAGGTGGGTCACGAGCTGAGACCCCACTGCTCAGGCGGCCTGGGGAGAGGAAGCGTCTATGGCTCCAGCGGTCGAATCAGCACATCGATCCCGATTCGAGGATCCAGTTGCCTGTACTCCATATCTGGCGATTCAACCGTACGCAATGCAGGATCGTGTGAGGAAAACCAGGAAGACTTGTCTCATGCCGAATAAACTAGGCCGAGGTGCGAGTCTGCATTATTTTCGTATGGTCCTCTCATTACTTCCCCCCCGCCCCCACGAAACAAAACCAAACATTGACTGCTCTGTGTAGTGTGTCTCCATCTCTCTCTCTCTCTCTTTCTCTCTCTCTCTATCTCTTTCTCACTTTCTTTCTCTCTCTGTCTCTCTCTCTCTCTCTCTTTCTCACTCCTTCTCTCTCTCTCTCTCTTTCTATGTGTTTATCTCTCTTTCTGTCTGTCTGTCTCTCTCCCTCTCCCTCTCTCTCTTTTTCTCTCTCCCTCTCTCTCCTTCTCTTCCAGTCCTCTCTTCATCCTTCCTCCTCCCTACCCACATCCCCCTCCTTTCTGCCTCCCCGTCGTCCTCGCTTCACCCGGATGGGGGACGGGGCCGAGAGGGAATTGGGGAGGGGAGGGATCAGGCGACGGGGGGGGAGGCGAAGGGCGAGAAGAAGGTCTCCATCTCCCGGCTCCGTCTGCGCTGCCGCTCCCCAGTTCCCCCCCCCCTCGAGCGTCTGGCGGGCACAAGATCCTCGCATCTCGTGGTCCTGGCACCGCGAGTTCGGAGGGTGAAGTGAGCCCGAGGGGGATCAGATTTTGAGCTTGGCGGGCATCTGCATCTCAGAGGAATAAGAGGTCATGATAATGAGACGTCCCTAGATATCCTAGATCCCCCTAACTTTCAACACGAGCTTCAGAAACGAGTGCCGCCAAATACTATTGGAAATCCTCCTGAAACGGATCCTAAGCCAATCCTTCCATTACATCAGTTCCGTCCTAATAACCACTCAGAACCTCGTGCTCAATTCAACACCACATGACGGTTGTGAAAAGCAGCTATTGTTAAATCAGGTATTTCTCAGGTGTGTCCTGTGAGCGTGCGTTTCATGGTCATCTCATCCTCATTTGCACAGTCATCATCATCATCACCACCAGCGTCATAATTGCCACCGCCATCACCGTCATCCCCATCTCCGTCGTTGTCGTCACCACCACCACCACCGTCGTCACCATCATCATCATCGTTGTCGTTGCCCTCGTCAGCAGTGCCACCGTCGCCCTCGCCAATGTGATCACAATCATCACCCATCCACCCAAGCCATGGATCTACATGAGAAGGATAATCGCATCATTGCGCCACTTGTGATTTGCCAAGAAGGTGCGGGCGGATGGGTAAGATGGTTGCTTGAGCATTGGAGTTGACGATTCCAAGGTTCACAAAATTGATCGCACTGCATAGGTTGCACCGCATATCTTCAAAGATCGCACCACACGAATTGCACCACGTACGCTGCACCTCATAGACTGCATCGCGCCGAATTCACCACATGGATTGCAACACACACGCTGCACCTCACACTCAGATGGCATCGTAAAGTTTGCATCTCGCGAGCACAAGAACCTATGGTTTAGGGTCCGCAATGACAGAACATAAGCTAATGTGTATATCGGAGGTGAGGGGGTGAGATCGAAGTGGAACGGAGAGCCCCCTTACCGGGAAATCGATTTCGGTTTCGTGTTCGTGCGTGCCGTGCGTGCGGGCGAGGCGAAGCTGCGTGGGCGGGCGAGAGGAAAGTCTCCTGTGGCTGAGGCGCGGCCGGACCAAATGATTCCCTTCCGGGCGGCCGGGGCCCCGCGGTGTCCCGCCGGTGTCCCGCTGGTGTCCCGTGTGGCTGAGGCGCGGCCAGACCAAATGGTTCCCTTCCGGGCGGCCGGGGCCCCGCGGTGTCCCGCCGGTGTCCCGTTGGTGTCCCGTGTGGCTGAGGCGCGGCCGGACCAAATGATTCTCTTCCAGGCGGCCGGGGGCCCGCGGTGTCCCGCCGGTGCCCCGTCGGTGTCCCGATTATGGTGATGATATTGATGATGATGATGATGATGATGATGATGATGATGGTGATGATGATGACGATGTTGATGTTTTCGTTTTGATGATCGATAGTGAGATCGGTAGTGATATCGATTGTGATATCGATTGTGAGATCGAATGTCAGATCGCTTGTGAGATCGATTGTGAGATCGATTGTGATACCGAATGTGAGATCGATAATGAGATCGATAGTGAGATCGGTTGTGAGACCGAATGGGATATCGATTGTGAGATCGATTGTGGTATCGATAGTGAGATCGATAGTGAAACCGAATGTGAGATCGATTGTGGAATCTATTGTGATATCGATAGTCAGATCGATTGTGAGATCGATCGATTGAGTTAGTAGTGAGATCACTATCGGTAATGAGATCGGTAGTGATTTCGATAGTGAGATCGATGATGAGACCGAATGTGAGATCGATTGTGAGTTCGGTTCTGATATCGATAGTGAGATCGATAGTGAGATCGATAATGAGATCGAAAGTGAGTTCGATAGAGAGATCGATAGTGAGGCCGAATGCGAGATCGATTGTGAGATCGATTGTGATATCGATAGTGAGATCGATAGTGAGACCGAATGTGAGATCGATAATGAGATCGATAGTGAGTTTGATAGTGAGATCGATAGTCAGATCGAATGCGATATCGATTGTGATATCGATTGTGAGATCAATAGCGAGACCGAATGCGAGATCGATTGTGGGATCGATTGTGAGATTTGTTGTGAGATCGATAGTCAGATCGATTGTGAGATCTATCGATTGAGATCGATTGTGAGATCGGTAGTGAGTTCGATAGTGAGATCAATCGAGTGCGACGTTGGTCCCTCCCCCCCCTCACCTCCTTATCACCCGAAGGGTGGTCCATGCGGTATGCATGTATGCATGAATCTCTATATCTGTCGTGGTTGCCTCCCTCCCGCCTTCTCCAAGAGCATTCTGCACCCAGGTCTAGATGATCGGCCCGCTCATTGCTGACCTGGACAAGGACGCGGCAGCTGTTTGCCTGAACTCACGGAAGGAGGATGTGGAGGAGAAGCATGGGAAGGAGGAGGACAAGAGCCAGGAGGAGGAGGAGGAGGAGGAGGAGGAGGAGGAGGGGAGGGAGGAAGGGGATAAGGATGAATACGAGCGGAGGAGTCGGAGGGATCTTGGGTGAGAATACATCGACAGATCGCATTATGTGGTTCATATTGAGTTGGGGCCTTGGGAGCGAGGTCTATTGTATTCTACAAGGGATCGTGGTCATGATTGCGAAGATGTCATTGTATAGGACAGGTCGTAGCCCTGGTAGGAAGAGGGGTTGCCCTCACCATGAAGGCGAAAAGGACTGGGAAGAGCTCATACTCTCAGCCGCATACGCCCAGGAGGGCTGGCGGGAAAGATTTGAGTCTGTCGCGCGTGGACAGTCGTGCGTTTGAGAGCTAACTTTTCAGCGAAGCGGGGCTCTCAGATGGCATGGTAGCAGACTGGGACAATTAGTCACAACTTCAGTTGTCTGGTTAGGGCAACGTTCGAAGTATCAGAGACGTGTTGCCCCTTTCCGAGCGCATTTACGCAGAATGTTCAGCCAAATTGCTTTGTCTGGCCGTGTGGCCGAATGCAGCCACCAATGGTTCGGGGCAGCAGCACTCTTGGGAGCCCATGCTAGAAAAAGTTAAATCCCGCACGTACATGCTACATGAACCCACTGGAACTCGAAGACACCCACGTCAGATAACCAGCACTCCAGCACAGGGCGTGGCGTAGACAGGAGCCCATAATTCTGCGTCATTCGGCAACGGTTGAAGAGAGATGGCACGAGAACCTTCTCTTCCTCGTCGCGCTTCTCCTGATCGACCTCCTCATTCCTTCTCCTTCCTCATCTACCTCTTCCTCCTCGTCATCCTCCTCGTCGGCATCATCGTCGTTCCTCCATCCCCCCATCCTCCATCTCTCGGAGCAGTCGGTGTCTCGGCTTGCTTGCATTACTGGGTTCGCCTGCACCTCATGAAGTCAGTTGCCCTATTCCGTCCGAATCGTCCCTTCATCTTCTCATCCTCGTCCCTCTTCTCTCCGCCCTCCCTCTTCACTCCCACCACCCTGCCTCCCTCCCGCCTCGCCCTCTCTCCGTCGTCCTCCCCTCCTCGTCCTGCGACCCTGTTGTCGTCGCGAGTTGCGCCGGCGCGACGCTGGCCGCTTTCGGCCACTAACGGCGCTCGTTCGCCCCCCCCCCCCTTGCAGCTTCTTGGGTCAGCCCTGGCTCTGTCGCGCAGGAGGTGTTCGGGTCGCCCTCACTCCCATCGTCATCTCCCATCCCTCCTCGTCCTCCGTCCCCTTCTCTTTTCCAACCTCCCTCCCTCCTCCATACTACCTTCCCTCGTCCCCCATCCTTATCGCTCCCCCCTGTCTCCTCCATCCCCTCATCTATCCCTCATACCTCCATCCCCGCCTCCGCCTCCTCATTCTCGCTGCCTGCATCTTCCATGTTTCCTCATCGCCTTCATCCTCCTTCATCCCCACTCCTTCCTCCTCGCGCTTTCTCCACCCCACCCGACTTATCGTTAAACTCGATCATCCTTCTTGTGCCTTTCTCTTTCTCATCGTCTCGTCACCTTCCCGTCCTCCCACTCGTCTCCCCCCTCCTTTTAGCTCCTCGTCCTTTCTCGCCCTCCTCCTTGTCCACCTCCCTGCTTATCCTACGCCTCCCCAATCCCTTTTCCAGGCCGCCCGTTTCGCTTGAGATGTCTTGCCAATGTGTTACCTTGAAGTTTTCAGAAAGTGATAAGGATGGAGGGCTGACAGATGGATGTCGTTTCTCGCCTTAGCGCCACGCACATTCGTATCTAAAGCTTGGATCAACGGCATGCTCATGTTTTGAATGCGGTTATCGCCCTAGCGCCGCGCACAAGCTCCGCCGAGAGGCCAGTTGATACACGAATGTACGGCGGGGTTTCTAGCGTCGCGCACATTCGCTCTGCAAGTTTACACTAGTTACAAGGATGGAGGCTGGGCCGTTTACAACGTGATTATTTCAAGAAAGGTTCTCGAATTATCTGATTCGTAGTTCAACGTTGGGCAACAGTTGAACGGATGCAGGTCGGCTCTTTTTCAAATGCAGATGTCCGTCAACAGTCAACGACCCGGGAATTCCACAATTGCACAACTCCTACACGCAAGCAGATTGTTTTCAAAATGGAGTTATCGTGTGACATGTCTTTGATGATGCATATTATACGTTGCGCTTATTTGTGGTCTAAGGACTGAAGGTGGATATGTTGCGCAACGGGCCTCGCCGAAGGGGCAGGCACACTGGTCGTTCGTCATTCAAGGCGGGCCTTTTCCCACAGTGGAGAAGCATATAATGCAGGGACTCATGAGGAGGAGACCTTGGACGGGAGGGCGTATCGCCGCATCCTTCGCGCATCTTGAGTTTATTCTGGTCCTCGTCCTCCTCGTCCTCCTCGTCCTCCTCCATTCTCCGTGCCTTGCCTCTTCCTCCGTCCACCCAGCCATCTCCCAGTCAAGAACTTTTGCGCGGCGGACTTGGAATGGCGTCGTCGTCCAGAGCCTCTCAGTTGTCGCGCACGTTCTGATGCCTCCCAGCCGTGCGGAAGGCGAAGGCCTTCGGCAGTGGACGCGCGAAGGCAAGTGCGGAGGACACCGGCACCGTGCATGGCGTACGAAGTGCCAGGTGTGCGGCAAGAGAGCGCCTGGCAGGGTGCCTCGTGCCATCAGCCTGGCTGCGAAGCGGCCCGCGCGGCGGTCGCACCCTGGGCCCCGAGGCAATGGGGCCGCGGCCCGCCGTGGCAGCAATCATGGGAGGGCAGGTCGTGTGACGAAGCCCCCGAGCCCTCCCGCGCCCAGCTCAAATCGGACACCTCGGAGGAGCTCAAGTCCGAGGCGGAGGGGGCCCACGCCAAGCAGGCCAGCACCGACGTCGCCGACGACGAGGAACATGATGAGGCTGCGCTGGGTGACCTCAACGTGAGGTCGCTGCAGGACCACCAAAGTCTCAACAAGAAGTTCAAGCAGGAGCAGGATTCGGTCGACAGGATCTCGGAGCGTGAGGCCGAGCTCAAGAAAGCCCAGAATGCTGACGAGGAGGAGAATGCGACGCTGGCTCGCCATGAAACCTCGCTCGAGGAGCTGCGCGAAGTTATCAAAGAGAAGAAACTCCTCGGTGTTGTCCCAGGCCTGGCATCCTCAAAAAATTTAGTGTTCTGGGCCGTTTCGCCTGAGACATCCTCACAGCTCTCGTTTCTGAACTGTCCGTGATTGGCCGTTTCGCTTTAGACATCCTCGAGAATTTGGGCTCCAGGACGCCGCGCGCGAGATGGTCTGGGCCGTTTCGCTTCAGACATCCTCACAGCTGCGCTCCGAGCTGCCGCGCGCGAGATGGTCTGGCACGTTTCGCCTGAGACACCCTCCCAATTCTGAGCTCCGAGACGCCGCGCGCGAGATGGTCCGGAGCGTTTCGCCTGAGACATCCTCGCAATTCTGCGTTCTGAGCTGCCGCGCGCGAGGTGGTCCGGCGCGTTTCGCTTGAGACATCCTCGCATTTCTGAGCTCTGAGATGCTGCGTGAGAGTGGGGCAGGTGGGGTCAGTTCGTTTCGCTTCAAACATCCTTGCAGTTCTGAGCTCAGAGAACTGCGCGCAAAGGTGTTACGCCCGTTTCGCTTGAGATATCCTGACAATTCGGGGCTCCGAGATGCTGCGGGCGAGGCGGTCTGGCCCGTTTGGCCCGAGTCATCTTCAAAATTCTAGGCTCCGAGAGGGAGGAGAAATGAGGGAGGATGAGTCAGACCCAAAAGAAACATTTGGTTACATTTCTGTTGTCGAATTGTGCTCTGGGAGTGGTCTGGGCGCCGCCTGAGACATCCTCGCAACTCTGAGCTGCCAGATGTCACAGGCGAGGTGGTCAAGCCCGTTTCGCTTGAGACATCCTCACGACTCGGGGCTCCGAGATGCTGCGCGCGAGATGGCCCAACCCGCTTCGCCTGAGACATCCTCGCAACTCTGGGTTCCTTGAAGTGCGCGAGGTGGTCCAGCTCGTCTCGTCTGAAGCATCCTCGCAATTTTGGGCTCTCGGAACACGTTCGCGAGGTGGTCTGGCGCGTCTCGCTTGAGACATCCTCGCAACTCAGAGGTGGTCTGGCTCGTTTCACTCGAGACTTCCTCGGAACCCTGGGTTCCGAGAGGAAGGAGAGAGGAACGACGAGGAGGAATCAGACCCAAACGAACCATTTGATTCCATTTCTGTTGTCGAATTGTGCTCTGGGAGGGGTCCGGGCTCCTCTGGCCCGACGGAGGAGGTAGCCGGCGCCGAGGCACGAGCACGATTCTTTGGTAAATTGCAAAGGCTGATCAGGTGGAGACATGTTGGAGCAAAGCGTGGAGATGCTTCGACTAGAACACGGCGAGCAGGGGGGAGGGGAATGGGAGGAGAAAAGAGTTCCTAGATGCTGCGCGAGAGGTGGTCCAGCTCGTTTGTCGCTTCAGACTTCCTTGCAGTTTTGAGCTCTGAGAGACTGCACGTAAGTTGGTCTGGTCTGGTTCGCTTGAGATATCCTTGCAATTTGGGGCTCCGAGATGCTGCGGGCGAGGTGGTCTGGCCCCCCTTGCCTGAGACGTCCTCGACACTCTGGGCTCCGAGAGGGAGGAGAAAGGAGGGAGGAGAAGTCAGACCCAAACGAACCATTTGATTACATTTTGGTTGTCGAATTTTGCTCTGGGAGGGGTCTGGGCGCCGCCTGAGACATCCTCTCAACTCTGAGCTCCCAGATGTCACAGGCGAGGTGGTCAAGTCCGTTTCGCCTGAGACGTCCTCGCAATTCGGGATTCCGAGATGCTGCGCGCGAGGTGGTCCAGCCCGCTTCGCTTGAGACATACTCGAAATTCCGGGATCTTTGAAGGAGTGCGCGAGGTGGTTTGGCGCGTCTCGCTCGAGACGTCCTCACAACCCAGGGGCTCCGAGATGCCGCGCCAGAGGTGGTCCTGGATCGTTTTTCGCCCGAGTCCATCCAGAAATTCTGAGTTCCGACAGAGAGGAGAGGGGGCGGCCCTTCCTGGTTTTTGCGGGAACGGTACCAGCTCGGTCACCAAAGCGGCATCCAGAATTTCACAAAAGTTCCATCCGTACCATTCGATCGAGGACGAGATCGAACTTACCAGAGGCAAGCGAGCCATTTGATGGCACCTCTGGTGGGCGCCCCTGGCCCGACGGAGGAGGTACTTTTAGCTGGCTGGCGCTGGGGCGCGCGCACGACTTTTTTTGTAGACTGCAGCGGGTTATCAGGAGGAGCCATGCTGGAGCTGATCGTGGAGATGCCTCGATCGAGGGCGCTGCGAGCAGGGAGGAAGCAGGAGGGGGGAGGAGGAAGGGGGAACGGGCTCCGAGGTGCTGCGCGAGGGGTGGTCCAGCTCGTCTCGCTTGAGATATCCTTGCAATTCTGAGCTCTGAAAATCTGGCCCGCTTCGCGTGAGACATCCTCGCGATTCGAGGTTCCGAGATGCTGAGGGCGAGGTGGCTTGGCCTGTTTCGCCTGAGACATCCTCGAAACTCTGGGCTCCCAGAGGGAGGAGGAGTCAGACCCAAACGAACCATTTGATTACACATTTGTCGTCGACTTGTACTCTGCCTGAGACATCCTCGCAGCTCAGAGCTTCTGGATATCGCACACGAGGTGGTCCAGCACGTTTCGATTGAGACATGTTCGCGATTCGGGGCTCCAAGATACTGCGCGCGAGGTTGTCCAGTTTCGCTTGAGACATGGTTGCAATGTTGGGTTCCTTGATGATGTGCACGGGGTGGTCCAGCTCGTGTCGCCTGAGACATCATCGCAACGTTGGACTCTCAGAAAATGTGCGCGAGGTGGTCTGGCGCGGTTTGCTTGAGGTCTGGCCCGTTTGGCCCGAGTCATCCTCGAAATTCTGGGCTCCGAGAGTGAGGAGAAATGAGGGAGGAGAAGTCAGACCCAAACGAACCATTTGGTTACATTTCTGTTGTCGAATTGTGCTCTGGGGGGGGGTCTGGGCGCCGCCTGAGACATCCTCCCAGCTCTGCGCTCCCATATGTCACAGGCGAGGTGGTCAAGTCCGTTAGTCCGTTTCGCTTGAGGCATCCTCACGACTCGGGGTTCCGAGATGCTGCGCGCGAGATGGCCCAACCCGCTTCGCCTGAGATATCCTCGCAACTCTGGGCTTCTTGAAGTGCGCGAGGTGGTCCAGCTCGTCTCGTCTAAAACATCCTCGCAAGTTTGGGCTCTCGGAACACGTTCGCGAGGTGGTCTGGTGCGTCTCGCTTGAGACATCCTCGCAACTCAAAGCTCCGAGATGTCGCGCCAAAGGTGGTCTGGCTCGTTTCGCTTGAGACATGCTCGAAATGTTGTGTTCCGAGTGGGGAGAGAGACAGAAAGAGGTAGATAGAGAGAGAAAGAGAGAGAGAGAGAGAGACGAGCGAGGAGGAGGGATTCAGCCCATAACGAACCATTTGATTACATTTCTGCTGGGCACCCAGCGCCGAGGCGCGAGCAAGATTCCTTGGTAAATTGCGAATGCTGATCGGGGGGGTCATGCTGCAGCAAGTCGTGGAGATGCCTAGACTAGAGCGCGGCGAGCAGGGAGGAGGCAGGATGAGGGAGGAGGAAAAGCGGAGAACAGGGCTCCGAGATGCTGCGCGAGAGGAAACATGGAGGGGGAGCGGGTCCAGGCTCAAAAGCTACTTGTTGGGAGGCATCCCTGACGAGGGTGCCTCGTGGAAGCGGCATCGAGAGTGCGAAGGCGTCCTTGGCCTGGCGGAGGAAGCGGAGAAGAGGAGGGATGAGGAGGAGGAGGAGGAGGAGGAGGAGGAGGAGGAGGAGGAGGAGGAGGAGGAGGAGGAGGAGGAGGGGGAGGGGAGGGGGGAGGGGGGGAGGGGAGGAGGAGGAGGAGGAGGAGGAGGAGGAGGAGGAGGGAGGAGGAGGAGGAGGAGGAGCAGTAGGAAAACGAGGAGGAGAAGGATGATGAGGATAAGGAGGAAAAGGACGGAGAGGACGAAGAGGAATGGGAGGAGGAGGGGGAGAAGAAGAAGGAGGAGGAGCAGCAGCAGCAACAGGAGGAGGAACGGGAGGAGGAACGGGAGGAGGAGCCGCAGCAACAACACCAGCAGCAGGAGAAAGAGCAGGAAGAGAAGGAGCAGGGGGAGGAGGAGGAGGAGGAGGAGGAGGAGGAGGAGGAGGAGGAGGAGGAGGGGGAGGAGGAGGAGGAGAGAGGAAGGAGGAAAGAGAGGAGAAACAGAGGACAGGAGGAGGAAAAGGAACCGGAGGAACCTGAGGAAGAGGAAGAAAAGGAAACAAAGGAGGAGGAGGAAGAGGAACAGGAGGAGAAGGAGGAAGCAGGCGAGGAGGAGAAGGAGGAGGAAGAGGAGGAGGAGGCGGAGGAGGAGGTGGAGGAGGAGGAGGAGACCAGCACGGCGAGCAGGAGAAGGGCCAAGACGAGACATACGAAGAGGCCGATAACGATGTAGAAAGAGGAGGAGGACGAGGAGGAGGACGAGAACGAGGACGAGGACAAGGAGGAGGAGGAGGACGAGGAATAGGACGAGGAGGAGGATGAATAAGCAATCGACAATAAAGAGTTACACCAGGAGCCCGAGAATAATTTTGTATGAGGAGGGAGACAAGGAGGAGTGGCGTGAGGAGATACGGGGAGATGAGGAGGAGGGGGAGGAAGAGAAGAAAGAGGAGGAGGAGGAGGAACAGCAGCAGCAGGAGGAGGAGGAACAGGAGGAAGAGGAGGAGGAGCAGCAGCAGCAACAGGAAGAAGAGAAGGAGCAGGAGCAGGAGGAGGAGGAGGAGGCGGCGGAGGAGCAGGAGGAGGAAGAGAACAAGGAGGAAACGGAGGAGGAGGAAAAGGAGGAAAAGGAGCAAGAGGAACATGAGGAAAAGGAGGGAAAGGAGGAACATAGGGAAACGAATGAGGAGGAAGGTGGGGAGGCGGAGGAGGAGGAGGAGGAGGAGGAGGAGGAGGAGGAGAAGGAGGAGGGTGAGGAAGAGGAGGAGAAGGAGGAGGAGGACGAGGAGGAGAAGGAGGACGAGGAGGAGGACGAGGAGGCGGAGCAGGAAGAGGGGAAGGAGGAGGAGGAGGAGGAGGAGGAGGAGGAGAAGGAGGAGGAGCGGGAGGAGGAGAGAATGGGGATGAGGAGGAGGAGGTGTAGTGGAAAGAGGAGGGCGGGGGCGAGAAGGAAATGTACGAGGACTCGGGGGCGCGGAGGGTCGACGACGATCACCAAAAGCTCGACGACGACGCCGAAGGCGCAGGCGGATCAGATGACTCGTAGGACCCACCTTGGCTTAAACAGCGCTCGCTGTTTGGGAATACTGGGCCCTGACTTTAATTGCAAGGCAGCCGAGAAGACCGACAAAGAGCAAGCAAAGGCCGCAGCGATCCCTACAGCGGCAGTTCTTGCCAACGCTCCTCCTGCTGCACACGGGGGGGAGTGAAGTGAAGTGAAGCAGCCATACGCCAAACGCGCGTGGGCAAGAGAACACGGCGAGCATGCGGCAACGCCAAACGCGTTAGATGGCGGATAGGAGACGCGCCAAACGCGCGACAAGACAGCGACGACGCGCCAAATGCGTGCCGGGAGGACGAGGGGAGGAGGAGAGAGATGACGATGAAGGACAGTTGATTGCATTAATATCAGCCACAAGTCGCTTATATTACTGATTTCGGTTCTCACTCCTCTGCTTCAACGAACTCTGAAACGAAGCGGCACCATTGTTGTTTGTCCGCGACGCATTGGGACAGAGCAGAATCAGACTCAAAACAACTTCGTACTTTATTGTGTAGACACTTCGCCCACTCGTGTCTGGGGCGCCCAAGCTTCCGTGCAAGGGAGTCAGTGATCGGCTTCAAACTACCAGGCTGGAAAGTTGTTTTCCGGAGTACGTCCGTGTCGCTGGAGTAGTTGGGCACTGTATGGTGTGGCCCCAGCTTGTTGTAGCACACTTTTGTTGGACACCCTTGAAATATAAGAATGGGGAATGTTCAGGATATGTCGTAGGCAACGCGCTTCGAACCCATCTAATCGTCGTCTGTCGCTCTTGTTGAGCCAGGCAGAATTCAAAGAATACATAACCTTCGTCGTAACCAGTGCCCCGAATACGTTCAGCTTTCGTTCTATACTGATGGACGTGTGTTTCCAGGCCCTTGTGTATCTCTGGAATTTCCCCCAGGCTCCTCCAAGTCGTTTGACCAACTCCTGTTCCATTTTGCCGGAACTGTTGATCGTGGCACCCAAGTATTTCATTTGTTCTGTCGCCGGGATGATGTTACCTTTTTGGGTCCACAAGTTGCAGGTCGCATCCTGTTTGAATCAATTGAAATTTATCCCAATGTAGCTCCATTCCAACATATGCTCCTGCTCGTGCAATTGCGTTCAGCATGTCTTGTAGTTGTCTTTCCTGACGCCCAACCAGGAGAGTGTCGTCAGCATACAAAAGAACAGATAAATCCCCGGCAGATAATGCTCTGGCAGCATCCTCATCCAATTTGTCTTCTGCGTTTTTGGTAATCACACTCATCACCATCACAAACAGGAATGGAGATAAAGGGCAACCCTGAGCAATTCCCGAAAATTGGTTTCTGGTTCGTGATTTGTGTCGCCCGTCTGCCACGCAAAACTGTCTGTTTTTGTATATATTACCAATGAGAGAAAGCATGTTTTGAGGTACTCCAAATATGTGTAATGCGTCTAACAGAGCAGCCACGTTGATCGAGTCGAATGCTTTTTTCCAATCAAGAGCAAGCATAGCTACTGCACCTCCCCGTTCCGCATGTGCTGTCTCAAGATGCCTGCGCACGGCATGGATGGCATCGGACGTGCCCCTTTGTCTCCTGAAGCCGAATTGTGTCTTTGTTAATCGGCTCTCGGCCCCGGCGTCTTCCAGTTTCCCCAACAATAGTGTGGCCAAAAGCTTGTAAATGACACACAGAAGACTGATAGGGCGGTAATTGTCGCACTGATCGATCGGGCCTTTGTTTTTGTAGATGGCACTCACATCGGCGTGTCTCCAATCCGTCGGCACTTCTTTTTCCTTCCAGCATGTGTTAATTAATGAAGTAATCCATGTTAGCCCTTTGGGGTCTCTGGCCAAAGCCTTCCAAAACTCCGCCGGTACGTCGTCTGGCCCGGAAGCTTTTCCACGTTTTAGTTTTGATATTGCAAGTCCCAAGTCTTTGTCTGTGAAGTCGGTGTCGGTGACGGGCAGGGGGGGGCCCAGAGGCGCTCGGTCCAGTACTGCTGTTGGCCGGACTTTCCATTGTACTTCTTCTAGATACTCGGCCATCGTGTCCGCCTGCTCCTCGCTATCAACAAGTTCGCCTCGTATATTCCGGAGTCTGCCTTGTTTGCGCGGCTTCGCCTTGCATGCTTTTTTCAAGGATGCCCAATCCCCTCCTTGGATACGTTTGTCCACCCATTCTGTTTTGCCGACTTTTGCGGACTTCCGCACTTCTTTCAACAATCTCTTCTCCTCCGCGGTGTTGTTCCGTAGTCTTGCTTGGCTCTTTTGTTCTATCAAGTCCAACGTTTTCTGTGATATCCAAGGCTGTCGTGTTGCACTTTCTCGGTGCGGCAGCGTGTTTCTTGCACATTCCATTGCATATTTTGCATTATCCCACATCTCGTGCACGTCTTTGGATTCCAGCTTGATACTATTCAAGAACACGTCCGTGAAAGTACCGCGGGTTTCCTCGTCACCCAATGCTGCCGTGTCCAGCTTAGCGTGGTTTTGTCGCGTGTCGGAGGGCGCCTCCAATGTCATGGCGCAGGTGACTAGGAAGTGATATGTAGCCAATGCCGCCCCACGCCAACTCCGAAGCGAACTGATCGAGTCTAGCGCTCCCGGCGTGCACAGAAAGAAATCTAAAATGTTGTGCGTGAACATGTCAATTGGAGCCTGAGCGGTGATCCCCGCCTCTCTGAAAGTCACTTTTGCTTCCAGATCTTGTTGTATAAACGTGTTGGCAATGACCAAGCCATTCCCAAAGCAAAGTTCGAAGAGTAAATCTCTGTTTGGTCTTTCCACTATTCGCACGGCTTCCCGCCCCCAGCCGTGTAGTCCAATTACTTCGTCTTCGCCAGGACGTGATCGGCCCACTCGTGCGTTCAGATCGCCGAATACTGCTTTGCCGTGGTTCGCGTGGCAAGCCCGGTATTATTTATCTAGCGTGTTGAAGAAGTCGATGCGTTCTTCCGGCGGTCGTTGATTGTGGGGCGCATAGACCCCTAGAAGGCCGAGCGTTTGGGCTTACAGCCGCAACTTTAAGACACAAATCCTGTCAGAAACTTGTTTATATGATTTTACACATCTTCGCAGACGCGGTGCAATGCTGAATCCAACCCCAGCCCAAGTGCTGCCATCGCAGTCTACTCCGGATAAAATAATGAGATGGTTTTGTTCAAAATACACCTGTTTTCGGTTTCCTGGTCTCCTGAATGCACAGCACGTCGATGCCGTAGTTGATCATGTGTTCTATTAGCTCAACTGTTTTGATGTCTGTTAGCCCTCTGACGTTCCAGGTGCCATATGTAATGCAACTCGTTGTTCCAATCAGTGAAGAAGTACAGCATGTAGAAGCGGGTGGAGCTGGCGGCGTAGAGAAGGAGGAACATGGGATGGAAGCGGCTGTAGTGGCGCACGCGGCGTCTCCAGTGTGTAGCTCGGTAGTGGTAGCTTTGCCCATCCCGGCTGGTCCACTAGAGGTAGATGCAAGATCAAGTTCGGGATCGGCATCGTCGTCTATGGTGATGGCTCTTCTGTGTTGTACACGAGGCGGGCCTGCGGCAGGTACATCGGTATCTTTGCCCGGAATACCAGCATCCCCAAAATCTGCGTACAACGTTTCTGCCTTGGCTTCGGCACTGGTGGCAGAAGAACTTGTAAAGGTACGATTTTCCAGTGCCTGCCTTTGGCCCTATTTGGGCCCCTTCCCCCCTCCTTTCACATTCTTCGAAGCACGGCTGATAATGCCGTCGCACGCGGAAACAACCTCAAGTAGCTTAGGGTGCGATTGTAACTCGCCCCACTCAGCCAAATATGTTGCCCATTCCCGGAGTACCACTCCACTCTCGATCTTCACGGTAAGAGTTGTTTGGCCACCAATTGTAATTGTATATGGTTGCGTAGTGTCGTCCACGCGTATGGGGTACGAGACGTTCATGGAGTTATTCAGCATGTATTTCACCCCGAAGCATAGATTACGAGTTGCTCTGACTGCAGGGGGGCGGTCTTGTGTTGCCCATATTTGCTTACCATTCCTTTCGACTTTCGCGCTTCGGAGCTGCCCGACTGCCAAGTTCCGATCCGCAATGGTGTTGCACTCCAAGAAAATCATATCCCGGAATTCTCCTTTAGAGTACGTGTTAATAGGCATCGGCGCGGACAAACGATTGGATTCTTGTTTAATCCATTCAGAGGCCACTTCCACATTCAAGAACCCATCCAAGTTTCCAACAACTGCTGTCAGATCTCTTTTGTCTGCGTGGTTCGGCGTATTTGCCCATGAACCAGTGCTCTTCCGTAGCGTGGCCACCTCGCGCTCGAGCTCCACCAATTTACCGTGCGTATCTGCATCAATGGATGCACTTGACGTGGTTCTCGCGGAAGCTGGTCTCGATGCGTTGTGTGTCTCCAGTAACTCCATACGCTTCGTGAGCTCGTCGATATTTGATTTTAGCGGCGCCGCCGCGTTCTGCAAGTCCAACTGAGAACGTTGCGCATGCCATCGCGTACACGTCACGTAAGGCTTGAGCTACTTCGCAGACGCGTTCTGGCGAGGCCCTTCGAGGGCCCTCGCAGGGCCCGCCAGGGCCGCCGAGTGTCGAAAGCTCCCGGCAGCCGTGCTCTTTGATAGCTATAATATCTTTCCCGATTGGGTCCAACGTACTGCGTAGGATCCGCTCCAATGTTCCACTTGTGAACGGATCATTCGTACTTCCGGATGCTCCTGAGAGTTCTTGTTCACATTGTTGTTGACGTTGTCGTTGTAGCTCTTCTGAAGAATCGTGTGTTCCTGCAAGGCCGGCCATGTCCTGTGGTGGGCTGTTTGTCCTGGCCTGCGTTAGCACACTTTTCATTGGAGTCCCCATGTGGTGTTTTTCCGCTGGCATCTCCACGAAATCGGGTAAGATGTGAGGAGAGCAATTGGGAATGTAATGGTAGGCGGACTTGAGGACCCACTTTGGCTCAAACAGCGCTCGCTGTTTGGGAATACTGGGCCCTGGCTTTACTTGCAAGGCAGCCGAGAAGACCGACAAAGAGCAAGCAAAGGCCGCAGCGATCCCTACAGCGGCAGTTCTTGCCAACGCTCCTCCTGCTGCACACGGGGGGGAGGGAGGGGGCAAACAACGGCGATGGGACGCCTCGAGAGCACCGCGGCGCGTGCGAGCCGCAGTGCCCGAATTATGCGAAACAAAAGCCCGCGCGGAAACAGGCGTTCATGAGACCAGTGCTCCTTGACGCAGCCTGGACGGGAGTGTTGATGTAGTCGTAAGGCCTTGGAGGCGCCATGAGCACGTTATCGTGCAGGCTGAGGTGGAAAGTCGAGAGGGCTCCAGCCCTGCTCCTTCGACCCTCTTCCGTGTGCAATGTGGTGCGTTTGTGCACCGTTCCCACAGGCCCAGAGCAGGATTCGCTGCCAGATGTTAAGGACCCAGCACGGCTGGCCACCCAACGATCCAGGTTCAGACGGGGGCCGCACCCAATAGCATTAGTTTTTCCCCAATGCCCGTTCGTTCTGTGAGTCCCACAGAAGAGAGGCGACCGCTGTGGGAGGAGCGAATGCGACGCCCAACTGACGGCCCAGCCCGTTCTGCTGACCAGGTTGCTCGGTACGGCCTGAAGGTACTCGCGCTTCTCCGGATGCAGCGGTGGAGGGGGCTCGGAGCGAACGGCAGAGAGGCCAGCACAAGAGCGAGGCCCGACCCCGCCCCGAGGGCACATGATTCATGCGGGTGTCGTGAGCGATGGATGTCCGACCGGAGTATCGTGCCGATCAAGACGGGAACAGCGGCTGCTGCTCGACGCTGGGTTGCGCTCAGTTGTTTGTCGGTCGTTCCGAGGGGCTTTGGGCCTGTGAAGTGCAGCCCCTGCCGCCTCTCTCACATCCACCCCCCACACTGTTATTCCTTTCCCGTTCCCCTTCCAGTATTCTCCTCCTCCTCCTCCTCCTCCTCCTCCTCCTCCTCCTCCTTCCTCCTCATCATCCAAATCCTCATCCTGATCCTGCTACTGATCGTCCTCTTCTTCCTCCTCCTCCTCGTCCATCGTTTTTCCTTATAGATAGCCCCTCCCTGTCGCACCCCCAGACGTGTCGGAAGGAGGGCCTTGCGTTTCGCTTGAGATGTCCTCGCCATGTCTGACTTTGAAGCCTTAGTGTTGCAACAGCTTCACGGATGGAGGGCGGCCCGTCTTCAAAATCGCGCATGTTCGTTTTGTCAGTGTGCCATAATTTCACGGATAGAGGACGGGTGGTGTTCAACATGTGATTATCGTGCTAGTGCCTCGCACATTCGTGTCAAAAGCTTGCAATAGTTTCATGGATGGAGGGCCGGTAGTTTTCAAGATGTGGCCCTCGCCGTAGCGCCCCGAGCATTCGTGCGAATATTTGCAGCGTCTTCAAGGATAGGGGGCACATCCTTCGCGGCGCGCACATCCGCCTCAAAGTTTGCAAGCGTTTCAAGGGTGAAGGGCGGCTTGTTTTCAAAATGTGGTTATCGCTTTAGTGGCATGCAGATGCCCTTCGACAGTTTGCAAAATTGTCAAGGGTTCCAGGAATTTTGTTCTGGCCCGATCAGCGGTTTTGGATTGTTAGGACACGACAATCACGTTGGTTCCCGGCGTTGAAGTCCCAGGATCGGCGTCCTGGTACGATTTAGTTAGGATTATGAGGACGCAGCCGTCATTTAGATTCGCGGTGTTGAAGTCCCAGGAATGGTGTTTTGTTACGGTTGCGGATTCTCAGGCATTTCTTGCAATGAAAACAAGATCTTGCAGGGACTTGGGAAGAGGGGATTCGTCGTGAGGTTGTATTGCAACATCTCTGATGCGTCTTGGGCTCACGCTGCACCTCCTCCCTCCACGCGCCCGTGGCCACGGGAGGAGACGACAGGCGGAGACCCAAGTCATGGAGTCGCAGGCCCGGAATGGGGGCGGGGAGAGAGAGGGGGGGCCTCGCCATGCTGCGCTCCGTGGGCGTGCGGAGGGGCCAGGGTGATGCCATCTTCGAGGAGGAGGCGACGAGGAGGAGGAGGAGGAGGAGGAGGAGCAGGACTGAGGAGGAAGAAAGGGTAAGGAGGAAAAGGAGCCAAAAGCACGCCGATGTCGTGCAATCGCCGACGAGAGCACGGGCCTGCTCTGGGCCCCGCTCGCCACGCACCGACCTGGCTCCAACCAGGCCTGCGAACTTACACGGGGCGTGCGAGCGCGACACGTTCAGGAAGAAAGCATAACCCCGCGGTCCTAAAGACTTAGAGTCACCAGCTCCCGGTCACCCATAATCACTTGCAGGCTTACATGCAGGACTTGAAGATGCTACAGACGATAATGAAGGAGTTGCTCAAATATGTCGTTCGCGCCTGGAGACTGTCCTTGAGAAGTGAGATGACGGGAGGCATTGCTCAACTCGCGTTTGATAGCTTGTTCGATGCATGATCCAGTTGCCTGCGGCAAGTCCCGCCACAGTGCCAGTCCAGCATTCTCGGTGGCGACTGCTCGAGGTAGCACAGGAGACCCTCATGTGTGACACCTCGCGTCCCCAAGCTTGGGAGAGCCGTGATGAGAATGATGAGGATAATGATGTGGAAGGGGAAGAGGAAGGCAGTCTTGAGGCTCATTCGGGTCCTCTTGGGGCTGCCGTGGGTTGATGTGGGGCTCTCTTGGGGGACCTTTTGGGCCCCCTTGGAGCTGTCCCGGGGCCCTCTTTGGGATGTCTCGGGGCTTTCTTGGGGCGCTCGTGGAGAGCGCCAGGGAGGCGCCAGGTCGCCTCAGGGAACCTCCTGTTCTGGGACGTGGCCCGGGCGTGCCGCCGCCTGCGGGTGGAGGAGGAGGGGAAGGAGGAGGAGGAGGAGGAGGAGGAGGAGGAGGAGGAGGAGGAGGGGGAGGGAAGAGGAGGAGGAGGGGAGGGGAAGGAGGAGGGAGGAGGAGGAGGAGGAGGGAGGAGGAGGAGAAGGAGGAGGAGGGGAGGAGGAGGAGGAGGAGGAGGAGGGGGTGAGGAGGAGGAGGAGAGGAGGAGGAGGAGGAGGAGGAGGAGGAGGGGGCGGAGGCGTGCCCCTGGACGCGGGCAGGGTGGGCCTCGGGAGATTGCAAAGACCAGGCAGCACTCGACACCCTACCACACCTCAACGTGCCGGGGAGCACGGTGGCTGATCGAGACGCTTGCGGTCCGAAGTCGTGGTTCTTTGGAGGATAAAGCTGTGACCAGATGTTATGATATGCCCGAGTTGCTGCTAAAAGTTTGTCATCTGCCCCTGCGTCGGAGGAAATCGTGTTGCTCCCACTCGCGTTTTCTTGCGGGTCCGCCATGTGAGGTCGGGTGTAGTCGCAGCTGGGGTGGAGAATACCAATATTGCTGATTGCAACCATTGCATGTTCCGCTTCCCCGTGCAATTGCATCCAAGGGCTGTGTTATAATTTGGACGAGCGCTTCTTGATAGCGGGGCAATGGCTTCAACCGATATTCATTCACATTGGTTTCTTGTTTCATGCTGGCACTCTTGGGATGGCACCATTCGAGTCGCAGGTGGCCGATGCCAGGAAGCATGCGCACCATTACATCTATATATATATACATATATATACATATATTTGTGTAGATATACATATATTAATATGTGTGTAGATGTATATAGCTGTGAGTGTGTGTGTGTGTGTCCGTCATGGTGGTTATTGTGGATGCCTTGTCATGAGTGTGTTTCCAGCGGACGTGCTTGATGCGATGTTCTGGTGTTCCCACGCTGCCAGTGTACAAGTTGCGCATGCGGTGAAGCAAGCACTCAGGTGTTTATACGGAGCTTGTCACGCACTCAGAATTATTTGATCCAGAATGCAATCGTCGAATTCGTGTGTTGTGAAAGGGAAGCGCTAAATGAAGTATTGATTACATGCCCGAGCCATGTTCGTGGCCGTTCGTCCATCCAGCCACCGTCGTGCCTGGGTTTGGAAAGATATGTTTCCTTCAGGCACCTTGGGTTCTTTCGGAAGGGAATTTAGGAGCCCCTTGAAGATCTGAAGGTACGCTGAAGCATTTAGTGGGCCCCTTGAGGCGAAGGGATCAACACGTATTTTCAGTTTCCCTGAGTTTGGGCCGTCTTGGGAGCCTCAGGTCTAAGCACCTACACGGCGCGTCGACACAACATTGTTTTGATCTCTGCGGTGCGTAAATCCAATGGGCGACGGGAGTTGGAGCAAGGAAGAAGGAGGGGAGGGAAGGGTGCCCGAGATGGAATGAGAGGGGATTGAAGCTCCTGATGACCGTTGTACGCGATCGGCCCAATGTTGTTCAGGCGGGCCATGCTTGGGGCGTAAATGTAGCATGCGCGATTTTGGCGATCTTAGTCCGCAAAGCAGTTTTGCAAACACAGTTTCTGCTAAAGGTTTTACGCGAGGCCCTCGGTATATACGAAATTGGAATCGACAGAATACGTCACAAGCACCCCTCCCACGGCAGTGAAACATATATGATATGTGAGAGTTGCTGTTTCTTTTCCGGGGTAACGGCCGTCATCGCCCCCCAGATGACGTCACGTTCTGCGCCGGCGGCGTCTGGGAATGCTTAGGATGACCAAGGCCAATCTGCACCACAACGCCTGCGTACACCGCAACAGCCGTGTGCAACGTAGCGCCTGCTGGGCGTTACAGCGCACGTGCGCATCTCAGAGTGCACCGTTGAATGATCGATTGAATCATTCCACTTGATTTTCGGACGGCCCATTCTGTGGGAGCCTCCTGGACGCAAGTGGGAGGAGTTAGGATGATGCAGGCGGATTCGGGAGGACGTGTAGATTCCAGGGGCGTTCATCGTATGAGTTGATTTCTGTGGACTCTATAGGCGCTCCATTTTGTCGTAAGGATTTTTGTTCGAAAGACCTAGGTCAACAATGGTATTATGTTGCGCACGGTTGTTGTGGTGTACATAGGCGCCGTGGTGTACACAGGCGATGTGGCGCCGCCGGCGCGAAACGTTACGTCACTGGCCCCCCCCCACCCTCCCCAAGATGATGGCCGTCGTCGGCCCGGAATGAAACAATCTTGCTCTTGCGACCAACCCTCAGTGCCCGCGCGAAGTATCGAGCCGACACTTCTCATTATCGAAGCAAAATTTACCAATTTGGAAACAGCCACAAATGTTTCTGATTTCTTGCCGTATAGGAATGGCCTAAATTCTTCTATCTTTGCATGTGGCGGATTCCCACTCGTTCCGCGTATCCCCACAACACCATCTTCATGGAGCAGGGGAACAGAAGAACTTGCAATGGATCTGGGAGAGCAGATTGAAAATTTGATTTGCAACAGCAACAACATCAACAACAATAAGTTTAAGACTGTTCGTTCTCATCTGCTCGCGTGTCATACAATATGCCGATCCCAAACCATAGATACCCGCCCCCTTCGTCTTCGATGGTGCCCCTTTTGGGGGGTATATTCATTCCCTGCCACGCGTGGTTTGTGAAGCCCTTGCAATGAAGGGCAACAGATAACGGGGGATAGGGGTCGGAGGAAGGGAGGGGAGGGGCAAGAAGGAGGGAGGACGATGATTGGCGCTGCGAGTGGCGATTCAGATGGCGCCATGGCTTGCGCCAGCCAGTCCAGCACAGGTTAACACTAAGTTTCGCCATGGGTCGCGCCACAAACAGCGCCACGTACCACCCCCTTGAAATAATATATCGCGGATACCTCCACAGCGGGACGTACAACTGCGAACTGGTGTCAGAAACAAATCCCGTGCAACTTTGAAAAGAAGTGGGATGTTGGGAGAGTGGGGCGGAAGGAAAGTGAGAACTGCAACCGTGTCGAGAGGGGTGCGGGGATGTGGAGTGCATTGGGATGGGGTGGACAAGAGCAGGGTCTCAGTAAATCAGGCAGGAGCCGTTGCTGGCGCGGGCGACGACGAACGCGAAAGAGCGGTGCCCCGAAGGGCATACGCATAAAAGTCGCAGAGGGCAGCGACGGAGCCGCTGACGGCAGAAACAGGGCCACGAAGAGCAAAGAGGAGGCCACGAAGAGCGACAGCGGGTCCACGAAGGGCATGCGGGGCCACGACAAGCGCGACCGAGGGGGGGGCACGAAGGGCATACATAGATGGTGCCAGAAAGGGAGACAGCGGGGCTACTGAGCGCAGAAAGTGGGCCACGAAGGACAGCAAGGGGGGTGCGAAGAACGGCGACAACGAGGCGACGAAACGCATGCGCATGAGACCACGAAGAGCGCAAGCGAGCGGGAGCCGAGAAGGACAATGCATCCGGGCCCAGAAAGGCAGAAACGGGGCCAAGAAAGGCAGAAGAGAAGGGGCCACGAAGGGCGACAGCAGAGATACGAAGGGCATGCGTATGGGGCCACGACGGGCGACTGCGAGCGGGGGTATAATGCGGGGCCACAAAAAGGGCGACAGCGGGGCCATTGAGGGCAGCAAAGAGACCATGAAGGGCAGCGAGAGGGCCACGAAGGGCGATAGCGGGGACACGACAGGGGACTGCGAACGGGCGCCACGAAGGGCGTACAATGCGGGGCCCCAAGGGGCAGTGATGGGGCTCAGGGCAGCAACGGGGTCACGAAGGACAGAAAACAAAGGCGACAGTGGAACATGCACGGGAAGCGAGGAAGAGAAGGCGTGAAAAAGGGCAGCGAGCGGCAACTGTAATGTCTAAAGTTGGCGCGCAGGCTCGAAAGCGAGGGTCGTTGAAGCGACGCAGTTCGACGTTGAAGATTTTACCCGGATAAAAAACAGAGACGAGCCCCTGGAAAGGCATTTCAATAGAAAAAATGCACCGGCCGAGGGGGATCAATGGAAATCATTTTTCATACATGAGAGCTCATTTACAACAATTGAAACTCGACCGACCGGGATGAGGGAAACCATAAATATG
>CAUYUJ010014503.1:45824-110824 GCA_963575745.1 Prorocentrum cordatum
CAACATGGTTTCAAGGCTTAAGGAAAATCAAAGTGGTTTGCCTTTTCGTTTTTGTTCGCGTCCGATTGGCTCTTGAGGCGTCAAGATGGCTCCACGGTGGCACAACACAGCCCCAAGAGAGGCCCAAGAGGGCCCCTCGACGACCCCAATAGCGCCCAGGGGTGCCCCAAAAGCGGCCCAAGATGACCCCAATGCGCCTGCGTTTGGTTTCCGACGGGGGGGGGAATGTACGCGAATTGTAAGACCAACCTCTGGGTGAGCAAAGTGTCTCCACACGGCCCCAAGAAGCACCCCAGAACCCTCAAACGAGCCCCAATAGGGCCCCACGACCCCCCCCCCCCTCAAAAAAAAAAAAAAGAAGAGAGCCTCAAGAGAGCCCCACGAGATCCCCAAGAGAGCCCCAACAGAGCCCCACGGGGAGCGCGAGAAAATCCGTAATATGGCCCCAAGCGCTCCCCATTAACACCTCGCAAGAATATGCGCCCAAACTTGGATTGCTCATCCTTCTTGTCAGTGTCCTTTTCTTCCGACCTCCTGTCCGCTTCCACCCTCATCATCACACCCCTCGTGCCGCATACAATCGAAACACTTGCATCCGCGGCGGCTTCGCGGGATGTGGGGAGGGGGTTGAGCACATGTACGAAGGGACCACCATAGAATAGAACACCTGATCTTACGACGGATTCAAATGGAGAGGGGGTCGAGCGGGACGGCTTGGTGCATTGACTTTCATCTTAAACTTCAATTTGGGAGCCAGTTGTTGCCCTTATTTTTGCTGAATACGGCCGCGCAACTGCATGCGTCCAGCAGTTCCTGATTTACCCGCGCCCGTGCTGGTCGTTTCTAGATGGGTTGGTTGGGGCAAGCGAAGCGTCAAAAAGGTGATGGGGCCCTCGCCTCCTCGAGCTTCCGACGCTCCAAGACGGACCGCGAGGTCAGAGAGACCGTGGCAAGGTGACGCAGCATGCCCCTATGAGAACACAGAAGACGGCCCAAGCACCATAACGGCCCAAGAAGCGCCGACGACTGCTCAAGAGAGCCCCAAGGGAACCCCAACAGAGGCCCATGAGTGAGAGGGATCACAAACCAACACGTTGAAACTCCCGTCTCAGAAAGCCCCCAGGACGCCCAAAGAGGCGCCCACGAGACCCCAAGAGGCAATCAAAAAGCCACACACAGCCCAAACTATGTCCCAACATTATGCCCCATGCCTCAAAACTGTCTCCAAGAGGCCCCCGACGGGCTGTTGCAATACGTTAGCGGGCAGCCAAACCCAGACACGGTGGCGGGACAGGCCGAAGGCCGTTAGGTATACAGGATGGCGGGGTAAAGCGCACGCTGACAGGCACGCGAGTGCCAAGGTGAAGGCAGGGAAGAGAATATGCGAGGGGCTGAGACAAAAGAAGTGCGGGGGGGAGGGTATCGCGACCGCAATGCTTCAGTCAAAGCGAGAACCCAACGCAGAAGGGTCGGCAATGGCTTGGCGCTGTGTATAGCAGAGCAGCACCACATGTATTCGGATGGCGAAACGCTACGCGGTCCTGGACAGAAGGGGGCATTGCCGAGAGGAGTGCCGACGACCCGATCAGACGAGCTTAGCGATATAAAAATGCCCTCGGTAGACCTGATAATGGAGCAGGGAGCGGCGGGGGGTAAGGTAATGCCGCGTCGCGAAGCGCAGAGTGTAATGAATGGACGTGGGTCGGAGTAGCGCCACACAGAATAAAGCGGACAGAGGGAGGCCCAACACATAATACATTTACGCAGCGATGTACATATATGAGGGTGTATACACACGCGTCAAGGTCGACGGCTCTTGAGTCGGCATCACTCGTTGCGCTGTACCTCCTGTGAGTGATAATGCAAGGCCTCTGGGCGCAGGCGGTCTCAAGCGTTGGACATCCAAGCCCCGTGCTTCCCCTTCGGGGGAAGGCGCGCCCCGACCCCCTCCCCCCTCCCGACCCCCTCCCCTGGCTCTGGGCGGGGTGCCCCGCTATCGACCAGAGCGCCCTAGATGGCCCAAGGTGGCTCCAAGAGGGCCTAGAAGAGACCGCGATGACCTCCAAGATGGCTCAAGATAGCGCAAAATCGTCCAATGTGGCTCCTGTTACGCACCAAGATGCACCAATACCGCCCAAAGACGACTAAGACGACACCCAGATCCCCCATCCATCCAGACTTCATCACCTGTCGGCTATGCATTATTTCACTCGGCTTGGTTGTCCCCTTCTTTGCGCCAGCGTCCCCGTGATTACTTCAACTCGCTTGGGCGTCGTTTCTGGATGAACTGGCGGGGATGCATGCGCGAAGCGCCACGGCGAACACGCAGGTCGATCTCGCGAGAACCCTTGTAGGCCAACATTGCGATTTAAAGCCCGTCTCCTGAAGGTCCGACCACAGGACGTGAAACCGCAGAGTGCGCCCTGGCTTCAAATGATGCTCGGTAAACTCTTTGTGGTGGGTGCGAATCCTTCGGAACGTCTCAAGCTGGGAACGGAGCATATTTTGGTTAAAGCTGGACATAAGTATTGTCAACACAGTCTGCTTGAAACAAAATTCTTTGCGCGAGTCATCGTCGCCCCTGTCTGGTGTGTCGACGGAGCTCCTCTTGGCTATTACCCAGGGGTCCACCCCAGCAATATAGAACTGCATTATCAAGGCTGCGAGAAGAGTGTGCCACATTTTGTCGAGGTGCAAATCTGCGTCCCATTTTGTCCACCACCTTCGCGTTTCCACTCGTTGTCCTGCGCCTGATGCTGAAAATGATTGCAACAATCTAGTCATCACCTTATTGTCGTGCAGAGCTTCATCGACGCTCAAGCCATGATCCCTAGCGATGGCGGGCACAAAATCATGTATACTTGGATGGCGTAGGCCCAGCTTCTGCACCAGAGCGATCGTTTCCTTTGCCTCTCGCCAAAATCTGCCTGAGCCGTATGGCGCACGCCTGTATTTGTGCACCAGAAGCACGTCCATTGCAGCTTGGATGCCCTGCTTGACCCCTCGCATGCTGTGCACGTACAAATTACTGATCCGATGGGGTGGATCTCGGAAAAACATGCAGCGCAGGCCACAATACACTAGCCACCACCACAAACTATACCCAGTTGACCCCTCGTCCGCCAAGAAGACAAGAGAACGGACTGCCCCCTTGCCAACTTCCCATAGAGCTGGGTCCAGCACCCAGTGGACTGTCCTGCGCGCGCGTCCCAATTGTAGAACTGGCGTACATTGTCGTCCCACGCGCGCAACGTGCGCGGTCGCGGAAGATCTCGACACAACGGGACCCATACGCGAGCGTTCTCATAGGGGAACACTTGGAACATTGCCGACACAACAGCGCAACACAACACTTTTGTAGCCATCCCAGCAGGTTTTTTTCAACGACTTTCCACGAGTTCCCTGTTTTTGCACAGCTTTGCTGAGGTTTGTGACTGCTTGAGAAACGTCAAGCGTAGCTGTTTGATCTGGTAACACCTGCAGCGGGAGAGCACTGAACACGCCGTTGCTATGAGACTGGATGGCAAGGACTTCTCTGCACGCAACCCTGGACGCATCAAACGCAACGATGTCAGACGTGACGGCGACGTTATCCCGCAATGTCGCTTCCACTGCGGCCTTGTGGTGTAGCCCAGACTTGAGCAAATACATCATGACCATCTTTCTCACCACCATCCTTTGGTAAAATCTGCAATGGTCGCGGTACGCAACTTCCTGTACACAGCACTACCCGACGCCATTGCTTGACAATGAAAGGACAGCGGGCGCAAGCAAGAACGAGCGGTGGCATGCATGCGCTATGCTCATTGCGCGATGCTCCTGCACGCACCACACTCTATAGAACAATGCACGCACGCACGCAAACTTTGGCACTACACCTGCGTTGCGTTGCATGGGCCACCGACGACGCCACAGCAACAATAAACGCACTTGCTAGCTGTCAGCTGCACCAAAATCAGCACCACGAAGACTCTTGCAAATAATGCGAGGGCGGCCCCGACAATCAACTGCAGATGCAAGGCCCCGACCCCTGCCCCCTTACTATTGTGCCACCTACTATTACGACTACTACGATTGCACCAGTAACGATTCCATTGTCTATCAGTTCCTACTCCATTTGACGCGTTGCTATTATGATGTTGTGTTGCACAACCCTACTCTAGTTTACCCAGCGCTCCGCGTCTCGACTCTGTGCCGCGCTGGTTTAACGCGATCGAACCTAGTTGTTCTGCAATCCAAGCTGCACTGCGCCAGTTAACACACATCTATCTAGCTTAATCTACGCTACTCGACACGACTCGATTAGTCAATAGGTTATTTCATTACAAATGTTATAGTCATCTTTGTTCGTTGCGCAATTCGAAGCGACGATATTCTACTCTTGATTACAATGGCGTATAGTGTACATCACCACTACTACCACCACCGTTGCCATATTCTATCTGCACAGTCATCCTACCCCTGTCATGCTCGAACACACACCACTCTGCGACACTCTAGGTTGTACTAGTCGGGTATGCAATATTCCTTGGTGTGCCCCATGCTACACTACACCGATGGATGCTAATGCCGATGCGGCAATGTGCGTGTTACTGGCATGTTGCTGTTAATATGCGCCTCTCCGAGCCGCGGTACACTGATCGCGGTCGCCTTTACGCTGTCACATGTCTTTATTTAGCCTTCTGCCACGGGCCCGCCTGAGGCCTCACTGGAAAACACCATCGTAGTCAAGATAACCATGAATCAATGCAAAAACTGCGTGGGCAAACTAGGGGGCAATGCAACGCACACGTACAGCAATGTGCACCGATACAAACCACATCGGGAACTTGCAAGTGAGCGTCAATACGCCAAGGCGAACATGGCCGCGCAACGCCAGACCCGAGACATTCCTGTGATCGCACGCAGTGGGGCAGTGTTGCTAAGAGTGGGCTGGGCCTCTATAGGCCAGCCTATTCGGCGCACAACGGGAGAACGCCACTGTTCTGACATGTCGGCACCAATTGCGTGCGCCAATCGCCGCAGTCAGCGGCTGGCCCGATCAATCGGATCAAGCGCCGAAGAACGACATGAAACGCGCGACATCACAATTATGTCCGACAGTTGCCAAGCACTGGAGGCGCATACTCATGTCAACCCCCGCGCCCGTTGCATTGCTTCCCCATTGCGATGCCAACTCATCTGGTCGCCCGTCATACCTCCCTTCCCCGCCCATCACCCCGCAGGTCCTGGAACAAAATATCCTCGGACCTGCTGCAACCAGTGCGTCTGACTAGAAAACGATTCACCGTCACCAAGAACTTATCGTCCCCCCGTGCGGCAGCTTGAACGTTGAATGCTGAATCACAATCACGGGGAAGGCGGATAGCAGGCAACTCAGAGGATAAGGTACCACCCCAACTACTTGCATCAACCATCTTAGCAATTGCTGAAATCCAAGTTTTGCACACCCTCATGGCAGCAACTCCGCTGTTACTGGCGCGCATCACTGCAAACAGCACGCAATGGAACGGAACGTGCCGAACTGCGCCCAGGCGGGGCAACTCAATTCCAAGATCATGCCACGATGCAGCACGCCCCACATACGCAAGCACAACCAGAACAGACCCTGAATCCATGTGGCGCCCGTGCACTGGCAGCCAGATGCCGTCGCCTAAGTATATTGTAAACGCCCCAGGAAGCACGTTGTCTAGCTGCTGCAGAATAAGAAAAGACGCCCTGACTAGAGAGAGGACTCTCGACTTCCACTGCAGGATCCACGACAGAAGGCCTAGGAAATACAGCACCGAGCACATAAACATCCTGAAGAGCGGGCGACGGCCATTGCTGCATGTGCCCGTGATTGGTTCAGCGGCAGAGCCAGATTGCACTAAGCTTCTCCAAGGCTTGTGCAAGTGAGATGGTGGAACCCCCAAGCCTTCTAGAAACTGCCACATATGTACGTTATTGTTGTTAACCATGAGCGCTAGCGACCCCGTGTCAGGCAGACCGCCACTCATTCCTTACGAAGTGAGCGCAGGTTTGCAGGCTGGCTGGGCGGCGGTGTTGCGTTTGTAGGCAAGTTTGGCTAGATAGGTGGCTATGCTGGTTGGGTTGGTTGGGCTGGCTGGTTGGGCTGGCTGGGACAGTTGGGTTTGACCAGCGCGCACTCCCGTTTCGCTCCCCGACGCGCGCATTATTTTGTTAAATCACGTCGGCGCGTTTGGGCTATAGCTACTACTCGGTGAAACGTGGATGCGCGACCAAATGAACAAGCGCAGGGGGGAAGGGGGGGAAGGGGGGGTCGGAATCTGTCTCGACAGAGCCACTGTCTATTTACCACAAAGCCGTGATAGAGATGACGTGTTCATATTCGCATTGGTTGGCCAAGCCCGCGCCTAGTTTAGCAATCGGCAGTGGGAACGTATGATGGCGCGAGCTCTCAGACTGAATCCACTCAACGTCCATGTTCCACCATCGCCAAGAATAAGAAAACGCGTCGGGTGCGCAGCGTTCAACAAGCCCACTATCAATCTCAAACGTGCGGTTCACATCTACTGGCAGCCGCGGTCGAATCCCACGAGCCTTTTGGCCCGAAGTGGCGTGCAGCGTTGTTTCTTTAAGCAACCGCCTCACCACCCAAATTATGCAACGAGGTTGTCCCCCCCCTTCCCCATATTCTTCACCTACCCACGCCCCTGTGGAAATTACATTGCCTAGGGCTGCCTCAGCTACGCACCCAGAACAATGCGTGACCGCGCGCCCAAACCAACTACAAACAACGCGGATATGGGCCCTGGATGAGTTGGCGAAAGCACGCGAAGCGTTCCGAAGTGGAAACGGCACCCTGTCTCTGAGCACATCAACAATATCCGCCAAAGCGGACCTGGTCAGCTTCGTCCGCTGATCGCCCACTCGCCGCGCAAGAAGGGTCAGCACAAACTTAAAACCATCTTCAGATCTTTCCGCTCGGAGTTGGAGAAATTCGCGTTCAAATGGCTCCAAATGCGTTGGCAGGGCCGCCAGAACTGCCATGCTGAGCCAAATAGGCCCCAGGCTGAGTGGCATGGAATGGGGGGGGGGCTGGCTGGCGGGAATGCACTGGAAGGCCATGCGCCAGTGCCAGGGCCAATCTGTTTCACCAGCAATTCAGGGGCAGGCGGTCAATGTCGCTTTCTCCCCTAAGCCTAAGCCTCATTCTCCCCTGCGGGAAAGGTTTAGTCTTTCCCCCCCCCGACCACCCACCGTGAACCTAGACGAGGTGGTCCGCGACGCGTCGGAGCGCCCAAGATTGCCCAATATTGCTCCAAGAGTGCTTCATGCACTGCAATGGCACATCCAATATGCCCCAATAATATAACGCAAGATTGCCCAATATGGCTTTCAAGATGCTTCGGGGGCCCCGAGGTCGCCCCGAGTCGGCTCCATGTGGCCCAATGGCCCACCAGGAAGGCCCACCACTAGTTAGACGTGTTCTTACATTTCAAAAGGGCGGAACTGTGGAAAATATGGGCACGGGCGAAGGTGGCAAGAGATGGCGGTAATCAGGAGGGGGGCAGGGCAAGAGAAGAGGAGGTGCACCTAGGAGGACACGTGCGGCCAGGGTGCGCAAGGACAAAAAAAACGCGCCATGAGGTGGAACGGGCGCTGGGCGTGCGCGGTGGGGGGGGGGGGGGGGGGGGGGGGGGGGGGGGGGGGGGGGTGGGGGGAGGGGGGGGGTGGGGGGGGGGGGTGGGGGGGGGGGGGGGGGGGGGGGGGGTGTGGGGGGGGGGGGGGGGGGGGTGGGGGGGAGGGGGGGGGGGGGGGGGGGGTGGGGGGGGGGAGGAGGGGGGGGGGGGGGGGGGGGGGGGGCACGCGGGGCGGGAGGCGGGGCGGGTGGCGGGCGCGATGTGGGAAGGGAGGGCGGGTAGAATGGGGCGGTAGGGTGGGGGGGGGGGGTACCTAAGGGCACGCGCGGTCTGTGGGGAGAGTGGGCATGGCGCATGGGGAGCGTGGGGTAGGTGGGTGGTGGGGGTGTGGGAGATGCTTAACTCGCGCGCTTGACAATTTGCTTAAAAAACACGACGCGCATGAGTCAACGCGGGTCGTGGTCGCGTCATTTTGCTTAAAAAAATGCGGGTGCGGAAGCAAAACGTCGTTGGCGATCGCGCCACTTAGCTTACATTTTGCTTACAGTTTGCTTACATTTTGCTTCAACGACCTTACATTTTGCTTCAACGACCTTACATTTTGCTTTAAAAAACACGAGTGTGGAAGCAAAACGTCAAGGTCGTTGAAGCAAAACGTCAAGGTCGTTGAAGCAAAAAGTAAGGTCGTTGAAGCAAAAAGTAAGGTCGTTGAAGCAAACTGTAAGGTCATTGAGCTTAAAAAACGCGGGTAACCAGCAAAGCGACGCATGCAACAAGCTAAACCAATGACGCAAATTGAAGCAAATTGAAGCTAATTGAAGCTAATTGAAGCAAATTGACCCCGTTGAAGCACATTGTGCTTCAATTTGCTTACTTTTTGCTTGCAATTTGCTTACAATTTGCTTCGTTTTAGGCGTTTGCAGGTGTTTGCAGGTGTTTGCAGGTGTTTGCAGGTGTTTGCTGGCGTTTGCGGGCGTTTGCAGGCTAACGCCCGCAAGCGTCGGGTGATTCTGGCGCGCGGGGGTTGCGCAAACGCAAAGGCGGGCGCGCGGCAGGAGCGGGCGGACGAGGGAGCGGGCGCGGGCGCGGGCGAGGGGCAGTGGGAGGGAGGGCAACGGCGATTAGGTAGGACGCGCGGGAAAGAGAGCGAGGTGAGGGGCAAGAAGAAGTCGGGTGGCGGAGGACGCAGGAAGAAGGAGAGAGAGGAGGAGACGGGGGAAAGGCGGGGAAAGGATCATGGAAAAGAAGAGGAACGAGTCACGCGGGTTCCTAATGCGTCTCCATTATGGTTCCAAGATTGCCCATATGGTAAGGGTATGGGGTTGTTTCATAAGCTTCAGTGCATCAGGGCTTCACCGCTTTAAATTAGCATGAGTGTAAGCATTATGCGAATGCGACTCTCGCTTTAGCGCCGACCACATTCGTCTTAACAGCCCGCCAAGTACCTAGCACAATGCGACCCACACGGGTTTCAGAACTGGAACCCCTAAGACCCTGAGACTCATACCACCATGTGATCCTGGCATGCCGTATACGGCCATGTATATGCACCAACTACACACCTATCCTGGGGCGCCAGAAGAGGGGATACATGTTTCAGCCAATCGTGTCGGCCGAGAATTCGTGCCTATTGGCCAAGAGCGCCGATGCGAGCTGACACGTCGTCGCAGCGGCGCTGCTGCAGCACGCCACTGACGCGTAAAAAGGGGGCGGCGCTAGCAATTATTCAAGCACTGCGGATGCATCGATCGATGCATGCAACCGTGTCGTCGTCGTCGTCGTCGTCGTCGCCGTCGTCGTCGTCGCCGCCGCCGCCGCCACCGTCGTCGTCGTCGTCCTCGTCGTCGTCGTCGTCGTCGTCGGCGTCGGCGTCGCCATCGTCGCCCGATGGATGGCGCGATGCATCATCCGATACGCCGTACGTCTACTGGTGCGCCCGCGGCGGGGCATTAGCCCCCTGCATGGCCCTCACGGCCTGCACGGCCCCGCGCGGCTGCGCCGCGCTGATCAGCTGGTTCGTCTCCGCGAGGCGGTCGGACACGAGCGCTAAGCGTTCGGCCACGAGCTGCAGGCGCTCCAAGACGTCATCGAACTTCCTCTCGATGCGCTCGATGTGTTCGGTCTTCGTCTCCATGATCTGCTCCATCGCGTCGGTGATGGTCTGCGTGTGCTGCTCCAGCGCGTCGGTGATGGTCTGCGTGTGCTGCGCTGCCGCCGCTGGTGCTGGCGGTGCCGCCGCTGGTGCTGGCGGTGCCCCCGCTGGTTGTGGCGGTTCAAGCCCTGGAGCTGGCAACGCTGGCTGATTCTGCTGGTAGTTGTAGTCCGTGTAAACTCGTACGATCTGCTGCCGTCCGCGCGTAAATTGGCCCAGCTGATTCCACTGGCCCTGGGTCCTGCTAAGATGCCTGTTCCCCGTCAAAAGGTCCGCTGTCACTCGGGTACCTGCATTCGAACACAAATAGCACCGCCAGAACTGGTCGGTGCGGCTCCACTCCATAAACGGCGCATCGGTCCACGTCCCGTCCTCAAACATCACTGACTGCGGGCGCGTCATCTCGGTCTCCGTGTACAGGTAGGCGGCCATGCCGCCGCACTCCACGAACGAAAAGCACAACCTGTGGTCGCCACAACGGCTTGGGCCCAAATGGCTGTCATCGTCGCCACGGCTGGATCCACTGTGTGGCCGAGGACCCCCATCCTGATCCCCCTCATCGGCCCTATAATCATACTCACCATCATCGTGTCCCGTGCCCTTACCACGCCCCGAAGCGGGGGCGGAGACGCGCGGCGCTGTGCATTCAACAAACGAGGGCCAGCGAGGACCCATGCGAAGCATCATAGGGCATGTGCCGCTGCGGATTCAACACGACGACCCACATGCACGCTGCGGGTAAACATATTCACAACAAAGGCCGAACGCGCGCAGCGGGTTCAAAACAAGGAAGGCCCAGACGAACGACGAATGCGCAGGGAGCGCATGGCGCTGCGGGATCAAAACGAGGACCTAACCTGCGTGTGTTTGGTGCTGCGTGGTTGTATATGTGCGGTGGGTGATGTGTGCTTGTTCGAAGCTCGGCTATAGCGCATGCGTCCGCCGACCACGCGCGGGCCTCGAGCAGCATGAGTTAGGTTTGTTCGACGGTGCGGGGGTTCTGAGGTACCCCCAAGATAGGGGTATTCCCAAGATAGTGTAGCATTGGATGGTGAGACGACACGACGATAAGACGATACGACGACACGACGATAAAGACGCCCAAAGACCGCCGAGATCGAGCGACATTTGGCCCACAGACCGTTTCCTTAAACGTTTTTTGAAGGAAGGGGGAGGATGCATTTTTTTGGCTCGGTTGTTGGAAGGGGCCCCAAGGCGAGCTCCCAAGTGATGCGCCTTGATGGGCGGAGACCAAGGTGGGGCGCTCGGGCTTCAGGAAGGGGAGGCCCTGAGGGGAGCCAATCGGGGCACCGTTGAATGGCACAGCGCGGCATAGCTAGCTATGAGCCAGGGGTGATAGTTACAGCGCTGGGCGGTGGGACGGCACAACGATATGACGATGCTACGGTACACCGTATCGGGTTATCGGCTTGTCTGTTGATCACCTGGCGGTACCATATATCGTCTTATCATCGTATCGTTTGGCGGCTTTCCACACCGTTGTATCGCCTTACCGTCTTGTCGTATTATATCACTTTATCGTTGTATCGTCGTATAGGCGCATCGTCTAGCTTTGAAACAGCAGGCCCCATAGTTGCCCACAATGTGTACATATATGTGTATATATATGTATATGTATGTGGATGTATGGGCGTGTGCGTGAGCTTTTCTATCCACGATGACCAGTGACAGCTCCTACCATGCCTCCAGGAGCCCTCCATGTCTCCAACGCCCCAAGGCTGCTCCCAGGAAGTCCCCAATGCTCTTGCACTGGTTTGAGACAGCCACCCCACGAAACCACACCCTGCAAAACCACTGACAGGTTTTATGTGTTGTGCAGTTCCACCGCGTCATGCCCGATGGGCCTTCAAGACTCCACGCTGGCTCCAAGATGGCCCAATAGAGCCTCACGAGGCGTCCAGGGGGTGGGTGAGGGAGGCACGGTGAACCCACGAGCGCCCACTACCACCCGCAGCCCACGAGAGCCACATCAGGAACACGAGCCCAGACGAGCAAATTTCCAACCAGCAAAGGACATTGACGTAGTGTGGTTATGATGTAAGGGCAGGACAATGGCATGGCCTTCGGGCACTGCTGGGCGTTCTGGCGGGGGGGGCAATGAGAAATAGGCCCCACCAATAGGGTTGGTAGGCAACCGTGCCAGCACCCAAGGGGCATTGCGGGAACAAAAAAAAATGAAGGCAATCGAGTGAGGCAGTGACGACGCGCACAAGTGTGCGACTGGCGAGGCACACGCAATCCAAGTCAAACTGCCCCGCTCTAAATGGCGATGCGCAGAGGGAGGCCGCTGCCGCGGCAAGGACGCTCTCAGCTTCAACGCGCATCTCGCATGGCGCGGCGGATGCTCATCAACCCGCCTTGTGGGCATTGGCCGCTGACCAAACGTCAGACGATTAGACCAAGCGCCAACCGCGCCGTCGTACTTGGTGCCAAACACACACTCACCAACAAGAGGGGCAGCCTTAAACATGCGCATCTGGTAGAGGAATAGCGCGCCGCGCAACCCTTGCGGGAGGCGCCATGCCATCATCATGGCAATGCGTGGGCGAACTGATATCTTCGCCCTCGTCGCAGTAGTAGTCTGCCGAGACGTTGTCAGACTGGTCATCTTGCGAATCAGACTGGTCACCCTGCGAGTCGAACTGGCCACGCTGCTCCAGCAGCTCCATCGCGGGCTCTGCGGTCCGCTCTAGCAGCGACAGCACCACGCCCCGACGCCTCTCGTTCAGCCTGTCCCGCGACGTGCTCCTCAGCTCGTGCAACAGCTGACGCCTCAGCCTTGTATTCTCGTCCGTCAGGCCGTCGATCCTCGCTCTGTACATGGCTGCCATATCGATCAGTCGGTCAGCCGCCGCGCTCTGCATACGGGCGGTCCTCTCCGCCGCGCGAGCATGCGCCTCGACCGACGACGACGACGACGACAACCCTTGTCGCTCGCGTCGGTCGTCGTCGCCGTCGCATTCGCTGTGGATCCCTTTCGCATTCGTCGCCGCCCTTTGTCGTGCCCGCCATTGCCGTCGGTCGTCGGCGCGTCGTCGTTGTCGCCCCTCGTCGTCGGTGTCGCCCTTGTCAGTCCTCATAGTCATCGTCGCTGTCGTTGGCCCCTATCGGTGCCCTCGTCGTCGCCGTCGTCGTCGAGCTTTGTCGTTGCCGCCGTCGTCGTCGCCGTCGGCGCCGATCTTGGTCGCCGATGTCGTCGGCCATTGCCGTCGTCGCCGCCGCCGCCGCCGTCGATGCCGTCGTCGGGCAGTGACGAGGGCCGACTGTCGACGACTCCGACGGCGTCGGCGCTGCATGGTGACGAAGACGACGGCTCTGGCGACGACACGCACCGACGACGACGTGCACGACGGCCGACGGCGACGAATACGGTTGGAGCCGACAAAGGCAACAACCGTATCCGTCGCCGTCGGCCGTCGTGCACGTCGTCGTCAGTGCGCCTCGTCGCCACAGCCGTCGCTTTCGTCAACATGCAGCGTCGGCACCGTCGGAGCCGTCGCCAGTCGGCCCTCGTCTCGTCACTGCCCGACGACGGCAACGACGGCGGCGGCGGCGGTGGCGACGGCGGCAGCGGCCGACGACATCGGCAACAAGAATCGGCGCCGACGACGACGACGACGACGATGGCGACAACGACGAAATTCGACGACGACGGCGACTACCGACGACGACACAGAGCGACGACGACAAGCGCCTGCCACCCGGCCAGCGTCGGCTGGAGCGCCAACGCGTGGCGCAGGCGCTCGTCGTATGCAGCGCCGCCACCCTGGCGCGGCGATCTCGAGCGGCTCGGCTGGGCGGCCGCCGTGGTTGGGCCCGCGGCGCCAGCCGCGAGCAGCGGCGACGCCGTCTCTGCCCCGCGCCCCGTCACCACCATCAGTTGCCACCCCTGCGCGAAAGGGCAACCAAGCACCGTCGGGCTTGCAGGGGGCGCAGGAGTCGCCACAGCGGCCGCTTGCCCGTCGTCTTCGGCGGGCGGCGCTCCAGGCAGGAATATTGCCGCACTCATGGGGCCTGCGCCTGGCTTGGTGCGAATACCCTCGCACGGTGCGCAATGCTTCGCCCAGGGCACACAGCGCCCCGTAGATATCTGAACAAAAAATATTATGCTACATAACGGACAATGGCTTTTGGGGGGTTGTGGCTTTGAGGCCCAAAGTCCAGAATCCGATGCAATTGCTACGTTGAAACCAGACAGGTATATATATATATATATATATGATAAGCCCTAGAAGCATGCCCAACGAACAGCGCGTGCCACGTAACCAATACATGCGCCATACAATGCCAGCCATATACAGTCGGCACGCCTTACGAGCCACATGCACCGATAAACCATGAGCAATGCATACACCATTATGAGCCACATCCGTACATGCCCTGGACGTCCTACGCGACATGTTTACAATATCAATTGTCTGACCCTCATACGACATATGGGCACATTGCACCCTATAACGTCGGTAAGCTCCACAGGCCCTGTATATAGGCCTTGCTAGCCCTATATGCTTGGTCATCAGCACGGCCCTTGCAGGCCTCATGGCCTTCATACGCAGCAGCCACACAAGGCCCTATATGCACCAACTAAGCACTGACATCACAGACGCCCACCGTAAACCCTAGACATGGCCCCACAAGGTCTATGACCCCACTTCACCGTAGACGGCATACACGCAGATGCTACAGATAAGACGTACCAGCGCGACCAAGATTCCCAATTATTTGAATCATATACGTTGCATTGAAACCACATATAGACCACGTAACCCACGTGCACCGTCTAAGACATCAGGCTTATGAGTCTTCTGTACAAGCCCCGCGAGCCCCATCCAGCCCCGTGAGCCTTACAGGCCTTATAAGTCACTCCAGCAATGCAAAACCAGCGGGCGGCGTCGAGGCCGCGACGAGGCGTCGGCGGCGGCGACAGAGCAGCCGCCAGACCCGCACCCAAGCGCAGTTTATCATATAAGTCCAGCAGTCTTCTGGGCACAGGTGGTTTAAGTAGCTAGCCCTTGCAGCTTACAATCGTAACCCCTCACACTGCTCTATCCCCTAGACTTCGCCGCAGCGTCCGCAAGACCCTGCAGGGGGGGGGGGGGGGCGCAAAGCTGGTCATGCGATATCCTGAAGTCATTGCTAATCGACCCTGCTATACTTTGCAAACCAGGCCCTAGCAGACCCTGCAAACGAACCTGCAATGCATTCCAACACCCTGCAATACCATGCACATGACCCTGCCATGCCTTGCAATTGCCCTGCACCTCCGCTTCTGGGCGTGGATCGTCTATGAGGTTAACTCTTCCCTGGCGGCCTCTCGGGGCACTCTCAAGGCTTCGGGGCGAAGGAGGGGGGGGGGGGCTAGGTGGCCCCACGAGGGGGGTGCGCCAAAAGAGCCCCACGAAGGTCCCAATCGAGCTACAGGAAGGCCCCACGAACGACCCCAGACTGAGCACCCCTGCTGTCAAGGGCAAGGGCCGTCATCTTGACAACCCTCGGGGCCCTCATTGAGCCAGTCTTGGGCACCATTCGGGCCCTTCGGGCGCCTTCCCAGGAGGAACCACTTGCTGTAAATGACGATAGTCGCCGTTTCGACAGCTGGATGGCCCTTGAGGCCTCGATGGGGGCTCTCCTGGGGCCCTCTTGGGACCCTCTTAAAGCCCTTCGGGCGCCCTCCCCAGGCACCGAAAAGGCCCTCAGAATGCTTCAAGAGGGACCCACAATGAGCCCACCTGCTGTCAACGATGAGGGCAAGGACCTTACCAGCAAGGAGCTCCCTTAGGGGCCCATATTTGGGCCCTCCTGGGCACGTCTATGAGCCTGGCTTGTACCCTTAAGGGCCCCTCCCCCAGGGCCCTTGGGCAAGCCCAAGAGGAGCCCCCCCCCCCCCCCCTGCAGCCAAAGACAAGGGCAGTCACGGCCAGGTGGCACTCGTGGGGTCCCCCTTGAGACCCTCCTGGCGTCATCCCGCGGCCTTATTGGGGCTTATTGGAACCATCTTAAGGCTCATCCCAAATCCCCTTTGATGCAACATTGCCCCCCCCCCACACCACTACCACTCTCGGGGCCACCCCGAGGCTCTCGGTTGCGCTGCATGCTGCCACATTGCATGTTGCAACGCATCCCTGACCAAGACATCTTGTCTAGTCATCTTATCTGGATGGGCTGGTAGGGGCACGCGAAGCATCACCATTAAATGCAAACCAATAGGTCCATGCACCGCTTCGCTACCTTAGCAGCACAACCAGGCACAATGCACCTCCAGGGCGGGAACTGATGGGGGAAGTAGACATAGGAGAAATGCATGGGATGGGACAGGAGGCAGCGGAGAAAGGCCGATGACAAAGGTGAGAGGTGGTGAGCCAGGGTGAGGCCGAGAGGGAATGACACGTTCTCTGGCGCAGGGCATCTCAAGACGCCGATGTCTGCACTCAACGTGTTTTCCCAGACGGTTGTGCACCGCCTGTGCTGCATCAAATATCGGCGCCTGCTAGGCGCAGGCGGCGGGAAGACGAGCAACAGACAGCAAGCTGCAGCTCTGAGAGTACACGCGCGGGCGGCCACGACACGAGTGCCGCATGCATGGTTGGGCAAGCCATGCCCTTGCACCACGCAGCTCGCGAGCAAAATGCACGCGATGGTTAAATTGCCAGCCCTCTGGGCCAAAGTGGCCTCTGGGCCAACGCTTGCATCACACACCTTCTACCCTTTCTGTACGTGATGTTCCTCCTCACTCCACCTACCTGGGGGGGGGGGGCACGCTGTGGCAGCGCCCAAAGTGGCCCCAGCAAGGAGTGGCCAAAGACTATCTCGCGAGCATCGGTTCTGGATGGGGTGTTCGGGGTCAGCGGTGCGGTTCTGAGCTATGCGCCGTACTCATCACAACAAGTGCGCGCGGCCTCGCGCGCGAGCAACCCCAGAACCTCTGCCCACCATGAGACGGACTGGCTGCAAGCATTAACGTCCTACCTACATATCTGGCGATTGCTCACTCATCACTTAGGCTGCTTCGCACCTGCCTGATCGTCCTCTGGGCCGTCACCCTCCTCATCTTCATCTTCTTCGTCCTCATCATCTGCGCCGTCACACTCGCTCTGGAGGGCCTCGACGCCAAAGCCGCCGATGTCCTTCTCGTCCCCTATGGTGATCTGCTCGGGCGCGGCGCGGGCAGCCTCGCGACCGCCGCCATCGCGCCCGCCAGCAGCAGGACGATCGGAGCGGCCCGCAGCCTGCGACAACGCAGCGGGAGACAAGGCGCTCACGACGATCATAGGCACAAGACATGCACTGGACGCAATCGCTGCAACCACTCGGCAACTCACAAACCACCGTCGCACAATACAAATCAGGCGAACATTGCACACTAGCAACACAGCAACGGCGGACACGTTGATGACAAGTCTCACCAACTCTTCAGGGCGGCATATGAGAGGACGGCCACACCGAGCAAATGAGGGAAGCGAAGGACGAGACTGGACGCATGCATGAGGGAGCTGGGAGACGGACGATGAATCGCATGCGGAGGATGGGACGGACCATGAGTAGAAGGATGATGCTGACACGGGTGAGGGGAGGACATCGGCCGAGAGAGGGGAGGGTTGCAATTCCCACCCCCGTTGCAACCCCCCTCCCCCTCCCCGCCTCCCCCTTCGCACATCCCCCAATCGGAGCCAGAACCACACGCACCTCTTGGGTAGCTCTCAGGGGGGCTCTTGGTGCGCTTCTGGGCGCTCGCGGGCCAGTCTCGGGCCTTTTTTTTTCTGGGGCATCTGTTGGGGTTATCTTGTGCAGCTTTGGATCCGCCTTGAAGCCTCGGGAGGGGTCACCGCAAGCAAAAAGGCAACGCAACACAACGCATTGATAACCATTTGAAATTTGGGTTTTGATGAAACCGTGGGCCTCTTGATGGCCCTCCAGTGGGGGGCTCTTTGACCATTTGTGGCCGTCTGGGGGGCGGTCTTGGGGGCTCTTAGGGCATATTGTAAGCAGCTCGGGCGTGCGTGCGTTGTAGTTGGCCATCTTGGAGGCCCAGTTGCAGTCCGATGTCGTTTTGGAGCCGTTGCGGGAAACCTTGGACGCTTCAACCTAGCAGACCAGTCTCCAGGTCCAGGGGAGCGGGGTAGGGCGAGGGTGTTACTTTCCTCGAAGGAGGGAGGGGTTGGGCGAGAACGCGGTTTAAGCCACTTCCCTGACCACCCCAACTTGTCAATGCATCGTTTCTGGATGTGCTGGTGGCAACACGCTAAATCGTAACCACTGTTATCTAGGACCATGCGCCTGCCTGAACGCACGAGAGATGCAAATCAACAAAACAGGGAAGCAACTCAGCCTCAGTGTCATCCTTCTCAGCGCCATGCTTCTCAGCATCATCGTCATCATCACGGGCGTCAGGAGCAAGCGACGGCAATGGGGTATCCTGGATGTGTTTGTGCTTTGCTTTCTTCTGGCCGCCGTCGCCCGTCAGCTCAGGCTTGCGCTCCTCTCCTCCTCCTGCTCCTGGCTTTGCCGCCTTCGGCTTGCCTTTCTTGCCCTTCTTGGTGCCGTCGGCCGCCTCCTCTGGTGACGCCTGCTTCGTCGCTGCCATCTCCCGCGCCTCTGCAGCGCGCAACTGCTTCCTCAACTTGTCAGCCTCATGCTTTGCGTTCTTCTGCTCTCGGGCCCTGATGGCCTGCTCCTGTGCTCGAATCGCTTCGATCTCCTGCATCCTCGACTCCTGAACCTGTCTGTTGAGCCCCTCTGAGATGCTTCTCCTCGCTGTCCACTGCTCCTCGAGCCACTCCTTCCCCAACGTAGTGAAGAGCGCGTAGCTCGCGGTCTTCGTCGGGTCCCACTCCGAGACGGCCAGCAAGCTGTGAAACTCCGCCCGGCCCCCGCCCCACCCCCAACGAGCGCTGCACGCACCCCAAAAAAAACGCACGAGGAGACATGATGAACACCACAGGGCAACCATACAAATGCAAGACCAGCGCCACCTGTCCAACACACGTGACCACATGGGACAACCAAGAAGCCACGAAATGCACGCCGCAGGTGAAGCCGCGCGCGCGTGAAGCGCACGCAACTTCACCTGACCACGCGCCACGGAGGCATCCGACGCCCTTTTGGGCACCCTTGGAACGACCAACCGACGCGAGCAGCCAAACGAACAACGATGCAAAGGATCGGGGCAAGGGTATTCGCGGACTCGTGTCGTTCCGGCCCGATCCTGGATCGGGTCGAAAAGACGCGAGTCCGCAGAGACCCTCGACTTCCTCCTCCATCTCTCCCCTTGCTCTTCCGTTCTGTCCACTCTCCTCCTTCTCCTCCTCTTCCTCCTCCTCCTCCTCCTTCTCTTCCTCTTCCTCCGCCACCCTCGCGTCCTCGTCCTGATCCTCAAGTCTGTCTCCTTGTGCACATGCTCCGCTCTCTCGCCCGCCCCGCCCCTCCATGTTCTCGATGTACTCATGCTCCGCAAGGTGCTGCAGCGCACGCTGGTCGGGCTTCTTCAGGCCCTGGATGGTGGCAATCCATTTTGGTATCTTCGTGTCATCGCCAAGCTCGCTGGCGTACTTCCCGAGTGGGCGGCCGTTGTGCTTCATGCTGTCGTCGGAGTCGTCGCTGTCCGCGCTGTCGTCGGCGTCGTCGCTGTCGTCGTCGTCGTCCGAGGCCGCCTGCAGCGGCTGCCGCTGCTTCAAGTTCTGCTTAAAGGCTGACCGCGGCCGCGAGTCCGAGCGACAGCGCTTCTTCTCCCTCATGTTGCTGGTGTGGCCCTTCTCGCGTTTCTGGCCGCCGCTCTTCTCCCTCTTGCTGTCGTTGCCCTTCTTGAGCCTGTCGCCAATGTCGATATTGTGCTTCTCGCCCTTGCTGCGAGCCTTGACTGACAGCTCGCTTCGACGATGGCCTTTGACAGGGGTCTGATCCTGCTTGTCGCTCTTGCCGACAAAGCCGTCCTCCTTCTCCTTCCTCATCTTCATCTTCTTCGTCTCGGCCGAGCCGATCACGTCATTGGAAGCTGAGTCCGACATGTCGCCTGAGTTCTGATCGCTGTCGCTCATGTCTGAGTTGTCGCTAGCCTTGGCCTTCTCCATGGCCGCGAGCGCACTCTTCAACCACGGGTGCTGGCACTTCATCTTGGCGAGCTCCTGCGCGGGCTGGCGGGCACGCCGCCTCTCGGTGGCAGTTTTGACGTTTCCAGGGGTTTCTTTGTGGGCCTCTTGGGGGCCTCGTGGGCTTCTGGAAGTCTTTTGGAGTCTCCTGGGCGCCTCCTGTGGCCTCCTGGGGGCATCGGTTTGGCGGGTGTCTTGCACTGTCGCTTTGTGCTCCCCCTTTTGGCTTTCTCTTGGGGTGGGCCTCTGGGGGCCGTCTGGTGGGCCTCAGGGGCCGCCCTGGGGCCCTCTTAGGCCGCGCTGGGGCCCTCTTAGGGGTTGCTTGGTCCGCCTTAGGGCGCTGTTCGGAGCCTCGATGTCCGGCATGGAGCGTCGAGGCACGAAGAAGCGAGAATCCCAATCACATAGGAACCCTGAGTAAAAATCAATGGTTTGACATCTTGGCACCTTCTCGGGTGGCCTCGTAGAGCGCCCCTGTGGCTTCTTGGAGGTCTATTGGGCCCTCTTGGGGCCACTGGGCGTTTATATTGGGCGCTCTCGGGCCGCCTTGGAGACTTATCGGGCCCTCTTGGGCAGCGCGTGTGCTCATGTCTAGACCACCTCGCCCAATCTACACGAAGCGCTGCTTTGCTGGTCTACTCACCTCAGCTTAACCCTGTGCTGCGCGCGCAACTCAGGCTCGAACTACTCTACTCTGACCTACATGCTACACCTGTTATTTACGCAACTCCATGCTAGATAACGCTTCCCCTAGGCATTCCACCACATACTTTAGTGCACCCTATGCCAACCTACTTTCAACTCTGCAATGCCCACCACGGCGCCACGAGGCACGAAGTGGAGTTACCCCCATGCTTCTGATGCCCCCTGCCCTGAACTCCAAGATGCTGAAGATGGCCTCCAAGACGGCCCAAGAGCCCCCCAAGACGTCCTCCAAGAAGGCCCGAAAGGATCAAAATGGCCTCCAGGCTGCCAGGATGACCTTCAAGATGCCCACGTGTTCCCCGAAGGCTTTTCAAACCGATTCGGGGACCACGTGGTCCGATAGCTTGGCAGGTCTGGCCTCAACGTTCGGCCACATAGGCGCTTCCACAATTGCAGGGGGCGGCGATGATTCGCCGTAGGCGTCTTCGATACAATCCTACATGACGCTCCCCTCCCATTCCCCTTGCACGCTCCTCTTTTCAGCCGCTGCCTCTTCCCTCCCCTTCCCTCCCTCCACGTCCTCGTCAGCCTGCCTCTTCAATGACTCGTACATGTCTTTCACCTCGCGGACGCCCTCCTCGGCGGCCAGACATTGGCATGGCGAAACGGGGACGCCGAGGACGACGGCGACGACGACGACTACGGCGAGAATGGTGCTGATAATGTTGCTAATCGATAGTGGGATCGATAGTGAGATCGATAGTGAGATTATCAGATTGACAGTGAGATCGGCAATGGGATCGATAGTGCGATTGGTTGCGGGACCCCGTGGCTCATAGCAATATGACCGATGATTGAAGTGCGAGGGCCGATGCACTGTGAATGAGCATCGGAGGCTGAGGGTCGAGACTCGGGGGTCGAGGATCCGAGGCCAAAGTGCGGGAATCGAGCCGAGGACAGAGGACTGAAGTTCTCAATCGACCGCCGAGGGCCCGTATTTGACGTTTGCGGGCCACGGCACCAGCTCCTCACCATCCTCATCCACATCATCACCCTCATTCACTTCCTGCTCCCCTCTGCCCCCCCCCCCCGCATGCCCACATTTCTGACAAGACCTAGCCACGATTGCTCAAACGGGTGAGGGGTGTGGACGGTGAGCGACACGCAGAGGGCAATGCGAGCGATCACACTATCGATACCATCGACCATGCAAGTGGTAGAATCACCGATTTCATTATCGATCTCATTCCTAATATCACTATCGATCTTACTATCGGTTTGAGTGTGTTGATCGCCGAGTGCACGTTCATTCGCGCGGCGCAGTGCGCACAGCACTTCCCAGGGTAGCGAACGCTTACGCAACGCACTCGACAATGCAACGCAACGCAACGCACTACAATGAACGCAGCACCACATCATTTACTGAGACCTGAGGAGAGGGAGGGCATTTGCGCTAATGCACGCGGCAGTGCAAGCAAAAAAGGGTCGGTCCTTCTTGCGCTTGTTCCACTGCTCTTGCCACACGGTCATCTGGTGCCCCATCGTAGTGTCTTTATCTGCCCTGAATTGCTTTGAAGCTGGAACGTTCAGAGCACAACATAAAAGCTTGAGGCACCGTTGTTTGTAATTTGAGCCCTGGGTCGTCCGAAGGTTTGCCAATGCTTCGCTATGCTCTTTTGCTTTGTTTCTGTCTGTGTAACGATTGATCATGGTCCCTCGAACCTGCCTCATGTGAAACGAACTCTTGGATCCAAGCTCACCGAGATCTTCTGCTGTCACTCCGACACCTTTCAAATTCAGGATAATATACTCTACCTGTTTGATCGTTAGTTTGTCGTACTTGCGGTGGCGTGCTCGAAGCTCGATCTCTGCCTCATATATGTAATCATCAGACTCGTCGTCTGAATCTGAGCCCTTTCTTTTTTTAATATCATCACTTTTACCATAATACGCCTTCATGCCAGAAGTCAACAAGCTCTGAATCGGATCTGGGCCACTGCTCGATTTGCTACGCCTTTTGCCCATCGTCTGTCCTGTGTTCGGTATGCGGACAGCCCCGTGCGCGGCGAAGACGTGCAGGCTTAGCTGCTGAGCCAAACAAGCAATGCGGATCATGATGCATCCCTGCACTGACGCGCATCGCAATGCACTTCAGGCAACGCAGGACATGCACTGATTGCGTGGACAATGCAAGCCTATGCAACACATACCACATCACATGAATGCACCGCCATGCAATGCCAGTCTCACAATGCAGTGCACAATGCAAGTACATGCAACGGGCGCAGATCGTGTATGAATGTTCGCCGACGCTGGGCCCAACCGTACAGGCACAACCGCGCGCTGCACATATGCGCACCCCCTCTTGCTGTGAACGGAATGACGAGGGCAAGGCGTATCAATTCACCAAGATGTGGCAGGGCAGGGGACGCGGGGGCAAGATAGTAATTGTACACACACGGCAGAGCAACCTGGTCTGTCGAGGGCAAGGTTGAGGATGGCACGGCGAGGGGGCAAGATGCGGGAAAGCGGATGCATACTTGCACACCAGGCGGAGGGGTGAAGGGAGCGGCGGAGTCGAGGTCGCGGGTGGGGGGGGGGGGGGGCTGAACGGGGGGGGGTGAGGGGGCGAGAAGCATGAGGGCGAGGGCATACGTATAAAGAGACGGGCTGGCGACGGCGGCGGCGACGATGACGATGGTCGCGGGGAACAGTAAGGGACAGATGGGGACCGTAGGGGGCCGTAGGGGACCGCAGACGACCAAAGCGACAATAGGGCACCGTAGGGGACCGCAGGGGGCCGCAGGGGACCGCAAGGAACCGTCGGGGTCCGTAGGGGCCCGCAGTGGACCGCAGGGGACAGCGGGAGGCCGTAGGGGACCGACGGGGCCGCATAAGACAGAGGGGACCGTAGGGGTCCGCGAGGGGCAGCAGGGAGCAACTGGGGACCGTATGGGGACGTAGAGGGCATCAGAAAACAGACTGGACAGTAGGGGCCCGTAAGTAACCGTTCTCTGGGAAGCCATGAGGAAACCTGGGGAATCACAGAGGGTCCCTGTGGATCCTGGGGGGTGGCCACGCGAAACCCAGGGGGTTCATGAGGGGCTTTGGGGGTTCCAGAGGGGCCCACGCCCAAAATAACCCAGCATAACCAAACCCCAACAATATATTCACTGACATGCATGGGAGTGCGCTGCAGCCACACCGAATTCTCAATAAAACACGCATGCGCGACTTAGTACACCACGCGAACGCACTACACCAAAACATTATAACAACGTATTACACGAATACACTAACACCTGATACTACGCGAACACTCTGCGCTAATGCACTACACACATACACTACAATAATACACTTCACTCATGCGCTCTACGAAGACACTGCACGACAACGCTACGCGAATACGCGACACGGACGTGCTACGCCAATTCATGCCACGACATCAACAATTATGATTCGTGTTGTTGCATGGTTCCAGGGGGGCCTTCAGAGAGCCCAAGAAGTCATTTTTCGAGCCGCGAAGCCTTTCAAATGTGAGCCTCCGAGAAGCCATAACCCATCGCAACCATAAAGGCACTCAATGTTTGTTGCCTTCCCGCCGTTTCGCCCCCGTCAGCTTGCCAATGCCTCAAGGAGGCCTGGGGGTGGCCAAAGAGAGCCCCGCGAGAGGCCCCAGATTGCCCCAAGACGGCACCAGCGTCGTGGACTAGGCAGCGCGTCGTAAAGTGTCGCGTACTAAACATCGCGTGCTCAGTGTCGCGCATTAATTAAGTAAGTGTCGCGTAGCGGTGTACCATTAGCTGCCGTAATAACGTAGGGCCGGCGCGTCGTGTAGTAGCGCAGGTTGATTACGCAATAGGTTCGTGTAGTGCATTGGCGCCGTGCAGTTGTATTGTGTACTATATTAGCGTGTTAGCGTTGTGTATTCGCATCGTGTTGTAATGTAGTGTATTCGTTTGGCGCGTACTGTAGTGGCAGATTTAGCGTCGTTTCTGTCGTATTACATTTAGTGCAGCTTATGTCGTGCCTTCAACTTAATATAAGCTCGTGTGCGATCTGTAATGCAAAGACACTCCAAGACACTCCAAGCTCTCCCCAACCCCAAGACACCTCAAGATACCCAAAACACTCCAAGACACCCCCAAGGCACCCCAAGACAACCCCTCCCCAAGACACCCCAAGACATCCACCCAAGACATGCAAGACACCCCAAGACACCCCAGGAGGAGGAGGGAGTCGGGGGGAAGCGAGGGAGAGGAGGGAGAGACTTGTCTCTCTCCTGAGCCGCAATCCGCCAACTGGCGCGTCCGCTCTGCTGTGGTGGCTATTGGCGCGCTCTCAGATCCACCAGTGCGTCGCTATGCCGTTGTAGTCAAAGCCGACGTGCACGCTGCCGCCTCCAAGGGGGATGATGATGCTAACGTCACGTGGCCGCTGCATCCAGGTCAGCTCCGCAAGCGTCCTCTGCTGCTCGTACAACCACTCGCTGTACTTAACCTGCGCCATTGTTGAAGCATGCGCTGGGAGCTGATCTACTGGCACATCAGGTAGGATACGGCTGTCATGAGCTGGGAGCTGATCTGCTGGCACATCAGCGCCTGTAGCGGCTGCGAGACGGGTGCTGAGACGGCTGTTACGGCTGCCCCGACTGCTCAGGCTCGCGCTGGACGGCGCTGGAGACGGCGTCCTGCAGCGCTCGTCCATCACAGGCGTGGGAGGGAGCACGGTCACGGTGTCCTGGATGATCTGCTCGAATGCGGACTGCGGCTGCCTGGGCATTGCAGGCGTGCAGCTAGTCGAACCGAGAGCCCTTCTGTTGGCCTAAGCGAAACTGGCTACGGAACAACATTGAAACCCCATGACGCCCATTGCCCCAAGACACCCCCAGGAGCCCATAGCCCCAAGACACCCAGGGCACCCGAGACAATCCAGGACGCCCATGGCCCCAAGACACCCCACCCCCCAGAGACGCCTACGGCCCCCATGAACCCAAGACGCCTGAGGCCACAATACACCCGAAACATTCATCATGTATGAGTTGGTGTCGTTGTCAATCCGCTGGTGCCCCCAGGGCTAGGCCGTCCCCCCCCTGTGCTTCGGGGGAAGACGGCTTGGCCCACCCCAGGAGCACCGCCCCTTGGGCTGCCGTCTCCTCCCGCGAGGCGGGCGAAGACGACCGCGCCCACCCAAAGGGCACGACGGGCGCGTGAGGAAAGTGTGGGCACCCCCAGACACCCCAAGACACCCCCTCCCCAAGACACCCTCCCCACAACATGCAGAATCCGATTGAATATTTAGACATCCTGGAATCCTGAAGAAGTTGAAGGGAAAACTAAGAACACCTGGGTCAGTCCCTAAAAACCGAACTCTGATACATCCTGAGGAAGGCAGATGAATCCTGAAGAGCCCTGGCGTACAAGCAGGCACCCAAGTAAACGTCCCATATGCACCCCGAGAAACCACCACGCTTCGAAGACGCCTCTGGCCCACAAACCAGGCGCGCTTTAGGATGAGCCGCGGGCCCACGAACCCAAAGAGCGCCCAAAGGAGACCAAGACAAAAAAATAACAAAAAACTAAGTAAAACGGCAATTATGAGGATTTTCAATTCTGTATACGACTCACTTCTCAAGGTCTGGGAAAGGCGATGACAATCTTGGGGATGCGCCCTGAAAAACTAAGGGAATCCCGAAGATTGGCATTGTGATGAGGCGATGCCCAGCTCAGGGATAGGGATATGTTCCGGGCTGGTAAGCTTAGGAAAGGTTGAGGGTTGGTCACGGGCGTTACACCCAACCCGGTAGGGATGGGCACCATTCCAAAGGGTACCTTGCCTCTTCGGTCCATCCTTGGCCATTCCCGTGGGCCGCGCCCCGCTCGAAAAGCCTCGAAACGGGCATCCAAGGCCCCCCGGATCCCTATCGCGCATGGTACGGGTTGACTCTATCGCGAATGGGTTAACAAAAGCGGATACTTAACAGACGGGCTCGAGGATAATGGTGATGATGGTGATGATGATGATGATGATGATGATGATGATGATGTTGATGATGATGTTGATGATGATGTTGATGCTGATGCTGATGCTGATGCTGATGCTGATGGTGATGGTGATGGTGGGAGGTGGGAGGAGGGCGGGAAGGAGGAAGGAACGCGGGGGAGCGCCGTCTCTTCAAAGCGAGGACCCAACACCACACAGGATGGTTGGGGGAACAAAACATGATCATTTACGGACGGGCTCGAGGAAGCGCACCCGGGCCTCCCCGTGGTGGTCCACTGCTTCGGGCCGCGCGGCGCCGCTGGACCGCCGCTGGACCCGCGGCTCGCCCTCCTGCGCTGCTGCGCCGCGCTGCAGGGCGCCGGGGCGGTGGTCTTCGTGGACTCGCCTCTGCCCGGGAGCCGGGCGCTGGGCAGCCTGCCCGCGGGGCACTCGGGGGACCTGCTTGCCTTGGGGCCCTCTTGGGGACCTGTCGGGCCGTCTTGGGGCGATCCCTACAGTCGGCCCAGATTAGTGGGTCGACCCTGCCAAGCCAGGGGCACCCTTGTGTCCTGCGTCTCGCGACCCATGCCTCCCGCATTCCTGTGGCAGCGTGGCCCTGGAAAGGGTCTTGTGTCCTCTCGCGAGTCCTGTCCAATCAAGCCCGACTGTACCCGTCTGTCGGGCGTGTCCCCCATACAGGGAGATCTTCGACGAAAGTGAGAAATACCACAAACATACACCAAAAAAGTCAAAAGATACTCGGAACATAGTCCCCAGACGATTTTTGGACTATTTTTTGATTATGTTTGGGGTACTTTTTTATTTGTCGTCGAAAATCCCCCTGCAGGGGGACAGGCCCGACTTAACACTCGGGGGCAGTGACGGTCAGAGGAGGAGAAGGTACCCACACCGCTACCCTTCCTTTCGCTTTCGCCCTTTGGAGCCTGTTGGGATGCCCTCGTCGCCACCGCTGGATTCGCCCGGAAGTCCCGGTCAGAACGCACCCCAGGAGAGGTCCGGGGAGTAGCGGTATCGGTGTCTCCCCAGACGGGCCTTGATCTAGGCCTCCCAGATGGGGTCGGAGTAGATGGGGTCGGAGGATCGCGCCGCATCGCCGATACCTCGCCGGTGCATCGGCGATGCGGCTCGAAGTGGAGCCCGCCCGAGTTGCTCCACGCCGATGGCGCCGATGCTATCGCCGACGTTGCCGATGCATCGCCGATCGATCGCCGATACAGCGGCGATGCGATGCAATGCGTTGCTTTTAGTTGTTTGGATTGTGTTTACTCGGCGGGGCACTCGTTGGGAGGATCGACATGGGTACGGAAAACATGGCGACGAAGACCGGCAGCAGTTCCTGTCCATTTTGAGCATGATGGGCTGTCGGTGCTGCCGCGGACTTGTCTGTCAATCTGGCAGACGACAAGTCGCGTGCCCAACAGCGGCCGCTTTCGGTTTTGGATGGACATCTGCTGTTGGGCATCGCACCCAGTGTCCTTCGTGCCCATTGCGGGCGTGCCAGAGTCGGGGGCAGCTGCGGGCCCAGACCCCCTGGTCGCGTTGTGACAAACATCGCGGCGGGAGATGTTTTCCCCACATGTTTCGTGGGGTTCGGGTTTTCTTCTCAGCCGCGTCCCTCTCCCGCGACGAACCAACACACACACACACATACATCTCACCTTCACCTCACCTCCTACTCCTGTTACACAACGCACGCAAACACATGATATTTCATCCGTACACACATCATATACAAGAGACGCAACACAAACATCCCAGCGAACCTTGCGCACCCACACACCTCACCCCCCTCTTCACCCTTTTTCATACAGCAAACATGCAGCATGCGCAAGTACAGAACACATACGCACAGCACACGTACAGCACACATGAACACATCACACATGCATCGCAGCCGCGAAGGACACCCCAACTGCTCACCCTTCCTCCCCCTCGCTCGTGCATACATCAGAGACGCGCGCGTACAAGCACGCTCCTACAGTCGCGTACACACATACGCGCAAGTGTCGCAAAGCTTGGCAAGGGCGGCACTTTCTCCATGCCGGGTACGCAAAAGGTGGCCCCTCGCCGCGGTGCCTATCCGCGTCAATGTCGCGGGGCGCGGCAGGCGCGGCATTTTCTCCACAACGCAGAGAGTGCGCAAGGGGTGGTCCCTCGCCGCGGTCTCTATCCGTCGCAGGGTCGCGGGGCGCGGAAGGCGCAGCATTTTCTCCGAGCCACAGGGGGTGCGCAGCGGGTGGTCCCTCGCCCGGTCTCTATCCGTCCCGGGGTCGCGGGGCGTGGCAGGCGTGGCAGTTCCTCCACACCACAGGAGGTGCGCAGGGGGTGGTCCCTCACCGTGGTGTCTATCCGTCTCAAGGCCGCGGGGCGCGGCAGGCGCGGCAGTTCCTCCACGCCACATGAGGCGCGCAAGGGGTGGTCCCTCACCGCGGTGTCTATCCGTCTCAGGATCGCGGGGCGTGGCAGGCGTGGCACTTTGTCCACGTCGCAGGGGGTGCGCAGGGAGCCAGGTCCCGTCGTGACTTGGTCGGTTTCTCGTATGGCCTTCCATCACTTAGACAGGCGTGGGCTTATGTAGCATCCAACGTTTCAGGGACGCGGAGCATGGCTCAAGCATGTGGAAGTATGTTGGCTCAGGTCGGCGCAGGGCGCCAGGGTTTTCGCGCAGGCGCGCCAGGTTTCCCAATCGAAAGCCGCATGTGGCTGTCACACAGGCGCTGCAGCCATGTCGTCCCAAATTGCCATGGGCGAGTTGCCAACCCCATCTTCGACGTTGAAGAAAGTATCGGTTCAGATGGGTGGCGAGGTAATGTCAGGCTTGCGTTGCGCAGCTGCTGAGACGCGATGGTGCATTCCGCATTCCCTGCGTACTGTCGCCAACTCACGAATTGATGGCCCGAGACACTGCTCATCTGGTACAACGAGCTCGGGCATCAAGGGGGGCACGACGATGCGAGGAGACGGTGTTTGGTGAGTTATTTGGTGGACCCTTTCTCTGGTGGGTTCCCTCGAGACTCCTCGATGCCATGAGAGAGGACGTCGCAATCTTGGAAGTGAAAACGTGGGTTTCTTCGGTAGCGACATTGTATTGCTTGTTGCTTTTAGTGCCCTTCGCAACCTCTGGGGCCGTCAAGGATCAACTCGAGATCAAAAGCGGGACCTAGAGGGGACAGGGTTGGAATTTCCAGGGGCCCCAGACCAAACGCAGATCTCCTGGCCAAGGAGTCAACCGTGCGCAGTTGTGAGTGCCGCGTTGTGGGTGCCGCATTCGTTGGAGCTCACTTTCGGGCCACGAAGCGTGTGAGGGGCGTGCCGAAAGTGGCGCGGTGGTGCCACTCGAACGCAGTAGTTGGGGCCTTCGGTGCGTGTCCCCGTGGGGTGACGAAGCGCGCGGGGGGTATCCCCAAATTGGTGCGGTGGTGCCATGCGAACGCATCCACTGGAGTCTTCGGCGCAGCTCCCTATGGGGCCAAGAAGCGCGTGAGGGATGTACCGACATGGGCGCGCTGGTGTTATGCGAACGCAGACGCTGGGACCTTCGGTGGCGTGCCTTATGAGGCGACGAAACGGGTGAGGGGTGTGCCGGCATTGGTGCGGCTGTGCCATGCGAGCGCACCCGCTGGAGCCTTCGGTGCAGTTTCCTATGGGGCCACGAAGCGTGAGAGAGGTGTGCCGAAATTGGTGCGGTGTTACTATGCGAACGGAGCCGTTGGGGCTTTCGGAAGGGCTCCGTACTGGGCGGCGCAGCGTGTGAGAGGTACGTCGAGATGGGCGCAGTGGTGCCATGCGGACGCAGCCACCGGAACCCTCGGTGGGACCTGTAATGGGGCCACGAAGCGTGTGAGGGGGGCCGCGGGGCCTTCAGTTTTGCCTCCCATGGGGCCACGGAACATGTGAGGGGTGTGTTGACATGGGCGCGGTGGGGCCATACGAACGCAGCCACGTGGGCCTCTTGTGGAGCTCCTGATGGGGCCGCGAAACGTGCGAAAGGTGTGCTCGAATGGGTGCGGTTGTGCCATGCGAACGCAGACGCTGGGGTCTTCGGTGGAACTCCCAATGGGGCGACGAAGCGTGCGAGGGGTGTGCGGAAATTGGTGCGGTGGTGCCATGCGAACGCATCCAGTGGAGCCGTCGGTGGAATTCCCTAGGGGGCAAGAAACGTGTGAGGGGTTTGCCGAGACGGGCGAGGCGGTGCCATGCGAACGCATTCGCTAGGGCATTCGGTGGAACTTCCGAAGTGGTACCCCAGCATGGACACGCGGACGGCGCAAACAAGGATTGGAGGAGGCGGGGAGGGGGAGGAAAAAAGGAATGAAGATGATGTGGGGCGCTACCTCTTTTTAAAAAAGACGCAGCACCACAATATTGTGGGGAACGATACATTCCATGTTTGTGGAGATACCGATATCGCTATCGCTGCTCGTCCTGAAGAGCCGTCGTTGTTGCGATGGGAGTGTCCTCAACATTCTGGTCAAAACACACCCCGGGAGAAGTTTGGGGTGTAGCGGTACTATATTGGTATATGGTTTGCTTTCCCATTCTCCTCGAGATTCGAGGTTTGATGTGTTCAGAAGTCCCGTAGGTTCCCTGCAGTTTCCGAACCTCGGGATGTTTTTCAACAGTTGCGCCTCGCCGAGGGCGGCTTGGGGGGCCGCCCAGACGGCCGCTAAAAACGGAGATATGGCCCCAGAGCCAGATTTCCTCGAGCCGGGAAACAATCACGACGGAAGGCTTCTGGCTATTCTCGGTGTTCGGGGCCTTCGATTTCGGGGTCCACGTTCGAGAGTTTTGGCGTGAGCGCCAGCATGGAAAACATGTCGACCGCCTACCAATGGACCCCAGGTCCGGATCCTGCAAACAAATCGCGACCGCAGGGATCTGGGCAGGGCGGGAAATACTGACCCCAAATCGCTCATTCCTCGCCGGCCCGGGCCTGGGGGCCCGCCGCTGATCATCTATCGCATCGGCCATGTATCGCCGCCTCGGGCACGGCCCTCTGGCGCAGGCTAAAGAGCCGCAGGGGTGATGACTCTCCTGATGACCTTGGTGGCCGAGGCCTTGGGAACTCAGCAAGCCCCCTGGAGATCCCCCTTTTATACATGGAAGGAGTATAAGAAGACATGCAATAACTCATGATAGCTGCATCTTATGATATACAACTCGAAGAAACTTACTGAAACCCATGCAAATGACGTTACGAAGCTCTTCTAAACAATCATCAAAAAACAGCCCTTCCCGGAAGGTCCGGAAGGTTGGAGGGCCAGGGTAATCGACGCCTCGGGCTCATGGTCCCGCCCCGCCCACGCCCCCCCGTGGCAATCCATCCCGCCTTCCTTTGAGATCCGCCGACGCGAAGAAGTTGCAAGATCGCGGGTAGTCACAGCACGGGCCCCGGGCCTCGTCGACTCTCCGCGGCGCCGCCGGGCCGCTCGCCTGCGAGGGCCCTGCAGGGCCCAGCTCCGTGCGAACACGCCCGGCGTGAAACGTTTGCGGCGCCACGCACGATCGCAAGGGTCCCCCCCCCAGGCTTCCTGCGATCTCACTCCCAACCATCCCGTGGTGCTGGGCCCTCGTTTTGAAGAGAGAGCGCCCCGCGCCCCCTCTCCTCTCCTCATCCGTCCTCCTCCCCCTCCTCCCTCCTCCCCCCCTCCATCATCACCCCACCATCCTTGTCCATGCGTCCCCCCCCCCACCCATCAATTCCGGCACACCCCTCACACGCTTTGTGGCCCCATAGGGACCTTGGGGAGCTTTACCCCGCGGCCCCGCGGTTCCGACTCCTTCCCCGGGGGCCTGGCATCGCTCGGACATGTGCATACTGTTCTTGGCGAGGGCCATCGAGGAGCATCGTTGATCATTTGGCGAAATAACAACGCACGAAACCGAAAAAAACACACACGGAATGGACGTCCGAGCGATGGCTAGGGGGCAATTTTTCGCCCCAGACCCGCTTTTGCTAGTCCTGGGGCCCGACGACGGGCCCCACGCGACGGGCCCCACACGGCCCGAAAAGTCGAGGAACGACGCTGGATTGAAGACGTTTGTCGGAGGTCCGTGTCGAGTAGGGCCGCGGGTCAGAGAGCGCCTTCCTCTGCAAGACCACCCAAACAGGGACGTCAAGGTGGTCCAACGCCTCGCTGATTGAGCCGACGAAGATGTGCAAGTCCAACCGTTCTCTTATGTCCAAAGTTTTAGCTGACGATGGGTGTGGTGCATCAATTTCAGCGTGACCGAACAGTTGATTGCGCCCCTTGACGTCCGTGTTCTGCAGACCCGACCCCCTTGCCGTACTCAAGATCTGTCCCTCCCTGGAGGCACGTGGAGGGCAGCTCGCCCTCCCATCGGAGAGACGTAAGACTCGCGCAGGCCGGAACTCGGGCTTGCCGACGCTTGGTGACGAGGCGCGTCCTGGATTTTGACGGTCCAGTCTTCGTGGGATGCTTGCAGCTGGAGTTCGCGTCGAATGTCTCTGATTGGGCCTCGTCACTTTCATGCTGTCCGCGTCGTCAGGCCAGCGAGCCACCCGACCCCGATTGTGGCGTCTCCCCGATCCTAGGCAGGGACAGGCCCCGCAGAACCCGCAGGAACAGGCGAACATTCCCACCCAGGCGGGTCACTCGGCCATTGGGGCCAAGGCCACGCCAGTGGGGATGGGGATCGGCTTTCTGAGGTCGGGCGTTGCGAGCAAAAGTGCAGCATCGCGAACAAGCACGACGGAGTCCCAGACCCCATGTTTCTGCCACACTACTCGAGCCGCACCGATCCGTGCAGGATGGCCCTGGGGCCCGAAACGGGGCGAGAGAACGCCCGGTGCGAACAGAATCGCAACGCCCAGCGGAGGTTGCCGGCCTCGTCCCACCTCATCTCCATCTTTCTCGCTGGACTGGGAATCGAGTTGGTTACTCCAGGTTTCGTAATGAAGGGAGGGGGGTCTCATTTCGGGGGGGGGTCTCTTCCAGGCTATCTTTGAGGGCCTGGGGGGTCTGGGGACGATGTTTTGGAGGGTTCTCCCACGGGGGAGGTCTGAAATGGCTTGTCTTGGAGGGTCCAGACCCCCTCCCTTTTATTACGAAATCTGGAGTAAGTCGAATTGGTTTTGATTTTGGGGTTTCCAGAACTGTGACTCTGGCTTGCAGCGGCCTCGGGCGATTGCCGGCCAATGCCCCCAACCGCATTTTTGGCAGGGGCATCCGGCCAGAGGCCGAGGGCGTCGAGATCAGAAGCCTCTTGTCGCCAGCAATTGCAGCAAAAATCGCAACGCCTGCATCTCGGGGTGAAGCGATGCTCGCTTGCCAAAGGAGTCGTGGCCGTCTGGATCAAGAGTGCAGCCCGCATGGAGGCGAGAACACAATTGAATAATAAATTCCGAGAACGTCTCCGGCGAAACGGCTGCCAGACCGGGCGGTCCAGGGCTCTCTGGCCCCCCTGTGGGACTCCTCTGTGGTTTCCTGTCCGAGCCCTCCGGCAGAAGGCTGTTAGGTGATTGGGGAAGTCCGCGCAGCGCCTGGATCTCGGGGTTACAGTTGGCGTTGAAATTCAAGATACAGTCGGGGCGCTGAAGAAGGAACCTTTTTCGTTGGGGAGGGGCTCGGGATTCCTGGATTGTTGTGCAGTTTACCTTAGGTTTCCTAGTGGGTTTCCATGGGAAATTGAAGTTCAACTTTTGGGGAAAAGGGGCCTCGTTCCTTATTTAGGGTTCTTTAGGTCAGCGCCCCGACTGTAGCACGCGATGCGGTGCCGCAGGCCCGCTTGCTGCACGCCACCCACCAGCTTGTAGAGAGCGTGCACCAGAGAAGCCTTGGCAGAGGGGGGGCTGGCGTGCACAGCAGGGGCCCTCGCGGGGGGATCGCATCACAGGGATATCGTGCTTTTCGGAGATCAGCGTTGCACGCTATCTTTCCAATGCTCAGATCCGGGAGCTCGAAGCCAGGCGAGAACGCCCAGCTCGAACAAGTTGAGACGCCAGGGTCTCGGGGAACGCCAGCCGCAGAAACGATGTTCACCTGAGCGATGCAGAACAAAGGGGTTGTCCTCGCCGACATTGGAGCGTAAGCTGCCCGCGCAAGGTCGCTCGTGAGCGCCTGTGTTGCCAATGCAATGTGCCACGCTGGCGGCCCGCGTAAGCCGCCGCGTAAGGTCGCTATGGTTCCTCGCGTAAAGCCCACTTCTTTTCGTCGCCCACCTGCAGGTATCAGCCACGCTCAGAGGGGTGTGGGGAGGCGGGAGGGCCTCTTAGAAGCACCCTTGCTTCTTAGAAGGCGCGGGCCGGACGCATCGATGCAGTAAGTTACGGCCGGTGCCCTCTAGGAAGCAGCCTCGTTCTACGCAGCCCTCCCCCCTCCCTCCCCCCCCCCTGGTGCGCGCCGCCGCAGGAGCAGCCAGCCGTGGCGACGAGACCCCTCCAGGGGGAGGGGCAGCAGTACATACATCGGCAGCCCCCTCTCTCCCCGCCTCGTATCATCATCATCATCATCATCATCATCATCATCATCATCATCATCATCATCATCATCATCATCATCATCATCATCATCATCATCATCATCATCATCATCATCATCATCATCATCATCATCATCATCATCATCATCATCATCATCATCATCATCATCATCCCGCCTCGGCCTGGCGGCCCCCCCTCCCAATCCCGGCCTCGGACAGCGGCGGCGGCGGCGGCGGGCGGGCCGCCCGCGCGCGCCGCCGGAGGTACCTGCGGGGCCGGCCCCTGCCCGCCGAGGTTCTGCGCGCGGCCTTCTGGCGGCAGCGGCTGCTGGCGGCCGCCGCGGCCGGCGGGCCGGCCGCGGCCGCGGCCGGCGGGGCGCATGCGCGGGCGGTCCTCGTGGAGCGGGCGCTGGAGCCCGCCATCTCGGGGCGGAGGAGACTTGGCGGACGAGCATGTCATGTTGTATGGTCCAGGAGCCCTCCCTCCCCCCTGCAGAGAGGGGGAACCGCACCGATGCCGCTGCCCTCGGCCCGTGTTTTCGCCTTCTTGGGGCTTCCCGGGGGGCCCTCGTCGCTACCGCTGGATCCGCTTCGCAGTTCGCGTCAGAGCGCACCCCGGGAGAGGTCTCGGGAGTAGCAGTATTGGTACCTTTGGGTTTCCGCATCTCGTTGGCGAAAAACATATCCGTATCCGCGGCCTCGCCATCTCGGTGCGGACGCGGGGGGCCCTCAGATCCTCTCTGAGATCCTAGCGTCGTAATCCCACTAGCCCTTTGGGCTCAGGTGGTCTAGCGAGTTTTTGTAATTCCTATTCCAAGAGCTCTTCCCTTGGGGGATGGGTACCGTCCCCTGCCCTCCCTGAGGTTTCTTGGGCGGGCCGCGATGTGTCAGAGGGTCCTTGTTCGCCCTAGATGTCTCCAAGAGGGCCTCGGATGCTCCAAGACGGCTTACAAGGCGGCTCAAGATAGTCGACGATGGTTCAAGATACCTTCCAACAGATCTCCAGGAGGCCCGACGAGGGTCACACGACGGTTCCAAGTGCTCTCGGAGCCCCCTCAGGACCCCCCCAAGAGGCCAAAGTCATTCAAACACCGACGGAAAATCAATACTGCTTGACTTCTTGCCTTTTCGTTTCCAGTGCTCTTTTGAAGCCTCAAGATGGCCCCAAGATCGCCCAAGAGAGGCCCGAGAGGGGCCCAAGAGGCCCCCAAAACGGCTCCAAGAGCGTCCATATTTGGCCCAAGAGGGACCAAGAGGTGATTTTGATGGTCCTGGGGGGGACGAAAATCTGTGTCCACCCACCCCCATTTTGATCGATGGCCTCCAAGATGGCCCCTAGAGGCTTTCCAGTGCTCCCAACGGACCCCCAAGAGGTCTCCAAGAGGTCCCCGAGAGGGCCCCACACCAGTCCAAAAGAGCCTCAAGAGGACCCCAAGATCCCCCAAAAGAGTCCCAAGAGGACTCCAAGAAGCGATTTCGAGGGCTCTGTCCTCGTCCTCGTGTCCTCGTCCTCGTCCTTACCCTCATCGTCGTCCTGTTCCTTTTGCTCCTTTTCCTGGTCGTCGTGGTCGTCGTCGTCCTCCTCCTCCCTACGGTCCGCTCCTCCTCCTCCTCCTCCTCCTCCTCCTCGTCCTCCTCCTCCTTCCCTCGCCCCCACGCGGGCCCCAGGGATGGCCCGAAGAGGTCCTCCAGGGCCACTCTCTTGCTCCTGGCGATCGCTCTGTTCACCCTGGTACCCGCTTTGTTTCATCATATCTGTCTCTTCGTCCCTTTCCCCGTCAGCTCTCCCGGGCATGGCTTCTGAATGGGGCGGTGGGGGCACGCGAAGCGCGAAGATCTTTTATTCGAGCCAGGGGCGTCTTCGCGTGAGACGTCGGGCACCGCGGCCCTCGCCGAAGGATCTGGCCCGGAGAATGCCGCAGAAGGATGGGGTCCATGTGCGGGTGGTCCTCGTCGTGGAGCGCGCGCCGGAGCCCGGCACTTCGGGCAGACGAGGCCCGTGGGCGAAAGACATGTCCGTGCCCGCGGCCTCGCGGGCTGGGCCTTTAGGCCGCCACCCCGCGCCTACGGGGCGTTTTTGTTCGCGGGCGCCCCGCGCGGGACGTGTCCGTGCGACCGCGTGTCCGCGGGATCGCGCCCCGGAAGCCAGACCGCGAGTGCGCGTATACGGACATGTTCGCCGCTCGTGGTGGACCCCTTTGGTTCCTCTGGAGACACCATTGTTGCAAACCCGTTCGCAGGCATACCCAGGACGATGTTACATCAAGCGACCCTTTTACACTCGTGGAAACATGCTGCATCACACTCGTATATGGGATGCTAGCGTACACTTCGCACGCACGCCCAACGACACCCGCACCCCTGCCCTAGGCACACAGGCCTAAATTGGCTTCCTAGACACGAATACTGAACTCAAGCCCGGACCCCGTCAAGACAGGAAAAACACGGCGGCAGGTTTTTCATCGTTTTCGGCCCCGTGGGGCCCCCTACCAGGCCCTGGGACTGACAAAGAGCGGCGCAGGGTAAAAGCGGGTCTCCCGGAAGGGGCCTAGGCCTATCTGGGGAGCCGCATTGCAGAAACATCCTGATGTCGGGGATCCGGGGAGGGGGCTTTCAGGTCCCTGGTGGCGCACAAAACACGGTGACGCGATGAGCGCGACCTTCCTTGAGATCCAGGCGTTGCCTTTTTGTCAAACTGGGCGTTTTCACAGCAAAAATTGGCCCAGGACGCACGGATCGATCTGGTTCGGATGTTGTCGCAGAAAGCTGGTGGGCTCTACGGCTCCAGTAGTGCTGTTTCGCGATGTTTTGTTCCCTACCTAGGCTCTGCCTAGAAGGGTCATTACTCGGTATGCTTGAAGGGCCGGGCAGTGCAACTCGCCCCGGGCGGTTCCCCCAGTATCCGCCCCGCGGTTCCCTCAGTGACGTTCCCTTAGCTTAGCGTTGCTTATCTCATCTTAGCTTAGCTTATTTCATCTTAGCTTAGCTTCATCTTAGCTTAACTTAGCTTCATATAGATGTTGCTTTCCTAGTTCCTCGAACTCCTAGGTAGGGTCGCACTGGGATAATTTGTTTCGCGTCGTGGGATCTCAGGGCATGGTGGGGCGCACAAAGGGGTGGCGGGAGGAGCGCGGCCTTCTGAAACGGCGGGGGGATATCCAATAAGGCAAGGGTGGGCTTTAGAAGCCCTCCTGGCTCCTTCGAAGTCTGCCTACAAGCACCCAGGCGTCTCTAAGAAGGCCCCTGCCTTTGAACCCCCCACCCCCCGCCTTCTCAGAAACCCAGCCCCCCCCCCCCCCTACAACCTCACGAGACTGAAAATAACTGATCGACATCCGTTAACTAATCAGTCGAGTTGTTGCTGGTCGGCCGAGATTAACTAATTAGTTAAGTTGTCGGGGTGTCGGGCTTGCTTGTTTTTTCTAAACATGAGATGAGATGTTACGGAAACGCGTGGACCATATTGACCTAATCCGATCATGTATAGGCAGAGCTTGCTAGATGTTTTCAGAAAGGCCCATGCGTCAATCCAGCTTCGTCTCGACTTTCTTGGGATCACATGTTTATATGTTGTCATCTTCTGGTTCAAGATCGCCTGGGGGCGATCGGTCTGGGCACCACCGTGTGCGGCGGCGAGGTCGCGGTTGCGCGCGGTTCGCCCTCCTGCCGTTGCGGTGGCGGCGTCCTGGGACTCAGCTCGCCGCTGAGGGCGGCGCGCTTGGCGGCTGGGCCAGCGGCCTGGGCGGGCTCGTGTGGGCCTGGGGTCGCTGCGCTGTCCTGGAGCGGCGCATGCGGCGCCTGCGGCCGGGGCCGGCGGGCTCCGCGCGCGGTCCTGCGAGGTATGCTCGGCGGATGTTTGCTGGAGTCCAAGCTGCATGCGGTCCACGGCGCGGGCGAATGCGTTTCTGTGGTCTGGCTCCACCTCCTTGCCAGTCGTCATCTTCGCGGGCTTAGTGGCATCGCGGTTGGGCCCAGCCTCGACCTTGCGCTGGGCGCAGAAGCGAGCGCCGTCGACTGCCATCTCCTCCAAGGCGCCGCCCTTGATTGCCGCGTCGAGGCCTGCAGTTCCGTCCACGAAGCGCTCCTTCATGATGTCGTAGCGCGCGCCCGCGCGCCTGTCCGCGCCGAACTTCGTCTTCTTCCGGTTGGTCTGCTGGACGGGCCAAGGCGAGTCCCGCGTGGGAGCATTCTGCTTCGCGATGAGGTCGTTGACCAGGTCCTCGTCGCGCGCGCGCGCAAGCCAGGCGGCGGCTGGCCTCGCCGAGCAGCTCGTTGACCGCAAGTGGCAAGTCCTCGCGCATCTGGCTGCGACGCCACATCTTCGCCCGGTCCTGGCCTTCGGGCGCTGCGGGCTTCTTGGGGGCAGTCGTCTCCGGCGCAGCTGCAGGCTTCTTGAACAATGGCATCTTCGGCGCAGCTGCAGGGTTCTCGGCTTGTTTGGATGGTGTTCACTACTCGGGCTCCTCGTCGTCCACCTCGGCGGCACCTTCCTTTTTTTCCCCCTCGCGGTCGCCATCGTCTGGGTCGTCTTCGAGATCTTCGAGTTTCGCGGCCATGAGGTTCACGATCGCTTGGTTGGCGGCGAGCTTCGAGCTGATCTTTGAGATGATTCCATGAAGGCGCACCGCAGACCGTCGCGGAGCCAAAACGGCGCCAGAGGTCGAGGGGGGGGGCGCGACGGGAGAGACGAACCCATCATCATGGATGAGTAGATTATGCATTGTCAGTCTGGGAGATATTAACATCTGGAGTTTCGCATGGCCTGTTTTTAGTTACGGGGCCGCGCGTGTCCCTTGCGCGATTCCGATGGGAAATGGAAGTTTCCACGAGCGCCCGAATACGAATCTGAGGTTGAGTTCGAGTTGGTCTGCAACCCGCGCTGAACCCATGGTAAACAACCTAAGCTGGACTCTTCAAGGACGCCTGATCCAAGCTCAACCATTCGTTTGTTAGTGCGCTCGTAGAACCGTAAAATTCCCATCTCAATTTTTCATTCAAATGTTGCAGCTTGGGGTTCAGCGGCAAAGGTGCACAGCCAATGTCCGAGAAGCACCGATGCATTTTGTAGCACGCTTAGGGAAGATGTGAGGCGACGCGCACATCTGAGGGCCTGCTAATGATTTAGCTGGGTGCCCTCGATATTGCGCATGCTGATTTGGTCAAAGTGTTTACTGGTCAGCTAGATGCACGGATGTCTCGAAGACTGGTTCGGAGCGGCTTGATTGTTGTGGGCTGCCCATGTATCCAGGAGGCGCGCGTCATTCGGAAACGGCCAATTGTTAACTCGACGAAATGCGATGATCTCCTGGAGTTCTCCAAGAAGGTTGAATCCCAACGCGCGCTGGAGCTGGGCGCGTCAGCGTGGCTTGAACTAGGCGGGCACCCCAAGAGGCCCATGTCGCTTGCGAGGCCCCCAATAACCGTGGGCCTCCAGATCGGCGGCGACAACGGACCCCTCGGCCTGGGGCGACTGCGCTCAAGCCCGCCGAGACACCCGAGCGCCCCCTTCAGACGACAGCCTCGGGGGCCGTCGACCCCGCCCGCCGCCCGCGCCGCCGAGGCAGCTTCGCGCGTCGACGCTGGGCGCGATGCCAGGCGCGTTCGACGAGACCGATGGTTCTGGCGAGGCCCGGTCGAGAGCCGATGTTCGCGGCGAGCCGATCGAGAAGGACTTCGTGCCGATTGCTGGCGTTCTTGCCGAGCCGATCTAGCCGGGCCTCGCCCCGCCCGCTGACGTTCTTGACGGGCCGATCGAGAAGGACGTCCAGCCGAGCAGACGGGTTCCCCGGGGGCCGATCCAGACGGGCTTTCAGCCGGGCACCGGCGCGCCTGGAGCCGAGCGCTGGCGTGCCCGCAGGCCAGCCGATCGAGCAGGCTGCCCAGCCGAATGCGAAGCCCCGCGACCTGGGCGGTCTTATCTCGTTCAACGACGCTTCCCTGTTTCGCGGCAGGGCGCTGATCGGCGCGATGTCAGGCGAGCGTGGCCGCGTCCAGTGGCAGCCGCTCCTCCTGTGCGCATCGCCATCTCACGTCTTTGCTCTCGGGGGTGAGGTGCGCGGCGCGCGCGGGCGTCGTGGCGCGGGGCGGGCGGGCGCGGGGTGGGATGGGGTAGAATCCCAGGAGTTAGCCTCGAGAGTGTTTCCAGAGAGTCCACGCTAGAAGAAGCCTTGGGAGTCCATGCTCGAATTCGTCGCGAGACGTTGAATCAAGGGAGGGGAAGCCACCGCGGCACGATTATAGGCGTTTGCTAAATGGCCTTGGGCGTTTACTACACAGCCCTGCCATGTTCGATTCCTTCTGCGGGTGCGTTTGCTAAACGGCCTCGCGTGTCGGGGCGATTATTATGGGGTGGGGCGGGGGGGGGGGGGGGGGGGGGGCGCCATCTATTTCAGTGGCGTTGAGGTCTACCCGTTGGAATTTGACGATACTGAACGCTGCCAGAGTCGTGGGCGAGAGCCCCGAAAGTTCATGCTGGTGTCGACTTAGCATGTAAGCCCGGGGTAAATCAGAGACGTTGCCTGGATGTAATCCGAGTTACTTGAGAGTCAGCCCCGGCTTAACTTCCCAACTCTTTCGAGAAGCCAGAGACGCGGGGCGGGCGGGGGCGAGGATTGCAGCGCGCCGCGCGCTACATCAAGAGCATTTGATCGTCAAGGGCAATCAGCGCCACCCCGTGTTGGCTGGCACGGAGCCATGCGAGGCCAGAGTAGTAAGCGAGCTCCAATGCGGGCCAGCTCTGGCGCATTTGTGCCCGACAGCAATTTTGACGTTGCCGGCGAGATCGCGGCCCTCTTGGCCCTGCAGTCGGCGCAGTGGCCGAACCGCCCATCTTTCGGGCAGCCGTGGCCCCCCCCCTTGCTTGGAACGCCGCTGCCCCCCGCGCTCTCTGGTTTTTCGCGCGCGCCATGGCCGCTTTTATAGGCGCGACCGTCTCCCCCACTCATGGGCGCGATCTTCGGCGCCTTCGGCGGCGTGACCTTGGGCCCCTTCGCGGGCGTGGCCCTGGGCCCTTCCGCGGGCGTCACCTCGGGCCTTTCATGGGCGCGGCCTCGGGGCTTCTCGTGGGAGTGACCTTGGACTTTGACGTGGGCGCGACTTTGGGCCTCTGGGCGGGCGCGACATTGGGCCCCTTTCGCGGGCGTGACCTTGCCTTCGTGGGCCCCTTGACATTCCTCCTCTCTGCGGGCGTGACGGGCTCGGCGTTTGGGCCAGGCGCAGCGCGCCCCAGTCTTTGCCGTCGAAGCCCGCGGGCTGGGGCAGAGGGTGGGCGACGTCGCGCGCCATCCCCAGCGTGCGCGTGAACGGGCCCTCGCCGTCCGAGTCGAACAGCGAGATCGCGCCCCGGCCCGCCGCCTTCTCGAGGGCGCGCGCGAGGTCGACGTCGTCAGCGCCGCTGTTCTCGGGGCTTGGGCCCCTGCCCCCTCCCTTGGCGCGCGGCGCGGTGCCGCCTGCCTTCGGCGTGCTCGGGGCCCCTCCGCCGCCCGGGCCGCCAGCGGGCCGGGGGCGCGGAGCCGCGCCGCCCAACGCCGATCAATCGCGGGTGGGGCGCGCGGTCCACCGCGCCGACTTGCGCAGCATCAGCAGCGCGCTGCCGCGCGCGGATTCCGCGGGCAGCGGCGGCGGCGCCCTCGACCGCCTCTAGGGCCCCGAGATTTGACAGGAGGACGCGACGCGAACGATCGGGGACAGCGATGCGCGCCGCAGCTCCTGAGGCTGCGGGGTGGCGTGCGCCGTCGCGTCATTGTCCACGGTCTGGACGGCCGCCTCGAGCTCGATGGGGCGGAGGCAGCGCCGCGTGCGCGAGCCGGGGGGGTGCGCTGCAGCAGCGGCTGGGCGTGGAACGACAAACCCAGGCCCGGCGCCGTCGCCCGCGCGAGTTTGGCCTCGGCAGCGGGCTGGGGGGGATCAGAGGGGGTCGAAGTTATTTTTGCGATCTTCTCTGATGAACATCTCGTCGCATGTCTGAGGGTCGCGCGCAGGAATCAGCGGTTTGCGGCGCAGCCGCGGCTGGCGCGTCTAATCAGCGACGCGCGCGTTATCTGTTCACCAGACGCAACTCATGGCGAACATGGAGCAACACAACTCCAGATGTATACGCCCATGGAAGCGCAACCCCTGCGAGGGAGCCCGAACGGTTGCTGATGAGAGTGGAACGGACGATGAGAAGAGGCGTGTTGTTTGGAGGAGTGAACACAGGACGCGAACGTGGGTTGTTAATTGAACAGACTTGCGCGCTCGAATTTGGGATGGGTTCGAACCCGAACTCAACGTTCTATCCAAACTTGGTCGGTAGGATTTAAGTTTGAAGCCGATCCAGGGTCAAATTTCTTGTGATCGCGATGCGAGTGGCAATCCAGGAATACATCGTTCGTTTTCGCCCTGCTCAGCCTGAAACAAGAGGGGAAATCGAAACGTCAACAGTCGTTGTTCCGCAACAGACCCGCCGCCCGCTCACCAAAGGCATGCTCTTCAACCGGATTTTGCCGAAGCTGGCTTGTCGACGTCATTTCCGATGTCTTGGAAATTCGTTAGCGTTTCAAGGCTAACCTCCCGGCTATGCAGAATGTAAAGCCTATTGTGCAGAATGCCAGGCGGGCTGTTTTCTGCAATGTGGTTCAGCCAGGGCGTTTGCGACATATTTATGTTGTTGTAGTGACTCTCCAAGCCGATGCGTTCTCATGGGGATTAGCTTCACTTTGACGCCCCATCCTCTTCGCCTCCCGCCTCAACTCGCTTCTTCGCATACACCTCTATCCTCATGTGCAAGCACAGGTCTGTTCAACTGGTCATTCGGCCTGCATGCTTGTCGTCTTCTTCTCCCTAGGATGGCGGCGACGCAATCATGTGAAGGAGCATGCTGAGAACAGGGCGCGATACGAACCTTAGGCATGGGCGACTTGTTTTCGGCCCGCTGTTGACCGACTGGCTGTCATCTGGTATGCTTTCAAAGAAAAGCTGTGGCGACGAATCTGCCAAACCACGCGGCACGCTGCCCAACCCAATCCCCGCAGGCGAGGATGAGTGCATGTTGAATGTCACCCAGATTCATCCGAACCAAAACTACAAGTAGTACGTATCACAACATCCAGGTCAATTCGGCGAGCTAAACACACCGTCCTGGCACGGCAGTCTTTTAAATAAGAAGCAAGATTGCCGTATCGAGCGTAACTTGACGTAGTATTGCAGACTGTTGCACGCACCCAGACGATTTGCTAAATCTACGTGCCAACGTAACTAAACACATACCGAGCCGACAGTGCATTGTTTAATGACCGGATGGGGTTACTGATCGATTTTAGTTCGCATTATATTTCCGATTTCAGTTCAAACGGTCGGTTACCGATATGTTTGTTTTTGGGTAGGTTCACAGAGGGTTTATATATATATATGTGTGTATATATATATATGTATAGTGGTAACTCGAACCTTTAAACTCGACGCCAACAAAAACACGAACTTCGGTACTTGTTGCCGACCGGCTATTTTGCAACCGATTGCTGTCTTCTCGAGAGAGCTCGCGCCACCCCTCTCTGCGCGCTGCCAAGACCCGGGCGTTGAAAAGTGCTCGTGGCGCCCAGTTTGTGGTCGACGTCGGCCACGCGAGGCCGTTCCTGGGAGGCGCTGGGAATCAGGAGGGGAAAAAACACACAGACACAATTAATCGTCGACTCCCAGGAAAAATATGGGAAAATATGGGAAGTGGGGGGAAGACAACAACCCAGAAAATATGGGAAAATATGGGGAATCCTTTTATTTGTGTGTATTTATTTGTGTGTCCTGGGGCCCCTTCAGGGAAAGCCAGGTGCGTGAGCTGATCCGCTAGGCCGGCCTATCGTACCCATTCTTTCGGTGCCCATGTCGGGCGTCCAAAAGGATAGGTGTAGGTCTATACTTGGACCTCCGACGTATTGCGAAGGCCTTGCGGCCGTTGCCGCCGACCCTGGGAGCGACGAAGATGCAAACGACGGGGGGGGGGCAGGGTGGAGGAGGTGGATGATAGAGGAGGAGGGGGGAGAAGGGTGTGGAGGAAAAGCAAGAGGAGGAGAGGGAGGCAGAGGAGAGCAGGAGGAGGGGGAGCAGAGGGGGGAGCAGGAGGAGGAGGAGGAGGAGGAGGAGGAGGAGGAGGAGGAGGAGAAGGAGGTGGAGGAAGAGGAGGAGGAGCAAGAGGAGGAGGCCAAGGGCTTTCTTGGGACAGCTTGTGGCTCTCCTGAAGCCGTCTTGGGCCGTCCAGGGCTCCTCTTGCGCCGCCTCGAGGCACTCTTGGAGGCCTCCTTGGCAATTTGGGGCTCTCCTGGGCTGTCTTGGGGCAGTTTGGGGGCCCCTTGGGAGCCTCTTGGGGCCTCTTGGGGCTTCTTCGGGGCCTCTTGGGGCTGAGAGCTCGACATGTCCGTTCGGGTCCCCCGTCTGGCCACTCTCCTGGAGCCGTCTTGGGGGCCTTTTGGGCCGTCTTGGAGGCGTCTTGGGCCGTCTTGGGGCCCTCTTCGGCCGTCAGGGGACCCTCTTGGAGGCCTCCTGGGCCGTCTCCGGGCGATCTTGGGGGCCTTTTGGGCCGTCTTGGCGCGTCGGGAAGCGGAAGAGGCAACAACGCAAACATCTTTCAAAAACGTATTGGAAATCCATGAATTTTGCCTCTTGGGGCTCTCGTGGGAGAGGTCCTGGAAGCCTCTTAGAGGTGTTTTGCAGGCCTCTTGGTCCGTCTGGAGGCCGTCAAGGCGTTTTGGACAGATCGTTCGGCGATTCGGGGTTCTCTTGGACTGTCTTTGGGGTCTCTTGTGGCACTCTTGGCCCGTCTTGGGGCTTTTTTGGGCTACGGGACTCCCAGGGGGGGCGTTGTGTCTGACCCCTCCCCCCCAGGGCGTCTGACCCCCCCTCCCCCCCCGGGACCCCCCCCCACCCCCCCACCCCCCCGGCGGGGGAGGGATCGAAGGGAAGGGGTTTCCCTTCGACTCAATTACGACGTTGCTTATTTTCGCTTTGGCTGTCGCGCTGAGGAGGTCCCTGGGAAAGGGGGGAGCTTCGACGAGCCCCAGGGAAAGGGGGGAGGCAGGGAAAGGGGACGACAGAGACGACGACCAACGAATGACGGAGATGACGACTTGAACGGACAAGCCCCTCACACACGCCGACAGGGTCGACGGATTCTTTTTGTCCTCCAGCGCGGGCCCGGGGAGGTCGCGTCCATTCACCAGGACCGGTTTTTAATCCCGAGTCGTTTTTTGAGGTCCTGGGGCCCGGCGAGGGCCCCCCGTGGCCGAAGTGGGCTGAAGGCCTCCCGCCGTGATCTGTTCACGACACGAGGGGGCTTTTGCCGATGCCCCTCACCTCGTCCGCCCCGACGCCGTCGACTATGCGCTGTGGGCGCACACGCCGTGCTACAGGAAGCACACGCGCCCCGCCGTGCTCGGCGCGGCCGCTGCGCCCCCACTGCTCAGGCCGCTCCTCAGGTCCCTGAGGGCTCAGCGGCTGCTTTCTCCCAAAGACTTGCGGGGGTCAGGCCAGATCCGGAACTAGACCGTAAATCACGGAAGCTTCCACTCGTCCTGGATTGAGTGTACATCAGCGGATAGTGCCCAGTAGCGTTCAATTGCTCTCAATAGCGTCACATGGCGTCCAGTGGCGCCGAACAGCGCTCAAGTACCGCCAAATAGCTACCAACAGCGCCACATAGCGCCGAGTGAGGGAGATGCAGTATGTCTGTTTTGCGCGCGATGGGGCGCGCGAGGACGCCTCGAGCGAGTGGGGCTTCCGAGGTCCCCAAAATCGTGCGGTGACGGACCGCGCGGTGAGGTCTCCTGGGATTCTGGGGTCACCGCGCGGTCCCCCTGAGGGCTTAACCGCTCTTCTCCAATCAACTTGCCAGACAGGCTCGCGTCGTGACAGAAACCACGACGGGATGTTCCGGAAGCGTCAAACAACGGTTTGGGACCAAAAATCTGCCTTGGGGAAAGGGGTCGGGACCCTCCGAGGAGCCCGTCTTGAGAAGTTGAGGACGTCGTTGCAGGTATCAAGCCAGGCACGTGGAGGTACAGTCAAGACGCTGGAATAAGGAATCAGAACAATTTCAGGCTCGGGATGCCCCACTAGTTCCTTGTTCATCGTCCCTTGTGGTAGCACAACGATTGTACCCCCCCCTTGGAACATGGATCGAACTAGGTACACTTGAGTCGGGGCAAATCCAGAGATCCCCAGCGAAGTCGACGGCTGGAGCAAATCGTGGACGCTCAAGCGCGAGTGGAGGGGCAGCAGTAGTGAGCATCACCGATCCCTATCCCCACTGGCGTGGCCTTGGTCCCACTGGCCGATTTACCCCCCCTGTATGGGAACATCTGCTGTTCCCTCGGACTGCGCAGGGCATCTCTTCAGCTGGGGGGGGGTGGAGTGGTGGGGCTGAGATACTGTGGCCCAGTGGAGATGGGGATCGGTTCGACGGTACCGAAGAAGCCGCTGAGCCCTCAACGGTCAGGGCGTACTGCTGGCGGCGCCGCGCCCTGGCACGCCAGCGCCCGCGCGCGGGCGCGCCCGCGGCGGCCGTGCTGGCCGAGCTGGAGCGGCTGCTGGCGCGGTTGGAGGCGGGCGAGCTCGGCGGCGGAGCCGTGCCAGGCGCTTGCGGGCCGCAGCTGGACGACCTCGTCTTGTACGCGCACGGCGTGGTGATGCTGGCAATCCCCGAGGATCACGTCGGAAACTGGAGCACATACATTGCCAGTGGCGAGCGGTTTTTCAGTTCCAGGACCTTTTTGAGGGTCGGGGACGACGTCGGGGTGGTGTGGTGTATACTTCTCCGTCGTTTTCCAAGGGGAACAACGAAACATGTATACACCAGGCTCCCGTATGCACCAGGATCCGCGTTCCCGCGCGGATTTCAGCGCAGGGTCGGACAAAGGCGTCGGTTATATAGAGCTCGTTTCCCTATCAAGGGCAGTGCCGGGGGGAGACGGGGCAACGTCAGGATTGTGGAGGACGATCAATGGAGAGGAAACATGCTGCCAAATGATTTCCAGATGTCTAGAACATCTGTTTAAATTGTTTCAAACATGTGAACAAGCCATGTGTAAAACATGTTCAGGACATGCTTCCGATGTTTTAAACACATTTTAAGTTCAATGACAGGACTGCTAGGGTGTCCATTGTCGTGGCATCCACAACGTCAGGAGTTCGAGGCTCGCACTTCGAGATCCTCGCGCGCGTTTTCGTCGGCCCTCGGCGGCTTTCCGGCCTCGGGGGGGGAGCGCTCCAGCGGCCGCGCCTCTCGCCGAGGCCGCTCCCTCGGGTGTGTGGGGATCGCCCCGAGCGGCCGAGCGGCCGCCGGGGGGCCGAGCGAGAACCCGAGGACTGGAGGGCAACGCTCGTGGCGAGAGAGGCTCGGGGGGAATGCTCCCTCTCCTCCTCCTCCTCCTCCCCCTCCTCCTTCCTCGTCCTCCTCCTCCTCCTCCTCCTCCTCCTCCTCCTCCTCCTCCTCCTCCTCCTGGTGAGAGAGGCTCAGGGGGAACTGCATCGACACACCATCGCCCAGTTGCCGCCGATGGGGGCCTGACAGCCCACCGGGCCCGCTCAGAAGGGGGAAAAGGGTGCCGACACCGCTACCCTTGCCTCTGGTGCTTTTGCCACGTTTGGGGCCCCTGGCAGGCCCTCGCCGCCATGGCTGCGTTCGCCCCGAAACCCTGGCCAGAGCGCACCTCGGGAGAGGTCCCGGGAGTTAGCGATACGGGTACTTCACCCAGACTCAGACCCCCGATGTCTTGATTGTTTCATCTGACGTGGACCCCCAGGGGTCCAGACACCTTGCTGGGGACCGGCTTTGCGTAGTTTTTGACGATCAATGGGGCTCGACGAGGGCTCCCGGAGATCGAGACGTTGCCAGAACCGTCCGCTTTTTTTTCTCGTGGCGCGGCCATGTCTGGGGAGGAGGCGGGGCCGAGCCGAGAACCGCGAAGCGGGGAGAACTCGGCGCCCTCGAGGGTTCCTTCGTGCTGGCACCCCGGGATCCGACGTTGCGGAAAGCGTGCAACATCGCGACACCCAGACCCCAGACCCCCGACGTCATGAGTTTTTCATGACGTCGACCCCAAGCGGTCTGGACCCATTCCCCAGGACCGGTTTTTCATCCTGAGTCGTTTTTTGACGGTCCCGAGGGCCGGTAAGGGCCCCCAGAGGCTGAAAATCATGAAAAACCTCCCGTCGTGATTCTTTCATGACTCGAGGGGGTCTGGGCAAAGCGCGACCCGAGCCCTGCAGAACACATCCTGCCGCTGCACTGTTCGGTCCGGGTCGAGCCGTGCTGGCCCCGGGTACCCCGACGTGGGGCGGCAACGGCCTTGTGCGAGACAGGTGCATCGCCCCGTCCTTCCCTCTGCTCGCTCTCTGCTCCTCTTTTGCCTCCGCCTCTTTTTCTCTTTTTTCGTCTCATGTCCTCCCCTTTTCCTCTTCCTCCTCTTTTTCCTCCTCCTCCTCTTTTTCCTCCTCCTCCTCCTCCTCCTCGTCCTCCTCCTCCTCCTCCTCCTCCTCCTCCTCCTCCTCCTCTCCTCCTCCTCCTCCTCCTCCTCTCCTCCTCCTCCTCCTCCTCCTCCTCCTCCTCCTCCTCCTCCTCCTCCTCCTCCTCCTCCTCCTCCTCCAGAAGTCTTGAGTGCGCGATGCCCTGCCTTCCTGCTGGCTCCCCTCTGCAGAGGAGCTGGCCCCGTGGAGCCCAGAGCTGCCCGGCCTCGCGCGCCTGCGCCGCTTCGTGGAGGGCATGCCGGCGCTCCTCGAGCGGGGCGGGCCAGCTGCGAAGGCCCTGCCCGCGGCCGGCGGGGGCCCGCTGGTCGGCTGGCCGGCCCTGGGCGAGGTCCCCCCGGAGGGCTGAACTCGAGGCCTCCCGTGTGTGATGGGCCTGTGTTCCACCACCAGCACCACAAGTCGGAGGGGGAGGGGGTCCTCCTCCTCCTCCTCCTCGGTCCTCCTCCTCCTCCTCCTCCTCCTGCTCCTCCTCCTCCTCCTCCTCCTCCTCCTCCTCCTCCTCCTCCTCCTCCTCCTCCTCCTCCCCCACTCCAATTTATGGTGGTGGTGGTGGAAAAGAGGCCTCCCAGATGGGGTCCGAGAAGATGGGGTCGGAGGATCGCGCCGCACCGCCGATGCATCGGCGGTGCGGCTCGATGTGGGGCCCGATTTGATTCACGCCGACGTCGCTGATGCATCGCCAGTGTATCGCCGGTGCATCGCCGATGCCCGATGCATCGCCGATGCATTGGCGGTACATTGTCGATGCGGCGCGATCCTCCGACCCCATCTGGGAGGGCCTCTATGAACGGCTTTTCGCTTTTCTCCGATGGACCTGCGGTGAGCAAGCCAGGTCAACCGAGGCAGTTCCAGGTAAATCAGGCGATCGCAAACATGGATGAAGGGGGCGTGGATTAGCGACGGGTCCCGTTTCCAGGGGAAATCGCGGATGTCCGTCTTCGAACGAGGCGTCACCGCCGCATTCTGGGGAGGGCACCTCCCCCGATCTATGGATTTGGCGACCGCGCGCCAAATCCATGGATCGCTGATACATGTTTGCGCGACCCCGAGTAAAAAGGGAGATGGACCCAGGTACGCCTCGAGGTCAGTCCAGATAAACAGAGGTTAGTCCAGGTACATCGGGGCCGCAGGTCGGCCGACCGGCCCGGGGCACGGTTCCTCTGAGGGCCGAGCGGCTTTTCCTCCATCGCTTGTGAGAAAAAGGAGACTATAAAGGTTTTTCGCCGTTTTCGGGCTGTTTCGTCGTTTCTCGTCGGTTTTCCAGCCTCGGGATGCTTTTGCAGCAGCTTCGCCTCGCCGAGGGCGTTCCCAGGGTGCCCATGGTCGTCCCGAAAACGGCCGCCGGAGGCCCGAGGTGCAGCCCGAGCACCCTTGGCATGCTTGCGTCGCGACAGCAATCGGTCAGTGCAAATCCAGACATAAGGGCTCCCTCGAGGGCGCGAAGTTATTCGCGCTTCGCGCTTCGCGGTCCTCGTTCCTTCTCCCCCTCCTCCTCGTCCTCCTATTCTCCCTTTGGGAGGGCGGCGCGAGAGCGCGAAGTTATTCGCGCTTCGCGCTTCGCGCAGCGCGAAGCGCGAAGTTGGGAGCCCTTGAGACAGATCTCCAGAGATCTCCAGGAGGAACTCTCGCGCAAATGTCGGACGCGGGAGAATCCCCAATCAGAGCTCGCCTCTGCAGGGGTCCTGGCGGATTCATAATGGTTAGGTCAGGTTTGCAGCCGATTTTCGCTGCACGCCCGGGTGCCCGGGTGTGCCCGGGGGTGAGGCTGGCCGCCGATTTTCGCTGCACGCCTGGGTGCCCAGGGGGGTGCCCGGGGGTGCCCTATAGCCCAATAGCCTTATAGCCCTATAGCCCTACAACTCTATAGCCCTATAACTCTACAGCCCTGCAGGTAGCTCAATAGCCTTATAGCCCCCTAGCCCTATAACCCTGATTGGGTTTTTTCTCCGGTATCATTTGTTGTTCATTATTTCTGGTAACGGTCATTGCCTGGGGAGGGGGTTCGGGGCCTTGGGTGGTGGACCGTAGCGCTGGGGCAGGGTGGGGCACGTCGGGGCGGGCGTGCGCTGCGACCGCCATACGGCCATAGTCTGCGCGCGGGCATCCGCATCGTGGAGGGGGCCCAGGTCCCCCCATATGGAGGATGACGATTAATAAATGACCGAGGGTCGTGTTCACGCGGCGGCGCCGGGGATGACGATAAAAACCGGCCGCGGGCTGGAAAACTATTTTTTGATCGTTCTCCTCCAGTCAGAAAATTATGGAGAAATAGTAGAAAACTAATTGTTTAATCGTTCTCTCCCATTTTTTTATCAATCGTCATCCCGCAGTACGATCGTTACCGTATCCCGGGGCGAGGGCGAGTTCGAGCGCCACGTGCTCGCGCAGCTCGCGGCGCACGAGCTTCCTCACGTTGCATCTTCGGGGGGCCTCGGCTGTCCCCGCAATCTGTATGTTTTCTTGTGCCCGACGCGGGCTCGATGTGGATTCGACCCGGAAGATGGCGTGGATTCGACGCGGATTCGACGTGGGCTCGGCACGAATCCGACGAGTCCGACATGGATTCCACACGGATTCGACGCGGAGAGGGGCGCGACGGAACAGATCAGCCACGCGCAGAGGGGGGTAGGGGGGGGGGGGGGCGCGAGGCTTCTTAGAGAGAGAGGCTGCTTCTTGAAACAAGGCGCGGGCCTTGCCCGTAGATGTCGGGCCGGCGCCTTCCAAGAAGCGGACCTCCTTCTAAGAGGCCTGCCCCCCCAGACCCCCGACGTCATGAATTTTTCATGACGTCGACCCCCAGCGGTCTGGGCCCATTCCCCGGGACCGGTTTTTCGTCCTGAGTCGTTTTTTGACGGTCCCGAGGTCCGGCAAGGGCCCCCGGAGGCCGAAAATCATGCAAAACCTCCCGTCCTGATTTTTTCATGACTCGAGGGGGTCTGGGCCCCTCCCCCTGCCCTTGTGTGCGCGCCGCCAGGCATGCGAGCGACGCAGGAGCACGCGATATCGTCTGCGCCGACGCTGGCGCGCAAGCTGCCCGCGCAAAGGGTCGCGCGCGGGCGCCCGATCGCTCCGAGGGTGGCGTGCCGCGCGGGCGGCCGGCGTGAGCCGCCGCGCGAGGTCGCTACGCCATCTCGCGTATAGGACCTCCTCCTCCTCCTCCGCCCCCTCCGCCTCCTCCTCCTCCTCCTCCTCCTCCTCCTCCTCCTCCGCCTCCTCCTCGTCGCTCCGTGTGTCACCACCCACCAAACCACCCCAACCCAACCCGAAGGCTCAGATTTACCCTCGATTTCCAGTGGGGGGGGGTCGGGAAACATCGACAAAAACGCATGTGGAACCCTCACCCCCCCCAACCCGAAGTTCGCGTCTTCGGGTTGGGTTGGGGTGGTCTGGTAGGTAGTCAGTGTGTCTCGCGTAGGACCTCCTCCTCCTCCTCCGCCCCCTCCTCCTCCTCCTCCTCCTCCTCCTCCTCCGCCTCCTCCTCCTCCTCCCCCTCCTCCTCCTCGTCGCTCCGTGCGTGCCTCCCCCGAGCATGCAGCGTGCGCTTCCCGCGGGCGGCGCCGCCGGCAGCTCCGCCGCGGCCGCGCCCTGGGCGGCCGCGGCGGGCCTCGCCGGCCGCGCGCCGCGCCTCGCGCGGGCGCCCGCCGCCGCGCCGGGCGGCGGCGGCGCCGGTGCGGGCCGGCAGGGGGGGACGCAGGGGCAGCGTCAGAGTCAACACGAACAGCTACTCCAGATTTCGTAAGAAAGGGAGGGGGGTCTCATTTCGGGGGTTGGAGAGCCTGGGGGGGTCTGGGGACGACGTTTTGGAGGGTTCTCCCACGGGGGGGGTCTAAAACTTCTCGTCCGGGAGGGTTGAGACCCCCTCCCTTTTATTACGAAATCTGGAGTAGGGGTGATAGGTCAGAGCCTGAATGGCCTGCCCCGCTTTCGCGTCCAGGCAGAACCCAGGTTGATGCCACGCGCCTCCCCGGTCGAGGGGCCGGACCCGTGCGGGGCCGCAGTTTGGCATCGCTTGGCAGCGCTTGGAGGCGAGAGCGGTCAGAAGCGAGGTGGGTTCGTTCGCCCCCTAAGCCCAGACCCCCTCGAGTCATGAAAAAATCACGACGGGAGGTTTTTCATGATTTTCGGCCTCTGGGGGCCCTTACCGGCCCTCGGGGCCGTCAAAAAACGACTCAGGATGAAAAACCGGTCCTGGGGAATGGGTCCAGACCGCTTGGGGTCGACGTCATGAAAAAATCATGACGTCGGGGGTCTGGGGATAGGGCCTTGGAGAGGCCATGCCGCTATTGTTGGAGCGGGACGCGGCCAGCGAGAGCGGCCAAGGATGGGCCGAAGGGGAAGGGTGCCAGGGCAACACTGGAGAACCGCTCATCTAGAGGGGAACGAACAGTGGCAGAAATCTAAAAACTCGGAGGTCCGCGCGGATTTCTCGGATCGGCGCTGGGGCCAGCTGGCGGCGCCTCCGGCGCGGGAGGGGGGTCCGGCGCCGATCCGAGAAATCCGCGCGGACTTCCGAGTTTTTAGGTTTATGTCATCGTTCGTTCCCCTAGATGAGCGATTCTCCAGGATTGTCCTCGCATCCTTCCGCTTCGGCCCATCCTTGGCCGTTTTCGCTGGCCGCGCCCCGCTCGAACAGTGCTGGCATGGCCTCTCCAAGGGCCTTGCGCCATGGTCGCGCCTCCTTCTTCTGCGCGCTGACTGCACAAGCTCGGGGCTCGCATTTCGAGGTTCTCGGGCGTTGGCGTCGGCCCTCGCCGTTTTTGCAGCCTCGGGGTGCGTGTGTGGCGGCTGCGCCTCGCCGGGAGCGCTCCGGAGGTGCCCGTCGTCCCGAGCGGCCGCCAGAGAGCCCAGTTATGGCTTGCAGGCTGAGGAGCGGAAGGTCAGGGGCAACGTTGCGGGGGGGTACTCCAGACTTCGTAATAAAAGGGAGGGGGTCTGGACCCTCCAAGACAAGCCATTTCAGACCTCCCCCGTGGGAAAACCCTCCAAAACATCGTCCCCAGACCCCCCAGGCCCTCCAAGATAGCCTGGAAGAGACCCCCCCCCGAAATGAGACCCCCCTCCCTTTATTACGAAATCTGGAGTAGGCTCAGGGGGAGACGCATCGACCCACATTCGCCCTCTGATCGCCGATAGGGGCCCATTCGCTATCAGGGGCCTACCGCCGATCTATCGGCGATGTGTCGCATATTCCAGCTCGATGTCTCGTCCCCTGAGGTGGTCGCCCCCTATCGTTGCCTCTTAGAGAAAAATCGAGGAAGAGAAACCGGCGTAAACAGAACCTTTGGACGCTCCGAGCGGATTTCTTGGATCTGCGCTGGACACCCCTGGCGGCGTCTCCAGCGCCCCTGACGGCGCCTCCGGCGTGTTGGAGCTTCAATGCGAGGTTGCATTTTTTCCAGGAGTAGTGATCAGACAGGACCACAGAAGAGTCCCGACCGGCGGAAGGGGAGCCTGGGACCGCCTGCCTAGACCGCCCTGTTCAACAGCCGTTTCGCCTTATTTTCCCTCGCACTATATTCAGCAGCAGTTGTCTTGCAATTCTGGCTACATTCTTGGTCTGGACGGCCACTTGAAAAAACACTACGGTGCACACTGCCGTGCTCTCGCCCCTGTCCCGAGTGGTCCAAGTCCTGGAATATGAATTGACGCTGCTTCGCGTATCCCCACCAGCTGGCTTACGCCGGCCGTGTCCTTAATTGGTCCTTGCATGTGCACTCCGCGCGTTCTCGCGCTAATTATCTTGCGCTGTGCCCCAGCCTCGGTACTCACGCCCTCTGGACTTTTCCTTGCGGGCCGCTAATCCAAAAAAGTATCCCCACCAGCCTTCTACGTGATTTCGGTCGCGCCGCCGCGCCATTTTGGCTGCGTCTACTTTTTGTAGCCACCGGGATTTTCGGACGCCGCCGGGAATGGGTCTACCTGTTTTTCTCGCCCTTCTGAGCTGCCGCCCGGGTGCTGCGCCTGTCTTGCTTTCCGCTTTTCGCTGCCTAGTTGTGGCCCAGCTAGGGTTTGGACGCCTTTTGACCCGCTTCACGAGGCCGTTGACCAAAAAGTATCCCCGCCAGCCGGCACCCCCGACATCTTCCCGGTGTCTGGCGATCCGGAATTGTTCCGTTGAGCGCCCGCCCAGCTCCTCAACCCGACGGGCCGCAGCGTCGACGACAACAAATTCCTTGTTGACGAGCAGGCGTCCCCGCGCGATGTGCGCCGCGTCCCATTCCCGCTGCGCGATTCGCAGCGCCGACGAGGAGAAAATACATGTTGGCCATGTTGCGGTTTTTCTTTGACAGGTAGGACGGGGGGGCCCGCGTAGGGTTGGCCAGGCGTCCGCGCGCGGTGTGCGCCGCGTCCCATTCGTGCTACACCTTTCGCAGAGTCGACGACAAGAAAGTTAATGTTGACGAGGGCAACGTTGACTTCGTATGGTTTTCATGGGTAGGACGCGACCGCCCGCTTAGGATTACCCGAGCGATGTTCATTCCGTCCCATTCCTGTTACAGTTTTCGCAATTCGACGACATGCTGGCGAGAAAAAATGAATTTGTGTTGTTTTTGGGAGAGTTCGGACGGCGGGGTTGCTATCGGCTGGCTAGGTAGGGATGTGGGGGTTCTTCATCATAGGAAGTAAGGATAAACCCCTCCCCGAGGGGGAAAAGGGGACTTTGGATGAGGAAAGAAAGACACCTTCGGACCACATGCGCCCAAAGGGCTGGTGGGATTGCATCAGCTTTACATCTGTTTACACATGCACAAACACTACGTACGGTTAGCCGACGTACTTCTCGACCTTCCTCTTCAGTATTGTTGCTATTTGGATGCTTCGCCGGGGTAGATTGTTGACGCTTCGCGTGCCCCCACGCCTTGGCAGCCACCGCTATCATTGCAAGGGCGCTGTGTGGGCCCCCCGGCTCCTGGCCTCGGCATCCACATTCAGCAAAGGTTGCAGCTCTCGCGAGGCGCCGCTTAGGCTGTTTAGGTTGTCGGCTCTAGTTTGCTGTTGTCAATTAGTAGGCCCGCGCCCCGGACTTACGACACGCCGTGTGCGCTTTCGCCCGCGGCCGCGACCAAAAAACATATCCCCACGCCTGGTGTGCGCCGTCCTGTGAGCCGCAGCGAGGCTCGCCTCCTGTTTGCCCCCCTCACGTTTGGTTTTCCTTTTTCGCTTTCCCTCCCCCCTTGCGCTAATTCAGGCCGTTGCTTGCCTGCACCGCCCCCTGACGCCCGTCGACTATTCGCCGCGGGCGCGATCAAACAAATCCCCATTAGCATCCGCCTTGTTGGTCCGCCCGGCGTGATCGTTGCCTTGCTTTTTTCTTTCGCAGGTGGCATAGCTTGCCCCTGCTTGCCCGGCGTCCGACTTGATTCGTGCGTTTACAAGCCCAAAAGTATCCCCACCAACCTGCCCTGTTTTTTCTCTCGCAGGTGGCATAGCCTGCCCCTGCTTGCCCGGCGTCCGACTCGCGTCGTGCGCCTGCGAACCCAAAAGTATCCCCACCAGTCCATTCAGAAACGATGCCCACTGGAGTTGCAAGAGGGGGGGATGGAGGAGGAATCGCTGTCGTTGTCGTGGTCGTCGTCGTCGTCGTCGCTGTCGTCGTCGTCGGAAGAGGAGGAGGAGGAAAAGGAGGAGGAGAAGGAGGGAGAATTGGGTACTTCGGGGATCCTCTTGAGGCCTCGTATAAGGGATCTCGTGGGAGTATCTTGGAGGCCTCTTGGGCCGTCTGGGCGCCTCCAGGGGCCCTCTTGGGGCCCTCTTGGCAGCTTCAGGGGCGCTCTTGGGGCCATTTTGGAGGACATTGATCAAACACCAGGGGAGCTTTTTAGTAGCCTCCCCCCATCGGGAACACCGAAAGTCGCCTCCTGGACCCCTCTTGGAGGGCTCTTGGGGCGCTCGTGGGCGCTCTTGGGGCCGTCTTGGAGCTTTTTGGGGCCTCTCTTGGGGCTCTCTTGGGCCATCTTGAAGCCATCTTGAGGCCTCGGATGGCCATCAGAAGCGAAAAGGTGGGAAAGCTGAAACCATTGTTTCCTATGTTTTTGACGGATTTTGGCCTCTTGGGGGGCTCCTTGGCGGTCTCGGAGGCCGCTTGGGGCTGTCTTGGAACGTTCTGGGGCTTCTTGGAGCATCTTGGGAGCCATCTGGAGGCGTCGTGCGCTATCTTGAGCCATCTTGGAGCTCATATGGGACTCTCAGGGGCCCTCTTGGAGCCGTCTTCGGCCATATTGGACGCTCCAACTACCCGCGGCCGCCCCCGTCCAGGTCCAGGGCAGGGGGCAGGGGGAGGGGCAAACCCTTCCCCGAAGGGGAAGACGGGGCAGGTGGAGGACAAGACGCGCTAGACCACCCACGCCCTAAAGGGCTGGTGGGATTCGCGCTGGGCGTTTTCGCCCAGTTTCGGGCCACGGGGCCATCCAACACTGATGCGGCCCGAAGCATGCAGCAGAAACGTGCGTTCTTTGGTTGTGACGTTTTGCGATGCTGCGATGTTTCAGGAGGGGGAAAAACACACAGACACAATTAATCGTCCACTCCCAGGAAAAAATGGGAAAATATGGGAAGTGGAGGGGAAAACAAGAACCCAGAAAATATGGAAAAATATCGAGAATCCTTTCATCTGTGTGTGTATTGATTTGTGTGTGTGTGTCCCAGGGCCCCTTCAATTTTGCTCGCAGCGTCGGATCTCTGGGTTCCGGCACACGGGCAACCTCGGGGGCGCGGCGCTGCTCGCGCCTCGCGGCGTGGCCCCGCCCCTTCCCCGGCTGTTGTGCCCTCCCGCCGTGCAGAGGCACGGCGGGAGGCTTCCGTCCGTTTGGTCGGCCTCCGGGGGGCTTTTTTGCGGGGCCCCGGGGAGCGTGCGGCAGCGAGGACCCGGGGGCCCCGCAGCGCAAAAGTCAGGACACCGCACGTCCGGGAGGGCAGCCTACAGGGCGCGGAGCTGTTCGCGCGGCGCGGCGCGGCGCGTCGGGCCCCCCCGCTTCCTGCTCGTCCTCCGCCTCCTCCCCCGAGGCGCGGCACGATCGTGGCGCGCCGGTGTTCGCGCCTCTCGCGCGCCGCAGCGTGGAGCGCGAACGTGGCTGCCCTTGCGATGCAGCCGCCCCTGCCTCGTTTTCGCCGTTCTGGGCCTGCTGGTAGGCGCTCGCCGCCACGGCTGGGTGCGCCCCGAAACCCTGGCGCCAGAACGCACCCCGGGAGAGGTCCGGGGAGCAGCGGTATGTTTGCCTTGCCAAACCCCCCGCGTATCAGTAGGATCCCGTGCGCAGTGCAGCGCGTTTCGTCTTCGTCCCACCTCGCCCTGCCGTAGACTCAGCCTGCCCGCGCTGGCACCCTGAAGCGTGCAGATCCGCACGAGTGCGGCGCGTGCATTCTTGCACTGCTCCAGCGAACCGCCTTACCGGATATACTTCACCCTCCCATGAGCCTGTTTTTTTTTGGATTCAGGCAAGTCTACTTGCATGGCGTTCGCCCCCCCCCCCCTCGCCCCTCTTCAAGCGAATACTAGCGTGCAAGTGCCTTTCGACTTGCGTGATTTCCGCGCACCCCCCCCCCGGCTTGCTTCAGGCTCAGCCCCCCCCCCCCGTCCATGCAAGTAAATTTGCCAGAGTCTAAAAAAAAACAGGCTCATACTTCACCCTCCCATTCGTCGTCAGTTGGGACGACGTCGGCCCCCACGGGTCTGGACTCCTTCCCGGAGGCCGGCTTTGCATCCCGAGCAGTCTTTTGAGGCTCCCGAGGCCCGAGGAGGGCTCCCAGAGGCCGAACACGGCCCAGAAACCGACCGCCGTGTTTTGTTCACGACGCGAAGGGGGTTTGGGTTTTTGCGAGCAATATTCATATCCATATCCAGTGCGTCTTGGACTTTCTTGGATCGGGGGTGGACAGAACCCCCAACAGTGACACGTCGATTAGTGAATTGTCCGTTTTCGGTTCTCGAGAGGGCGCCGTGGCCGTTATTTTCCAGGCTTGCGCCCGCCAGGTTTGGGCCTCAGGTCGTTTTCACTAAACCACGTTTTACTAAAGGGAGGTCTGTCCATCCCCGATTGGAAGGGGCGTCGCAAGGCCGAGGCGCACTGGATGTGGATAAATAGAGTCTCTGGGGGCCCACTGTTCATCCATGTATCCAGTGCGCCTCGGGTTTCTTGGGAAGGGAGCCCGAAGCTCCATACTGCAGGGGATATGGACAAAAGTATTGCCCGCAGTTTTCGGGCCATCGCTCGGATCTCCGGCGGCCGTTCGGGACGATCCAGACACCCCGGGAGCGCCCTCGGCGAGGCGCGGCTGCTGGGAGGCACCCCGAGGCTGGAAGACCGACGAGGACCGACGAGACAGCCCGGGAACCGCGAGAATCCCTCGTCGTGCTTTTCTTCCGCAGCGCATGCCTGGGAGGTCGGTTGCAGAAAAGCGAAGGGCCGTTCAGCCCATAGTGGACCTCGCGCGGACGCAGTTTCCCCCAGGTGCTGGCCAGCCCGCGGCCGCGGGCCAGGCCGCGGGCGGCGCCGCGGCCAGCGCCGCGGCCGGCGAGGAGGACGACGGCGAGGCGGGGACCGCGCAGATGCTGCGTGCACAGCGGCGGGCCAACGCCCTGCTCGTCGCGTGGTGGGTCACGAGCGCCGCCGCGTTCGCCGCGTGGAGCTTACGGCGGCGGCGCGGCGGCGGCGCCTGAGGGCACCTCGGCCCCGCGCCCGGGTGGGGTCGCGCGGTCCTCGCCCCTCGGGCGTTGCGTACTGGGGGGGGGTAAATCTTGGCATCGCTCGGCCGTGTGTATCGAAGACGCCTACGGCGAATCACCGCGGCCCCCTGCCTTTTTGGAAGCGCCGCTGTGGCCGACAGCTGGCCCAGAGCTTGGCCAAGCAATCGGGCCAGTTGTTCCCCGAGGCGGTTTGGAAAGACTTCGGGGAACGCGTGGGGGAGCAAGAAGAGGAGGAGGGGGAGGATGAGGAAAAAAGTGGAGGAGGAGGAGGAGGAGGAGGAGGAGGAGGCCTCTTGGGCGCCTCTTGGGTCACTCTTGGGGCCTCCTGGGAGCTTCCTGGGGGCCTCTTGGAGGGTTTTGGGGGGCCTTTGGGGGCTTCTTTGGGGCCTCTTTGGCCGTCTTAGGGCGTTCCTGGCTTGTCTGACGCTGTCGGAAGCCGTCTTGGGGTTCTGTCTGGGTCGTCTTGGGGCCCTCTTTGGGCATATCAGGGGTTCTTAGAGGCAATCTTGGGCGTCTTGGAGGCCTCCTGGGCCGTTTTGGGGCCCTCTTGGGGCCGTCTTGGGTGCCTTTTGGGCCGTCATGGGGCCATTTTGGGGGCCTCTTGGGCGATCTTGGGGGCCTCTTGCGCGGGTTTGGGCCGTCGGAATGCCGAAGACAAGCAAATGCAAAAATCTTTCAACAACCGAAGGAAAATCAATGATTTGGCCTCTTCGGGCCCTCCTGGAGGACCTCTTCGAGGCCTCTTGGGCCGTCTTGGAGACCTTTTTGGGGGCCCCTTGGGCTGTCTTGGACCATCTTCAGGCCATCTCAGGTCGTCTTGGGTGCATCTTGGGCCGTGTTGGAGGCATCTTGGGGCCATCTTAGCCGTCTTGGATGCCATTTTGGCCGTCCTGGACGCCTCTTGGGTCCTCTTGGGGCCGTCTTGGGGGCGTGGGCGGTCTTGGGGGCTTCTTGGGCCGTCTTGAGCCGTCGGAATGCCGAAAAGAAGCAAATGCAACAATCCTTCAGCAACCGAAGTGATTTTGGCCTCTTCGGGCCCTCCTTGAGGACCTCTTGGAGGCCTCTTGGTCCGTCTTGGAGGCCTCTTGGGGGCCTCTTGGGCCATCTTGGGCCATCTTGTGGCCATCTTAGGCCGTCTTGGGTGCATCTTGGGCCGTCTTGGAGGCATCTTGGGGCCATCTTAGCCGTCTTGGAGGCCATCTTGGGCGTCTTGGAGGCCTCTCGGGCGGTCTTGGGGACCTCTCGGGAGCATCTTGGGAACCTCTTGGCCGTCATGTGGCAATTTTGGAGGCCTCGTGGGCGATCTTGGGGCGATCTTGGGGGCCTCTTGGGCCGTCTTGGGCCGACGGAAAGCCGAAAAGGCGAAATACCACATTCCTTCAAACACCTTATGAAAATCAATGATTTTGCCCTCTTCGGGCCCTCCTGGAGGACCTCTTCGAGGCCTCTTGGGCCGTCTTGGAGGCCTCTTGGGGGCTTCTTGGGCCGTCTTAGGCCATCTTGAGGCCATCTCAGGTCGTCTTGGGTGCCTGGGTTGTGGGATAGAGTTCTCAGGGATGTTTCTTCGGTTCGCTTCGGGGCGCTCGCCGGGGCCTCTTGTGAGCATTTTTGGGGCCTCTTGGGGGCCCTTTGGGGGCCCCTTGGGGGCCTCTTGGGGGCCTCTTGGGAACCTCCTTGGGGCCCCCCGGGCCGATGGTTCGAAATGTCCGTTCGGGTTCCCCCTCTTGGGGGCCGTCTTTGGGCCTTCTTGGGCCGTCTTGGGCGCCTCTTGGGCAGCCTTGGGGCTCTCTTGCGCTGTCTTGGGGCCCTCTTTGAGGCCTCGCGGGGGCCGTCTTGGGGCGATCCCGGGGGCCTCGTGGGCCGGCTTGGAGCGTCGGGAATCAGAAACAATTAGAAGGCCAAAAACCTTTAACGACCTCAGGAGAATCAATGTGTTTTGCCTCTTGGGACCCTCGTGGGACGCCTCTTGGAACACTCTCGGGTCGTCTTGGGGGGCTCTTGGGCCGTGTTGAGGCCATCTTGGGCGTACACTGTTGGGCCTTCTCGGACGCATCTTCTGCCCTCTTGGTTGCTTTCTGGGCCCGTGTTTGGCCGGCTGCGCTACCCGAAGGAGTCCCACGACACCCGGGGAATCCCAGAATTCCCGGGATTCCCCGAGATTCCCCGGAAATCCCCTCAAATTTTTGTGAAATTGGCGGCCTGGGCTTTGAACACTGTACAACTCTTAACTTCTCAGGGCTGCATGAGCCTTGGGGAGGTCCATTACTACGTGCTGAAGGCACGATGGCGGATTTTTGTTTCGGGGGCCTTCCTGGTTCTGTCTGCAAGGAATATGACCCTGGTTATCGACCGTCTCGGCCTTGGGTTGCTGGTCTGTTTGTGCTTGGGCTGCCTCTCGGTTCCCCGAGGTCCTCTACACGGCCTTCTCTGTGCGGGTGTCCCGATCTCTATCGGCCTTCGCCCGGAATACAGGTCCAATTGCGCGCCCTAGCTTTGCGTTGTACCAGGTTTTGCATCTGGCCACTGCCAGGGTTTTCCCCACAAGTTTGGCTCCTCGTCTTGAGCCGAAGTTTTGCCGGCGCCATACTCCAGCCTGCACTGAGTACCAGGTCTTTCAACCTTTTGGCCCCAAGGACTTCCTCTTCAAGTGTCGGCTCCTTCTGGCGAGCCTCAGTTTTGATGCGCCATCCCCGCTCCCCGGATTTCCTGGCGTTCCTCGGCACCTTCGAGCTGGTGGCCCGGCTGCTTCAGACGCAGCCCGCGTGTTCTCCCTCGGCACTCCTCCCGCGCCGGCCTTCCAGTCTGATCGGGCCCTTTTTTCTCTTCTAGCGATGTTTTTCTTTCGCCTTCGTGCATTACTTTGCCTCCGGTGCATCCCACCGCTCACTTTGACCGGCGCTTGACCGTCCTGCACCGCCAGGCGCCCGCGGGCTTGAACGTGTCTGCTTGCTTCGGCGAGGCGAGACCAGCGCCAGGACATCTTGGAGCACGCGCACGGAACCAAACCGTGCGCGGGGAGTGGACGCCCGAGCGATGGCAGGATGGGGGGGTGAAGGAAGAGTCGGCACGAACCGAACGGGTACGGGAAGAATGAGTACGATGCCCAACAGCAGTTCCTGTTCATTTCGAACAGGACTCGCTGTCCGCGCCGCCGCGGCCTGTGTCCATTTGGGACAGCAGGCCGCCTGCCCAACAGCGGCCGCTGCTGGTTTGGGACAACATTTGGTGTTGGGCATTGTGCCCATGTTTTCCGTACCCATTTCGGGCGTCCAAAAAGGGGTCCCACAGGGTCCCGTGGGGCCAAAAGTGGGCACGAAAGGTGCGCGCTTCTTCGCCCCCCCACGTACCGCCCCTCGATTCAGCAACGCCCCAAGTGCGCTCGCGCAAGGGGCGTGCGCCAGAGAGCGCGCGGCCGGCGGCAGGGTAAAAAACCGAGCTGGGCACGGGTCGCCAAGAAGGAAGCGGGTCCTGAGGGAAGCGAGTCTTGACGCTTCCTCCGCTGTTTTCAGGCTTTCGCACGCCATTGCACCCAGCAGCCTCCGTATCGCCATTTCCGCCAGCGCACCTCTGATGTGCACGGCTCCTGCCTGTCTGTCCCAGGCCCAGGGCCCTGGGAATGTCAGAAAACACCCCTTTGGAACGAAGTGCTGATCCTGCGGGGAAGGCCCTGGGGTTCATCACCACCCACCAAACCACCCCAACCCAACCCGAAGGCTCAAATTTACCCTCGATCTCTAGTGGGGGGGGGGTCGGGAAATGTCGAAACAACGCATCTGGAACCCTTGCGCCCCCCAACCCGAAATTCGGGTCTTCGGGTTGGGTTGGGGTTGTCTGGTAGGTAGTCAGTTCAGGAGGAGGAGGAGGAGGCGGAGGAGGATGAGGGGGAGGAGGAGGAGGAGGAGGCGGAGGAGGAGGAGGAGGAGGAGGAGGAGGAGGAGGAGGAGGAGGAGGAGGAGGAGGAGGAGGAGGAGGAGGAGGAGGAGGAGGAGGACCCATTTGCCTCAGCTGCTTGCTTCATGCCACGCAGACGCGGCTGTTTCTGCTTAGGCGGCGCCCGCCCGGGTGGCGCGAGGAGCACGGCCTCCTATCAGAAGGCGGGGGGCGTTTAGAATTACGTCGGGCCTGTCCCTCTACAGGGGGAATATTCAAAAGCAGTCAACAGATAGCCTGTGGACTATTGTTTGAGTATTTTTGGGCATCTCTTGAGCACTTGTTGAGTTTTTTGTTTTTCGTCCGGTACAGGCCCGACCTAAGTTTAGAAGGCAGGGGCCGTCTCGGGAGGGCCTGAAAGGCCCTTGTCCAGGAGTGTGTCAACCCGATGCCTTCGGGCCATTTGGAAGCCTTCGGGGCGCTGTTGGGGCTCTTTGGTGGGCGTGGGGGTTCCATTGGGGCGATCTTGGAGAGCATCGCTGACAGAGGGAGGCAATTAGTTACGGCTAGCAGTCGGAGGCCGAAACATCGCCTTTTGGAGCTCTCTCGGGCCCTCGTGGGCCCCTCGTGGTGCTCTCTTGGGCGACATTGAAACCGTCTCGTGGAGTCGGTCCGAGGCTTTTGCCACCGACGGGCTCTTGAGGACCTCGAATGCCTGTCGGAAATGACAGCGCGAGAAGGCAGGTATTGGTTCTGTCCCTGAGGTGTTGGAATGACTTTGGCCTCTTGAGGGCGCCCTTGGGAGGCACCGTCGCCAGTTGGGGTCGTCTTGGGGCCAACTCAGGAGCCTCTTGAAGGCATGCTGGCGGCCATCTTGGGCTATCCCGTACCGTCTTGGAGGCCATGCCAGGCTACCTGGGGCCATCTTGGGAACGATCTTGAGCCGTTTTGGGCCCTCCAGCGACTCGCGACCTCCTCCTCCTTGTCGACGTCCAGGG
>CAUYUJ010014503.1:118324-160824 GCA_963575745.1 Prorocentrum cordatum
TCAAAGCAAAGGCACATCAACAGCAGCAACAGCAAAGCAAAACACAAGCAACGCAAAGCACAGCACATCAACAGCAACAACAAAGCAAAGGAAAGGCAAAAGCAAAAACAATGTGCAATGATGAGAAGGAGGAGGACGGCGTTTACCGTTACTGCTAATATTGCTCTCCTCGGGGCTCCAACTCCTAGGTAGGGTCGCTCTGGGATAATTTTTATTTTTCTTCCACAATCCCTCTGTAGGAGGACAGGCCCGACTGAAATCTACACCGTCTTGTGGGCGAAGGCGCCAACGTAGCTGGGTGTTTCGGCGGAGTATGCGGCCCTTCTGGGTGGCCTGCGGGTTGTGCCGACGCCCCAGGGGGAATTGTAAACACATCCAACATCAAGGTCAGCGCGCCAGGCACCCCTGTGATGAACAAACAGGGGGCGGCGGATGTCTAGTGGCCTTCGGCCCACCCCGCCATCGTGCCTTGGACTGAGCGTTCGGCGACTCGAGGGCCTCTTGTACCGTCTGAGAGGCCTCTTGGGGCCCTCTTGGCCCGTCTTTGGACCCTTTTCGGCCACGAAAAAGTCATGCGGGAACACGCCTTGGGCGCGCCAGGAGCCTGGGGTGATTTGCGGATTGAGGGACTGGGCCTTTTCATGAGCTCTCCAGGGTTCAGGGCTGAGGCCCGGGGAATTGAACAAGGGACGTGGTCAGGGCTGAGGCCCGGGGAATTGAGCAAGGGACGTGATGACACTTCAGCTCGTGCCTCGCAGGCACGGGTGGCGGGAGGAGGACGGAGGAGAAGGAGAGCCTGAAGAAGAGGAGCGGGAAGGCGACGAGAAGAGCTTGCCTTCAATTCTGGGCCCCTGAGAAGGCCGTCCTGGCTGCCGCGGTGCTGTTGCCAGGCGCGCTGGCGCACGTGCCGCACACGATGGCGTCCTGCGCCTCGGAGGAGCCCACGGGGACGGAGGGCGACCCGCAGCGGGACCGCGAGGACGGAGGAGCAGGCGGAAGGAGGACTTGTTGCCCCTGCGCTCGCCGCTGGCCCCCAGAAATCCAGCGGCGAGAGCTGTGCACAGGCGCTGGCCCTGGCCAGTCCTTCTAGGCTTCCTAGATGGGGTCGGAGTAGATGGGGTCGGAGGATCGCGCCGGATCGCTGATGCATCGACGATGCGGCTCGATGCGGAGCCCGATTTTCTCCACGCTGGCGTCGCCGACGCATCGCCCACGTCGATGATGTATCGCCGGTGCATCACCAATGCATCGCTGATACATCGCCGATGCATCGCCGATGTATCGGCGATGCGGCGCCATCCTCCGACCCCGTCTACTCCGACCCTATCTAGGAGGCCTCTAGTCCTGGGCCCACGACTGGCGCATGTGCCCCCCCTGGCTCGGCCAGGAGGGCCCGGCATTCACCAGAGACAAAAGTATCACGACCACCAGCTAAGGGGGGTGGCTGTCCCACCCTCTCGAGCTGGTGGCACCTCGTTCCAGGCATGCCTCCACAGAGTTCCCGGAAGGAGGTGCCACCAGCTCGAGGGGAGGGAGCGGCCACCCCCCTAGGTGGTGGTAGTGGTACTTTTGTCTCCCCTGAGGCATTGGGCCAAGCCAGGGGGCGGCGTGTGCAGTGCGGTCGGGAGCTCTTTTGCTTAGCACATCGCGCCGCGGGCTCTGGCCCGCCACGCCTCGGGTCGTCGCGTGGAGCACGTCCTGGGCTCCAGGCTGGAGCGTCCCCAGCCTTTCCCAGCCTCCCGTCTCACGAGCTGGGCTTCGCTCGGACGTGTGCATTTTTCCTTCGGCGAGGACCATCGAGGAGCATCCTTGATCATTTGGCGAAAAAACCACGCACGAAACCGAAAAAAACACAGGGAATGGACGTCCGAGCGATGGCCAGCGAGGCGGAGCGACACGCTGCCAGCTCGCAGGGCACGGCGCGTCGCAGGGGCCGCCACGGTAGCACGCCAAGCAGAAGTGCCCGAGCGTAGATCCCGCCGCCATGGCACGGATTCGCCAGGTCTCGTCGTGCTGGTCGCAACGCGACGACGACACCCTGACCTCGTCGCGTCGTCGCGTTGTGGGGGGGGCACCGCGGCGACGTTGCTCGCAGCACTTGGAGGCATCCAGGGGCCCTTTACCGGATCCCATGACGGCGAATCGCAATTCGCGACGAAGAAGCTGGTCATTGAGAGGCGGTTTGGACCTCCAGAGGCCCGCGCCGCAAAAGAAACCACGACGCAGATCACGACACCGCTGACGGCGACGAACCACGAGGCCGATGACGGCGACGAACTTCGAGGCCGACGACGACGACCTTCGAGCCAGGGGCGACGACGACCTTCGAGCCAGAGGCGACGTCGACGACGACGACGACGAAGCTTCGAGCCCCTCCCGAAGGTCGGCTTCGTCGTCCATTGATGAATATGATGATGATGATGATGATGATGATGATGATGATGATGATGATGATGATGATGATGATGATGATGATGTTGATGATGATGATGATGCTGATGATGCTGATGATGCTGATGCTGCTGATGCTGATGATGCTGATGATGCTGATGATGATGATGCTCATGATGCTGATGATGATGATGATGATGATGATGATGATGATGATGCTGATGCTGATGATACGGGTAATGGGTGATTGGTGATGTGTGATGGTGATGATGATGATGCTGATGATGATGATGATGATGATGATGATGATGATGATGATGATGATGATGATGATGATGATGATGATGATGATGATACTGATACTGATACTGATGATGATGATGATGATGATGATGATGATCATGATGCTGATGATGATGATGATGATGATGATGATGATGATGATGATGATGATGATGATGATGCTGACGCTGATGCTGATGCTGATGCTGATGCTGATGCTGATGCTGATGCTGATGCTGATGATGACGAGGAGGAGGAGGAGGAGGAGGAGGAGGAGGCAACACGGAGCATACGGGGGAAGGCGGGGTGAGACCCTCTCCTCCGATGTTGCACTTTTTGGGTGATGCCGCCCCCCCCAGGGATCTCGACCACTGCCCCAGGGCCAGGAAACAGCCCCATCGAGACCGAAAACTCAAGTAGGGTCAAGTAGGGGATCGATTGCAGAATTGATTTGATTTATCCTACAATTGATTTTCTGTGGAATCTGCGAAATCTGAGTATCATGCCCCTCAGCTCTACGGAGGCTTCTACGCATCTGTTGTGGATCCGGCTGGGAAGCACATTCTGGGGTTGATGAATTATGTGTAGTCGATCGGCTATTCGGAAAACGACGAGCGGTCGTCACGATGTTATTCCAGAGCGCGTATCTGAGGGGAGGTGCGGAGGACGCGAAGGACGACCCGCCGCGCCACCGCCGCCCGACGGCGGTCAGCTGTGCCACCGCGCGCTGGGTCGGGCGGTGCCCTTGCTGCCCTCGAATCGGCCATCGGGGGCGGCCACGAGGGCGGGTGATTACAGTCGGACTAGTGTTCCTCATGCTTGTTCGATGTTCTCGTGCATCTGGGGGGAGGGCACCCTCGAGTGCTCGCCCTCTCACCAAGCAGAACCCCAAGGGAATTGGCCCTACTACGCGCGTGGTGGCACCAGCTTGACCCTGAGCCCGACGGGAACGGTGACTCAGGAGAGGAGGAGCAGCAGCAGGATGGTGACGACGATGAAGTTCATCACGCGCATTGGCGCGCCACCACGGCGGTCCGCTGGTCTCCTTGAGCCACGGCGCCGGCGCTATCCGCCAGGCGCTGGGCCCCGCCGCTTACCTCCACAGAGTATCAGAGCTGGCCGCAGGCGACCCCGCTGATGTACCAGCCGAGGCGCCTGCGGCAGAGGCTTCAAGGCGCTGGTGTCCACTGCCTCCCCCAGCGCCGCGCGCTCCCACGGCGCAGCGGAAGCAGCTGCGCGGGCCACCAGCAGCTGCGAACATTTGTTGGCTGCAGCTCGCTCGGCGATTCGCCGGCGGCTGCCGCTGGCCCTCGCGCCAGCCTGCACGGCCGCCACTCGCCTGGCACGTCTGCCGGCGCGCCGGCGGCGGCCCAGGGGGTGCTCGCCTGCAGCGCCGCCCGCGCGGGCCTCACCCCGGGCATCCTCGGTCGCCGGGCGTCGTCAGCGCTGAGAGCGGTCCGGCGCCATGCGCATGGGCCACCCGGGAGCCAGCCGCTCTGCCGCCCGCCGAGCCCGTGCACGCAGCGGAGGTCGTCTTGGTGGCGCGGCAGGGCGCAGTCGCGCCTCCATAGTGCGGAGGCTGTGGCTGCCCACCTCCCCGCGCCCGAGGCCGTCCGCCAGGCCCGCGGCCACGAGGAAGTGATGCGCCTCTGCGCGGGTGGTCGGGTCGCCAGAGCGCCACCGGGAGCGTGGCCTCCGCGTCCCTGGCCTGCGGAGGCGCTCCGGGAAGTGCGCCTCCAGCTCTGCCATCGCCTGCGCAGGGCAGGGGGTGGTGTCGGTGGCGTACCGGTTGCGGACCGACCCGACGTTGCATGCCTCGGCCTCGGAGCCGGCGTTGTGGATCAATCACGATCGCACCCGCGTCGGCGAACGTGGTGGCCCTGTCGCCTCCCCTCAGCTCTCTTTCCTGTGACCTTGACCTGTCCCTCTGCACCGGGTGCTCGGAGGCCCCGACCCAGACCCCCGACGTCATGATTTTTTCATGACGTCGACCCCATGCGGTCTGGACCCATTCCCCAGGACCGGTTTTTCATCCTGAGTCGTTTTTTGACGGTCCCGAGGGCCGGTAAGGGCCCCCAGAGGCCGAAAATCATGAAAAACCTCCCGTCGTGATTTTTTCATGACTCGAGGGGGTCTGGGGAGGCGGCAGAAGAAGGCAGTGCACACCGTGCGGCTTCAGGCGCGGCCGCGCCGGGTTGCCGGGTGACTCGGCCCAAGCGCCGAGGCCCGTCTGCGTGGCCGCCCAGGCTTCTGGGCCCCCCCCCCGCTCCCCGACAGCCCCCAGCGCGGCCACCGGTCGCCTCTTGGGGCGCCTCCGCGGCTGTCTCCGGGAGCGCGCGCGCTGGCTCGGGCGGCGCGGCTCTGGCGGCCTCCTGCAGGAGGTTCTCTGGCTCGCTGCCCCCTGCCAGGTGCTCGTCCCAGGCTTCGTCGCTGCTGCCCTGGATCCGCCAGACCTCCTTGAGTTGTGGAAGTCGGTTAATGGAGAGGAAGCATGCGGCCAAATCATTTCCAGATGTCTAAAAGACGTTTCAAGCATGGTTAGATATATATATATATATATATATATATATGGTGAAATATGTTTGAAACATGTTTAGAATATGTTTTACACATTTTAAACATATCTTTAATTCGATGATAGGACTGTTAGATTGTCCATTGTCATGGCATCCACAATCCATGAGGGTCAGCGCCCGCGCCTTTCCTGCCGCCCGACCGGGCACGTGCACACCAGGGTGGCGCGCTCTGCCCGTGGGGGTGGGCTTCCCCGGCCAGCGGACCGTGCAGCAGGGCCCCTCGATGCTGTGCACCAGGCTTGGCATCGCTCGGACGTGTGCATTTTTCTCGGCGAGAACCATCGAGGACCATCCTGCACCGTCGAGCAAACAAAAACACGCGCGGAACCGACACATGCACAGGAAATGGACGTCTGAGCGACGGCAAGAAGGTGCTTCACTTTGTCGGGGGTGATGTGCCCGAGGGGCTTGGGCAGGAGCACGTCGCCCGAAGCGGGCCCTGGGGTCCCAGACCACCTCTCCGGCCGCGGCGAGGCAGACGTGGCCGTGCCGATCCTGGTGTTGCGCCTCGATGCCTGCTGCCGTCCTCCGCGCGGGCGGCAACGGACTGTTCGCCAGGCTCCGGCCTTCGGCCCCGCGGCCCGCCATGGCGTCGCCAGGCGTGAGCGGCCCTATCAGCGGCCAAGTAGCCCCACCATGAGCGCTGGTTCCCGTGATGTCGGTGCGAATCCTTCGCCAGGTCTTACGTGCTGGCCAGCCTTGCGCGCTCGCCCACTCGCCGAGGGCACCTCACTGGCATTCGATGTTATTAGGTCTCGGCTATGTTCGTACCTCGCTGTGGCCTCGCCGAGCTGGGTGCGAGCAGTCTCCCGCTCGGTGACGGTGTACAGTCGGGGCCCTGAAGAAGGAACCCTTTTCGTTGGGGAGGGGCTCCGTGTTCCTTAAGTGTTTCGCAGCTTGCCTGGGATTTTCCTTAGGTTTCCGATACGAGATCGAAGTTCAACTTATGGAAAGTGGGGGCCTTGTTCCTTATTTAGGGTTCCTTAGGTCAACGCCTCGACTGTAGCCCGACTGCCTGAGGGTCCTCGGCAGCTTCGCGGGGTTGGCCGCGGCATAGGCAGGCCAGCAGCGCCACGCGGGGCCGGCTTTTTTGCCGACGCCACCGGCGACGGCTTCCGTCCCCTGCCGTCCCTCGGGCCCACGGTGAGCGCCGCACGCAGCCAGTCGACCAAAGCGCTCGGGCCCGCAGCTCCTCCGCCACAGACCCCCCCGAGTAATGAAAAAATCATGACGGGATGCTTTTCCTACCTTTCGGCCTCTGGGGGCCCTCACCAGGCCTCGGGAGCGCCCAAAAACGACTCAGGGTGCAAAGCCGGTCATAGGAAAAGGGTCCAGACCTCTGGGGGTCGACGCAATGAAAAAATCATTACGTCGGGGGTCTGGGGCCGTGGTTATCGCGGAGGCCGGAGGCGTGCGCGCCGGGAGCGAGGGGGGCGCCCGGTCTCCAGGCGCGTCGACGCCCGCCGGCGAGGGCGGGGCGCGGGCGCCAGCTGCGCGCCTCGGTGCACGGTGGCGGGTGGCTGCTCTTGTCGGGTCGGGCGAAGGGGGGGGATTGGGAAAGGGGGGGTTACGAAATTTGCTGCATGCAGCTGGTTTCGGCCTGGTTTCACCTCGAGGGGCCATCGATACGCCGCCTCCGGCGCCGGGAGGCGCCGGGAAAATCAGCTACGTGAGCTGATTCTCAAACCCCCCCTTCCTGCTATCGCCGGGAAAATCAGCTACGTGAGCTGATTCTCAAACCCCCCCTTTGCTATCCCCCCCTTTCGCCCGACCCGATTTTGTGCCAGCGGTCCTTCCCTGCCGGGGAGCCGAAGCCTCTTCTGTCGGCCACCATCCGGTCCCGCTCGGCCGGGGGCCGTGGCGCCGACGACCTGCGGTGGTTTTGGGGCGTCGATGCTTTGGCCCGCGGTGGTCCCCTCGGGATACGGTGCCGCGCGCACTCGGAGTGCCCTTGGCAGTTTTCCTTGCAGGGCGCTTTGCTAATGGGTGTTCTGTCAATCTTCGATCGTTTGTCAAGTGGGTTGCGGTCTCTTCCCGTTTCCGCCGCGGGTTCGACGTGGGTTCCACGCGGATTTGTCGACGCGTAGCGACGCGATGGTGCGGACAGGGAGGTCCCCCGAAGATGCAGCATAATAATGCTTTCCGCGGCCCTCCTTCTCCTCCCTACCAGGATGCAACTCCCGGAGGTTCAATTCAGCATCGGCGCTGGTATACCCGCGGTATACGAAGCCCAATCTGGCGCAGTCCCGCCTAATCTGGCCCACTCTCACTCAGTCCGGCCAAATTCCGATTGTTCGTGGGCATCATCCGGGCTGGTCCGCGCAGTGGCGCCTCAATCGGGCTCCGTAGGCCTTGATCGTTCTTCAGGAGGGAAAAAATCACACACGGACGCAATGAATCGTCGATTCCCCAGAACACATGGAACATGATTATGGGAAGTGGGGGGGGGAGAAAAAAGCCAAGATGATATGGGAAACTATGGGGCATCCTGTTATCTGTGTCTGTTTACTTGTGCGTCCCAGGGCCCCCCTTCAGTTCTTTCGAGGACCTCCCGGGAGCCGCCTCCGCGTCTCAGAGCGTGAACTACCTACCCCGCTTTCGCTTCCAGGCCAAACCAAGTCATACCATATACGCCTCCTCGTCTAGCGGCCTGACCAGCACGTGCCGTAGCTTGGCACCGCTTGGTATCTGCTGGAAGCGAGGGTGGTCAAAATCGAGGTAGGTTTGTTTGCCCCCTAGAGGAGGAGGAGGAGGAGGAGGAGGAGGAGGAGGAGGAGGAAGAGGAAGAGGAAGAGGAAGAGGAAGAAGAAGAAGAAGAAGACGAAGAAGAAGAAGAAGAAGAATACGAAGAAGAAGAAGAAGAAGACGAAGATGAAGAAGAAGACGAAAAAGAAGAAGAATAAGAAGAAGACGAATAAGAAGAAGAAGACGAAGGAGAAGAATAATAATATGAAGAAGAAGAAGACGAATAAGAATAAGAAGAATAAGAAGAATAAGAATAAGAATAATAAGACGACGAATAAGAAGACTAAGAAGAAGAAGAATAATACGACGAAGGAGAAGAAGACGAAGAAGAATAATGATAATAAGAATAAGAAGAATAAGAAGAAGAAGAAGAAGAATAATAAGAAGAAGAAGAATACTACGAATAATAATAAGAAGAAGAATAATAATAAGAAGAAGAAGAATAAGAAGAATACTAATAATAAGAAGAAGAAGAAGAAGAAGAGGAGGAGGAGGAGGAGGAGAGGGGGAGGGGAGGGGGAGGGGGAGGGGAGAGGGGGAGGAGGGAGGGGGAGTGGAGGAGGAGGAGGAGGAGGAGGAGGAGGAGGAGGAGGAGGAGGAGGAGGAGGAGGAGGAGGAGGAGGAGGAGGAGGAGGAGCCCCCCCCCTTTGTGCAGCGGGCGGGGGCGCAGGCCGCGGACGACGTGACGGCGCTGCTGCAGAGCGAGGTGGTGGTGCGCCAGGCGGTGGCCGCCGAGGAGGGGCTCGCGGCCAAGGCGGTGCCCTCCCCCTGCAGGGGGGATCTCCCTCCTGCTCCTGCTCCTGCTCCTGCTCCTCCTCCTCCTCCTCCTCCTCGTCCTCCTCCATTTGTTCCTCTTCCTCCTCCTCCCTCTTCTTCCTCCTCCTCCAGTTTTCCCTCCTCCTCCTCCTCCTCCTCCTCCTCCTCATCCTCCTCCCTGCGCCCCCTTGGGTCAAGTCGGGCCCGCCCCTCTGCAGGGGGGATCTCCCAGAGCAGTTAAAACATACCCTGGGGACTACGTTTCTGAAGCGAGAGCCGACAAAAACTCGAAAAAATCACGTTTTTGGGGTTTTCATCGAGAGTTGGTTTCGCCGAGTGTTTTGATAGTAATACTGCACCTGCGGGCCTGAGAATTTCACAGGCACGCGCGTCATAACCCATTACAGGTGCGAAAAACCTGGTTTCTCAAAATGAATTGTCAAACTGGCTCCGGCGGTGAACCCCCCCGCCACCCCCCTTGGGTCAAGTCGGGCCCGTCCCTCTGCAGGGGGAATCTCCCAAAGCAGTCAACACATACCCTGGGGACTACTTTTCGTACATGCTTTGACTATTTTTGGAGCATTTGGGGGGTATTTTTTTTGGTTCGTCCCAAAACCGTCTGTAGGGGGACACGCCCGACCTAACCCTTGGGCCCTTCCTCCGCCGTCGACCTGTGTGCACCTTGCTCGGAAGCTGGAACATATACATGACCAGTGGCGGGCCGTTTGTGTCAATCCCACGACTTTTTGAGGGTCGGGGACGACGTCGGGGTGGTGTGGCGTATACTGTATACTTTTCCCCCGTTCTCCAAGGGGAAACAACGAAAAGTGCATACACCAGGATCCCGTATACACCAGGATCCGCGTTCCTGTGCGAATTTCAGCGCAGGGTCGGAAAACGCTCAGAGCGTGAATTACCTACCCCGCTTTCGCTTCCAGGCGAAACCAAGCCATACCACGCGCCTCCTCGTCTAGTGGCCTGACCAGTACAGGCTGCAATTTGGCATCGTTTGGTATCTCTTGGAAGCGAGGGTGGTCAAACGCGAGGGAGGTTTGTTTTCCCCCTAAACGCGTCGGTGTATAGAGGTAGTTTCCCCAGTCACCGCGTGGGCCTCTGCCGAGGCGCCGTCGATTCTCGACCCGGGGGCCTGACACGGTGCTTGGTCGTTCGGCCCCCCGAGCCGAGCAACAGCCACCAATACACCGCACCGCGTTGCAGCGGAGCCCAAAAATCCTCCTCGTCCTCTTCCTCCTCCCTGCTTCCTCCTCCTCCTCATCCTCATCCTCCTCCTCCTCATCCTCCTTTTCTCCATCCTCATCCCCGTCCAATTACCCTCTTCCTCGTCCTCATCCTCCTGCTGACACTAGAAGCACGGGGCTCCCAAGGCATGGTGGCGGCCCAGACCAGAGGATAGCAAATATTTGCACGCGCGGGCTACGGTCTTCCTGCGGCAGAGCCTCGTTCCTTCAGACCCGGTTCCATCTCGGAATCCAAACGCGGTACGGTGCAGAGACGCCGTTCGCGCATTTCCGCCGCCAACCTCTCGCCCCCGCAGTTGCGGACAAGAGTGCGGGGGCGGCGGGGTCGTCGGCAGTCTGCGAGGCTCCGAGGGAGCCCGCCGCAGGCGCCGCCACAACGAGCCCGCCGCACGCGCGGAACATTTGTTCAAGCAATCGGGGTGGGCCGCGGGGTGGGTCGCGGGGTGGGCCGCGGGGTGGGTCGCGAGGTGGGTCGCGAGGTGGGTCGCGAGGTGGATCGCGGGTGGGGACGACCGCGCCGACGACAAATCAAGCAGAAGCCGCGCCGCGAGATCCCACTTCAGCTACACCCAGGGACGGTATCGGGCCGACGCTGGACCCTAAAGCCCCTGGCGCGGACCTCGCGCCAGGGGCGGCGCCAGAGGCACCGCTAAGGGGGGGGGCGGAGCGCCGTACCAAGAATCCGCGCGGTCGACGTTTTTCTGGTTCGAGAACTAGAAACTAGGTCGAGAACCAGATGATGAAAGTTGTTGTTGTTGTTGTTGTTGTTGTTGTTGTTGTTGGTGTTGGTGTTGGTGTTGGTGTTGGTGTTGTTGTTGTTGTTGTTGCTGTTGTTGCTGTTGTTGCTGTTGTTGCTGTTGTTGTTGTTGCTGTTGTTGTTGTTGTGAAGTTTTCTGGTTAAGACCGTTCGTCCTCCTCTCTGGCAGCAGGCGCAGGACATGAGAAGCCGGCCTGCCAGCAGGTGCCCTGTCGGAAGGCTCCTTACCCCCCCCCCCGATGGCCCCAGGGACCCACAAGGAGCTCTGGGTTGCCCTATACAGTGGTGGCGCGCATCAAGAAACCATCTGCTTTTCGTGAGGGTATCCTGGGTTTCTTCGCTCCTCGCGCTGCGCGGTGACTTCCCGCAGCCGTTGAAGGAGCTGCTGCGTTCAGGGTGCTCCGGGTTTCCCCTCTGGTGTGCACCTCGCGCGTAGTGGACTCAAAGATCGTCGAACAAGTGGCCCATGATTTCTCGTGGCGAACATTCTTATCGTATGTGTCCACTATATCACGACGGAAGACGGACGGGTTTTGGGTAGTTATAAGTTTTCTGGTGGCCTCTACCTGGCGCGGGGGTCCTCGGGGATCCATGGCCGGAAAACACCACGACGTCGGAGGTATGGGGAGGAGGTTGGTCGCAGATGACAGATGGCCCGATGGTCCGCGTGAGCGGCAGGGTGCCCTGGAGGAAGTCTGCCCTATAGAGTTTCTGTCGCCGCTCGTGGACCCCAGGAGCCAGCTTGCGGAGCGCGCGTGCGGACCGCCTCTGCCGCGCGGCGGCGAGAAAAGCGGACCCCAGCAGCGCTGCAACACGATTCGGGAGGAGCAGCTGGCCCCGGGGCCCTTCCAGGAGGCAGGCCACCGAGCCCGCTGGCGGCGGACCAGGGCGCTCCGGAAGGGCCCCGCCTTCGACGGGTCGAGGAGGATGGCCTCTCTCCTCTTCGGCGTGAGGCGGCGGAAAAGGCGGGCAGCAGGAGCCAGCGGAAGCGGAAGTCCCACCCAAGACAGCCAGACTGTCTCCAAGAAAGGGCCCCATCCCTCGATCGGGAGCGACGTCGGACGGGGCCGAGACGAGGATGAATCCATTCCAGAGCGTCCCGGAACGCTCTCAGAGCGTTCGGGGACGCTCTGAGAAGGCCGCGGCGCCCGAGACATCCTCCAGAGCCGCGGGATCTCAGAGATTCTCGCCTTGTCCTCACCCGAAGTTCTCCTCGGCCTGGCTTCGTCCAACAGCGACTGGGAGGGGTTGGCTCGGGGGGGGACGCATGGACGAAGGATTGCAAAAAAACCCAAGGATTGCAAAAAAAAACCGGATTGCAAAAAAACCCAAGGATTGCAAAAAAACCCACGCCTCGGGTTTTTTTTTGCAATCCTTTGCAAAGGATTGCAAAAAAACCTTGGGGGAAGGATTGCAAAAAAACCTTGGGTTTTTTTTGCAATCCTTGCAATCCTTGGGTTTTTTTTGCAATCCTTTGCAATCCATCGCCCATTCCCCGCCGATAGGGGCCCGACAGCTCCACCCCTGCCCAGGAGCGTGCGAGTCCACTGTCGGGGACCCACCGTCGATCCATCGGCGATGTATCGCCGACTCCTGCTCGATATTCCACCCTTATGCAAGGGCTCCCCCAAGGCCCGAAGTTATTCGCGCTTCGCGCTTCGCGGTCCTCGTTTCTCCTCCCCCTCCTCCTCGTCCTCCTTTTCTCCCTTTGGGGGGGCGGCGCGAGAGCGCGAAGTTATTCGCGCTTCGCGGAGCGCGAAGCGCGAAGTTGGGAGCCCTAGCTTATGCCAGTTTCCCCCCCTCCCCCCCCCGATCGTTGCCCCTCGCTTTCGGCCTCACTACCCAGCTGCGCAATCTTTGAGAAGAGATGGAGAAGCGGGGCAAGCTGGAAACCACAGCGTTCTCAATGGTGCAGTCGTTGGGAAAAGGTGGAAAAGTTGGACAAGCTGAAAGCATCCTTTTTCAGTGGGGAGCTGTCAAAAGCTGGAAAGTTGGAAAACACAGTTTTTCAACGAAGTAGTTTCTAGGAAAAGCGGGAGAAGCCGGAACAGCTGGAAAACATACCGTTTATCAATGGGGTAGCGTTTGGGAAACATGGATAATCCCGGCAAAGCAACCTAACAGCGATGTGTAGAAGCATATCTGAAAGCATTCCCCTTAAGATTCAGATGAAAATCCAGTTGTAGAATTCTGCTGTTCTCGCAGTCGTAGTCGCATTCGCGATGACAGTCGCAGCGGCAACGGCAGTCGCAGTCACAGCCTCAGCCTCAGCCTGCCTCAGCCTCAGCCTCAGCCTGCCTCAGCCTCAGCCTGCCTCAGCCTCAGCCTCAGCCTGCTTCAGCCTCAGCCTCAGTCTGCCTTCAGCCTCGGCCTCAGCCTCAGCCTGCCTCAGCCTCAGCCTGCATCAGCCTCAGCCTCAGCCTCAGCCTGCCTCAGCATCAGCCTGCTTCAGCCTCAGCCTCAGCCTGCCTCAGCCTCAGCCTCAGTCTGCTTCAGCCTCAGCCTCAGTCTGCCTTCAGCCTCGGCCTCAGCCTCAGCCTGCCTCAGCCTCAGCCTGCCTCGGCCGCAGCATCAGCCTGCCTCAGCATTCAAAATGTGGCCCAGGAATAAAGTTCTGGGAACTAGAAGAACACGAAGTGGCCTACAGTTGGCTCCGGGCATTCAAAATCATGCCCAGGAATGGAGTTCTGGGAACTTGAAGAGCACGAAGTGGCCTACAGTTGGCTCCGGGCATCCAAAATGTGGCCCGGGAATGGAGTTCTGGGAAGTCGAAGAGCACGAAGTGGCCTACAGTTGGCTCCGGGCATCCAAAATGTGGCCCGGGAATGGAGTTCTGGGAAGTCGAAGAGCACGAAGTGGCCTACAGTTGGCTCCGGGCATCCAAAATGTGGCCCGGGAGTGGAGTTCTGGGAGCACCAAGAGCGATTTTGCGAGGATGTCCGAAGCGATTTCGGCTTCGGCGGCAGCCCCCGGGGTCCCGCCCAGACCCCCCTGAAGAGTCATGATGCTCTCTTTTGAGACCACTAGAAACCTATCAGCAAGAGCTGTTAGGTAAAAAGCTGGAACAGCTGGAAACCAGCGTTTTTCAAAGGGGTAGTGTTTGGGAAGAGCTGGAAAAGCTGAAACACATGAAAAACACAACGTTTTTCAATGGGGTAGTGTCTGGGAAAAGCTGGAATAGCTGGAAAACATATTTTTCAACGGCGTAGGGTCTGGAACAATTGAAAAACTGGAAACACTGCGTTTTTCAATGGGGGCACTCTCGTGGAAAAGTTGGAAAAAATTTGAAACACAACGTTTTGCAATGCCCCCCTCCCTCCCTCTCCCCTCCCTCCGTCTCTCTCTCTCTCTCTCTCTATCCCGGTCTCTCTCTCGTTCTCTCTCTCTCTCTCTTTCTCTTTCTCTCGCTCTCTGACAATCGGAATCCTTTGGAAAGCTCAACAAAGGGCTTTTGTTGGAAAGCCTCACAACAGGAACCCTTTGGCACCACAAAATGGATTCGATGGGAAATCCTCGCAAAGGGAATCCTTTGGGAAGCACCACGAAGAGATTCCACTTGAAAGCGTCACAATTGGAGTCCTTTGGAAAGCTCATCAAACGGTTTCGATGGGAAAGACTCATAAGAGAGAACCCGTTGGAACATGCTACGCGGGGTTTCGATTGGAAAGCGTCACACAGGGAACTCTTTGGAAAGCTCCACAACGGGAATCTATGGGAAAGCCTCACAATCATTATCCTTTTGCGGGGTTCTCACAAAAATATTCTTGCTGTGGGGCGTTGCAATGGAATGCTTTTGTTGTGCTTTTCAAAGGATTCCTTTTGTGAGGCTTTCCCATATAATCCCTTTTGTGATGCTTTCCAAGGGATTCATGTCGTGGGGCTTTCCCAATGGACTCCCTGTGTGGTGCTTTCCGAAGAATTCCTGTTGTGAGGCTTTCCAATGGAATTCCTTCGTGGTGCTTTCCAATGGATTCCGACTGCGTGAGAAAGAGAAGCAGAGAGAGAGAAGGAGGAGGTGAAACGAGAAGAGGAGGGAATGCAAGTGCAATGGAATTGGACAGAGTGCTTTTGCAACACTTAACAACATAACTCTCTTTGCGGGCACCCCGCAAAGGGATTATGTTTGCGAGGCTTTCTATTGGACAGCCTCACAACAGGAATCTCTTGGACAGCGCCACAAAGGGACTTTTCATTGGGAAGCCTCACGACTGTAATCCAGTGGAAAGCCCGCCAATAGGAATCCTCTGGAAGGCAACACAAAAGGATTGTATGGGAAATGCTCACCATCGAAATCCTTCGGGAAGCACCACATGGATTCCATGGGAAAGCCTCACAACAGGAAGTCTTCGGAAAGCACCGCATAGAGATGTTATTGGAAAGCCTCAAAGCCTCACAACATGAATCCTCTGGAAAGCCACACGAAAGTATTCGATTTGAAATCATCACAATCGGAATCCGTGGGAAAACACAACAGAAGGAGAATGAGGAGGAGGAGGAAGGGAAGGAAGAATATTCAGGATAATGAAGATAATGAGGATAATGAGGATTGTGAGCATGAGGATCATGGGGAGAGGGATGAGGAGGAGAATGAGGAGGAGAAAGGGAAGGAGGAAGAGGATAATGGAGGAGGCGAAATGTATGATCACATGCGGGACGAGCATTTTTATATTTACATATACACATAATTCTATTCAGGTTCATATATATATATATATTCATATATTGTTCTAGGGCTGGGGACCCTGGAGAAAGCGCCCCCCCCAAAGGAAAGGACCCACCCCAGGCCTTTCAGGCAACCCTCCACACGACCCGGAAGAACCCCACGAGAGCCCGAAGACGGCCCCAGAGGGTTCCAGGCGTTCTGGCGCGCTCCCGCAACGACCCCAGAGATCCCCAAGACGGTCCACGACAACCCCACAGAAGCCGTCATACCCCCAAAGATCGCTCCAAAACGCTCCAAGAGGTCTCCAAGAGCATTGCCAAGAAGGCCCCAAGAGGCACAATTCATTTAGTTTCTGTTGGTTTTTTGTGAATTTGGGGGTTATCCTCTTTTCGGCTTCCCGACGCTCCAAGACGGCGGTCTTCTGGGCGTCCGAAGCCGCCTGGGAGGCTCGAAAATCGCCCCACAACCATCCGAAAGGGCTTCCAGGCAGTTCAAGAGAGCCCGAAGACAGCACAACAGGGTTCCAAGATGGCCTAAGAATGGCGGCCCAAGATGGCCCCAAGACGCCCTCCAAAGCATTCTAAATCGTGACCCGGTCGTTCAGGGAGACCGCGGTTGGAGGCAGGATGGCCCGAGGAAGCCCCTAGAGGCCCCCAGAAGAAGCCCAGGAGGCCTCCAAAAGATTTTAAGAAAGGCTAGAAAACTGTTGTGAAGCCCCCAGAGGCTCTCCCAAGGAGCAAACAGAGCTGCGGATAATGGGGAGAATACGCAGGGCATGGCGAGAATTACGAAAAAGAAACATGGAAGAAGGATAGCGAATCACATTAGTATAACGGCGACGCCGGAAAAGGCAACAAGGAAATATCATACAATTGTCGGTTTGACCTTTCTGGCATTCCGCTTGCATACCAATTTTCAAAGACCAAGTTGCATGGCGCGAAACGCCAATGCAGTCTTGTGTGTATATATGTGTGTATTTGCACATACTTATTCTCATATTTCTATTACCTGGACCCCCCCCTAAACCGGACCCCCCCCCCCAGGGACGCCCCGGGCGCCCTTTCGGACGTCTCGGCGGCCCCGTGGACGCCCTTGGAACAGGTCCGCTGGCCCTTCCGGGCCTCCCAGGGCGCCTCGCCAGGGCTTGCGAGCAGACTCAAGGCGATCAGAGGGATCATCGGAGAGACGCAAGAGAGACTCAAGACAGCACAAGAGCGCTCCAAGAGAAACTTCGATGGCCTGAAGTCGGCCCAAGAGGCCCCCAAGACGCCCCAAGAGTCCCTTAAGACAGCCCCGAAGAAGCAAAAATCGCCCCATTCCCTCAGGAAAGTGTTTATTTTTAGCATATCCGCTTTTTGGGTCTTCGCAGCGTTCAAGACGGCCCGATCGGCCCCCGACATCGCCCCAAGACGGCCCAAGAGGCCCCCCAAAGGGTTTGAAGACGGTCCAAGAGGGTCCCAAGACTACCCCAGAGAGCCCCGAGACCGCGGGAGACCCCCAAGAACGCCATTGGAGGCCCCCAAGAGGGCCCTAGATGGCTTCAGAAGACCTCTGGAGGGCCCCAGCTCCCCAAGACGGCCCAAGAAGGCCCCAGGACGGCCCAAGAGGGCCCCAGGACGGCCCAGACGGCGTTCTCCTACGAAGTACATCGAGCTGACCCGACGATCTTGGTTCCACGCTTGAGGCTCGAGGTTTCAATCCCTGGATAGAGAGAGAGAGAGAGACAGGCAATGGATCTAGATTCGAAGTTCGACGATCGAAGTTTTCCTGAGTGCCTGGAGCCCTCCATGCATTCAGGAAGCGACTAAAAGTCGATTGTCCAGAGCTGCTGCGACTTCTTCGGCGTGTCATGGGAACGCTCCTTCCTTCCTCAAAGGATGGACTCAACCACTGGAGGAGGCGAAGAGGGGGAAAGCAGGAGGAGGCGATTGCTAGGAATAAACCTTGGAGGTGGCAGATTAAGCACCAGACGAAACTGTTCTCCGTACCTCCTCCCATGGGGAGCAGTGCTGAAGAAGCAAGCGATGATTAATTGCTTTGCTGAGGAAGCGTCTGGAACAAGGCGCACGGCGCGAAGCGCCAATGCAGTCTTGTATACCTGTATATAAATATTGTAGAGCGGATGATATATATATATATATGTGTGTGTATGCACATGAGAATGACTAAGTGTACAAACATATATACACACGCAGATTTACTTTCGGACCGTCGCCGTACTAATTGGTGGGCCGGTTCAGTTTATGATCGGGTCGGGACGGCTATGGCGCGCGGTCGGCTGTGAGTGTCGAGGTCGGAGCTGCTGGGGCCTGTCGGGACGCCTATCGGAAGCTTTTGGGGTGGGCCTCTGGGGGGCCTCTTGGGGCCTCATGGGGGCCTGCTGGCGGTCTCGGGGTCCCCTGTGGGGCGGAGGGCTCGAACTCTCAATTCGAGTTTTCTGTCTTGGACCCCTCTGAGGGCCCTCGTGGGCCGTCTTGGGTATTCTTGGGCCGTCTTGGAGCCCTCCTGGGGCGTCTCAGGACCCACTTACGGGCCTCTTGGACCGTCCTGGGATGATCTGGGAGACCTCTGGGGCCGTTTTGGACGCCGTGAAGGCCGAAACGACGCATATGCTGAAAGTTCTTGTTTCCCCAAAGGGATGCGACGATGTTCGCCTCTTCAAGCTCTCTTGGAAGGGCCCTTGGAGGCCTCTGGGGGTTTCTTGGGAGCTTCTTGGGCCGTTTGGAGGCCATCTGTAGCGTCTTTGGTCCGATCCCTCGGTGACTCGGGTCCCTCTTGTACCGTCTCAAAGGCCTCTTGGACCGATGAATAGAGGCAGTACGCAGGGGAAAAACATGGGGGCGACACTCCGGAAATCCATGGGAGCAACGTTTAGGGGCAATGCATGGGGGCAACATTTTCGCCCCCGCCGTCGCACCCGCACTCTCATCCGCAAGTGCGGGGTGCTGCGCATGTTGTTCACAACAGCTCTTGGGCTCACCTTACCCTGGCCTTCGGCCTCCCAAGCAGAGCCAGCGCAGACGACCCGCCGGAGCGTCGCGGCGCTTCGCGGGTGCATCGACGATGTGGCGCGCGATTCGTAGTCCGATGTTTCTCCGCCCTCACGCCGCGGGTGCGTCGGCGCGTCGGCGCGTCGGCGGTGCGGATCGGCCCTCCGACCCCAGGCCTAGACTCTTGGTAGGCCTCCCAGAGGGGGTCCGAGCGGCGTGGGGTCGGAGGACATCGGGCGGGGTTCGCCTGGAGCAGATCGGGCACGAAGGAACTCAGAGAGAGGGGTCGAGAGAAGAAACGCTCCAGGCCTCCCAGAGGGGTTCCGAGCAGCGTGGGGTCGGAGGATCGCGCCGCATCGCCGATGCGTCGGCGATGCGGCTCGACATGGAGCCTGATCTGCTCCACGCCGTCGGCGCTGATGCACCGCTGGTGTCGCCGGTGCATCAGCGACGCGGCGTGATCCTCCGACCCCATCTACTCGGACCCCATCTGGGAGGCCTGTACTCCAAATCCCTTATCAATCTTCCCCTGGTCTGGTTTTTTAAGGCGCCTTTCTGAAGACTGGGGGGGTCCGGTTTATTAGGGCACTTCTTTTGGATTGGAGCTTAGGGGGTCCGGTTTATTAAGGCGCCCCGTCGAAGAGGGGGGTCCGGAATATTAGGTCGCATTTGGAGGGGGTCCGCTTTTTGTAGGTGCGGTCCTCCAGCCCCATGCCCAGCCCTTCACCCATGAGATCTTGTCGTCGCAACTTTTGCCACAACGGGCGAGTTTGTCTCGCTTCGGGCTCTGGGAGCATCACGGACCGATGCGCCGATGCGGCTCGAAACGTACCGCAGAGAGATTATGCTCAGGGCTCTGGCCGTGTTTGTTTCGCAGCGTTGCAATTTTTGTCCAACGTCGGATCTCAGGGCTCGACGCCACGACTCCGTCACAACGTGGACCTTGAGAGTTGGTCCTTTTAGCCTTGGGACCAGCTTCTCATCCCTGAGCCACTCTGCTGGCGGTCCCAGGGCCCAGTGAGGGCCTCCAGAGGTCAAGGGTGATAGCAGATTGCCGATCCGATTCGATTTCGGCTCCGTGCCGATGCGGACGATGCGACTGGATCCGACGCACTTTCCTACTCGATCCGCTTTGCCGATTCGATGATGACTGGTCTTGCCCCCCTTACGGGAAGAGGGGGCGGCGACCCGATCGCCGCCGCCGCTACTGCCCGAGTGCAGGATGAGAGGGACCGCCAATCCGAGGGGGGGAGAGCTACCGATGCCGCTGCTCGTCCTGGAGAGGTCTCCCAGCCACGCACAGATGGAGTTTGGGGGAGGGGGGAAGGCTTCTTAGGAGCACCCCGGCAAGGCCGGCGCCCTCTAAGGAGCAGCCTCCCTCAAAGAAACCTTCCCCTCTCCCCCCACCCCCTTGCGTGCGCCCCCAAGTCTCGTCGCCTTGGCTGGACTCTCTCCGAGATGCTGGTCCGACTTCGCCCTGGGAGAGGTCTGCCGAGCAGCGGTATCGGCACCTTTTTGTCCCCATTTTGACGGCCAATGTCAAGCAGTGGCGAAGCGTCCTGGCGTGCCTATATTCCTACCAAACAATGTTCTAATAACCTTTTGTGGTTCCCGCGAAGTGCTCTTATAGAACATTTCTGGTGGGGACGGTTCTGCTTCATCACGTCGGGCTTGCGTTCTACGAACACTGCTGTTGTTCTTAGAACACTTTGGGGCTCTAAGAACATGTCGTGGCAGGACTCTATAGGAATGCCGGGACGGCCGGGCACTGCTCACCAGTGTCGATTAGACGTAAGAGTGACCTTTCGCCGGAGTGACCTTTGGTGCGGGCACAGATGGGCCCCCAGATGGCTGAAAACGAAGCAAGAGCAGCGGCTTGAGCGCCCAGGTTTGGCCCCCCCGCGGCCCCCCAAATGCCGCGCACCAAAGGTCACTCTTACCCAGGGTCACTCTTGCGTGTAGCCGACAGTGCGCAGCCATCGCCGAGCCGCCTTTTGGGGCGCCCCGGCCTCGCCTCCACGGCGCCCGCCGCGCGCCCCCGCCCTCGGCGAGCGGCGGCGGCAGGTTGAACGGCGGAAGCCGGCGGAAGCAGTTCGGGAGGGAAGCAGAACACAGAGACACAGGTCATCGTCGATTCCCCAGAACATCGGGCCGGGCGAAAGGGGGGGATTGGGAAAGGGGGGGGGGTACAAAATTTGCTGCATGCAGCTGGTTTCGGCCTCACCGAGGGCCCCATTCCTCGATACATGGCCGCCTCCGGCGCCGGGAGGCGCCAGGAAAATCAGCTACGTGGGCCGATTGTCAACCCCCCCCTTTGCTATCCTCCCCTTTCGCCCGACCCGAGAAACATGGGAAAATATGGGCAGTGGTTGGGGGAAGACAGACCCCCCCAGAAAATAGCGGAAGAGCTGGGGGCTCCTGCGATCTGTGTGCATTCCTTTGTGTGTCCCATGGGTGCCTTCGGTGACAGGGAGACGTCAGCAGTTTGGGGGCTCGGGTTTGCAAACAACAAAAAAAACTTTGTTTTTTGTTTGCAATCCTCTTTTTTTTTGCAATCGAGTCGGCCATCTCGTGGGGTCGGAGGCCACTGGAGGGGCTCGCTGGACACGGCTGGTCTCGCCAGACCTGAGGCCACCCCAGCCCGCCTTCTGAGGCCCCCCCGGCTCGACCCGAGGCGCCCCCCAGAGGATGTCGAAAAATCACCCGTCTGGAACCAGGCCTGCTCGCCGCCCGTTCCCGATCGGGCGGGTCCCAGGCCCGGGAGTAGGAGGAGGAGGAGGAGGAGGAGGAGGAGGAGGAGGGAGGAGGAGGAGGAGGAGGAGGAGGAGGAGAAGGAGGAGGAGGAGGAGGAGGAGCGGGAGGAGGGATAGGAGGAGAAGGAGGAGGAGGAGGTGTTGGGCCGGTCGGCTCTGGGGCCCGGGATGGCCCCGCCAGCGCTATCGAGGCCCGGGGGCCCCGGAACGGCACGGGCACAGACGTTGGGAGGTCCGCGCGGAGTTCCCGCACGGGCGATCGACTCATGAAAAAATCACGACGGGAGGTTTTTCATGATTTTCGGCCTCCGGGGGCCCTTACAGGCCCTCGGGAGCGTCAAAAAACGACTCAGGACGAAAAACCGGTCCTGGGGAATGGGTCCAGACCGCTGGGGGTCGACGTCATGAAAAATTCATGACGTCGGGGGTCTGGGTTCGATGGTTCAAACTCCCAAATGGGGCCATGAGGTATCGAGCCCTAAGGACGAGGGGCCTCAACCAACGTAAGTTCCACCCGTGCTCTCTTCCTATCTTTTGAGCCGCCCATCCCTGGCGCGCGAAACGCGCCGGGGGCCGGGGGCGGCGCGGAAAACGCCGCAAGGGGGGTCCAGCGCCGATCCAGCAGGCATCCGCGTGGGCCTCCGAACGTTTTGTGTGTTTGTGCTGTTTCTTGTTCCCCTTGGCCGCCAGCTGTTCTTCCAGAGGCAGCCTCGGATCACGACCTGGGTCCCAAAACCTGCCGCTGCCGCTTCACCCCGAGGTCGTTCTCACATTCATTGCACGGTGCCACCGGGCACCGCTGTGGGACTGGCTATGGGATGGCAAGGAGGGAGGGACTGGCGGTTTCGAAGTGGGGTCGAGGCAGAGGAGGTTCCCGAAAAGGTGCCTTCTTTGGAAAGCGCCTCTTGGAGCTGTGAGGGCACCATCGCCAAACTCACCACAAGAAGGCTGTGAGGGCACTATCGTCAAGAAGGCTGTGAGGGCACTATCGCCAAGAAGGCGATGCCTTATCGTGAGTCCCAAGAAGGCTGTGAGGGCACTATCGCCAGACCGCCACAAGAGAGAGCCACTCTGCTGGAGTGGTTTGCGGGGCCCACTGGGCCTCGCGGGGCTGTTCTGGGCCTTTTGGGGGTAATATTCGAATGGCCTCCAGCCAGTGGCCGCCGATCCGAGGAGCTCCCGATGCCAGTGGTTGACACGACGACGACGGCGACGACGACGACGATGATGACGACCTCGACGCCGACAACGGACGACTTACGACTAATTAACAGGAGGAGGGAGGCTGGAGGCGGGAGGAGGAGGAGGGAGGCAGGATGAGTGAGGTTGGAGGAGGGAGGATGGAGGAGGGAGGGTGGGGAGGAGGAGGAGCAGGAGGAGGAGGAGGAGCAGCAGGAGGAGGAGGAGCAGCAGGAAGAGCAGGATAAGGATGTAGGAGGGAGGATGATAAGAACGAGGATGAGGACAAGGATGAGGACGAGGATGAGTACGACGATGATGATGATGATGATGATGATGATGATGATGATGATGATGATGATGATGATGATGATGAAAATGATGATGAAAATGATGATGAAAAGGATGATGATGATGATGGTGATGGTGATGGTGATGGTGATGGTGATGGTGATGGTGATGGTGATGATGATGCTGATGATGATGATGATGATGATGATCATTATCATGATGATGATCATGATGATCATGATGATGATAATGGTGATGGTGATGGTGATGGTGATGCTGCTGCGGATGATGCTGATGATGATGCTGATGATAATGCTGATGATAATGCTGATGATGCTGATGATGCTGATAATGATGATGACGATGATGATGATGATGGTGGTGGTGGTGGTGTTGATGATAAGGATGCTGCTGCTGATGCTGATGATGATGCTGCTGATGATGATGGTGACGGTGACGATGATGATGATGATGATGATGGTGATGATGATGATGGTGATGATGATGACGATGACGATGACGCTGATGCTGATGATGATGATGCTGCTGATGATGAGGATGATGATGATGATGATGATGATGATGATGATGATGATGATGATGATGATGATGATGATGATGATGATGATGATGGTGATGATAATGATGATGATAATGCCATGATGATGAGGAGGAGGAGAAGGAGGAGGAGGAGGAGGAGAAGGAGGAGGAGGAGGAAGGAGGAGGAGGAGGAGAAGGAGGAGGAGGAGGAGAAGGAGGAGAAGGAGGAGGAGGAGGAAGGAGGAGGAGGAGGAAGGGGGAGAAGGAGGAGGAGGAAGAAGGCGGAGTAGGAGGATGAGGCCGGGACCGGAACCGAGAGCCAGGACGGGGGGCCAGTATCGGGGCCGGGGCCAGGGTCGGGATTAGGACCGGAGCAGAAGCCGGAACCTGGGCTGGGGCCAAAACCGGGACCGGGGACCGGGGTCTTCTGTTTTTTGTTTTGGATGATATATTTGGTAATATTGTGGTCGCGGAGGTCCATTTGAAGCGATTCGGCGAGACGACAGCAAGTATCGAGACTTTGCTCCAGGAGTACGATGATTTGCGTCGATCGGGAGCCACCTATTGGGGCCTCTTGGAGGGCCAACCTGGCCATCCCGCAGTCTAGAGCCCTTGGGGCCGCTCTGGCCGAGCAGGGCAGCCTGACGTCCTGCGGCGCCCCTGTCCAGACCCCAGCTCGGCGGCGCGCAGAGCGGGGTAGGTCAGAGCCCCGAATCATCAGGGGTAACTCGGGTCAGGGATAACTCGGGTTCGTTTCTCGGGAATCCAAACCCGAGTTACCCCGGACCCGAGTTACCCCGGATAAATCGGGCGTCCAAGAGCCCCGAATCATCAGGGGTAACTCGGGTCAGGGCTAACTCGGGTTCCTTTTCCGGGAATCCAAACCCGAGTTACCCCGGACCCGAGTTACCCCGGATAATTCGGGCGCCCAATTCTTAGAAGCACCCCTGCTTCTAAGAAGCCTCCCCCCTCCCTTCCCCCCTTGTGCGCGCCGCCAACCAGCGCCAGGACCCCCCGCCCGTTGATTCGAGCCGGACGAAAGGGGGGGGTAGGGAAAGGGGGGGGGTACGAAATGTGCTGCATGCAGCTGGTCTCGGCCCCGCCGCCAGGCCCATCCCTCGAGGCATGGGCGCCTCTCGGCGCTAGGAAAATCAGCTATACTTACGTGAGCTGATTCTCACCCCCCCCCCTTTTGCTATCCCCCCCTCTCGCCCAGCCCGACCTATGTAAAACAGGGCTAGGATCGGGATGAATCGCTCTCAGAGCGTTCCGGGGCGCTCTCAGGGCGCTCCGGGACGCTCTGGAGCGGCCGCGGCGCCCAATACATCCTCCAGGCCCGCCGATTCTCAGAGATTTCGAGTTATCCCGAGCCGATTTTGTCCCGATCTTCGCGTCGTTTTACTATGCGGCGGGCGGCCCCGGCCCAGCGCCCACCGCCAGGAGGCGTGGGGGGCCCCCCGGCGCGGGCGGCCCCCGAGCTCGGAGCAGGCGGGCGCTGGGCGAGGCAGGGCGAGGCACGGCGCGGGCCTCTCGAGGAGGGTGCCCGGCGCGGGCCGCGCGGCTCCGGGCCGGCCGTCCTTCCGTCCTTCGGGGGCGGAAAACCCAGACCCCCTCGAGTCATGAAAAAATCACGACGGGAGGTTTCTCATGATTTTCGGCCTCTGGGGGCCCTTACCGGCCCTCGGGACCGTCAAAAAACGACTCAGGATGAAAAACCGGTCCTGGGGAATGGGTCCAGACCGCATGGGGTCGACGTCATGAAGAAATCATGACGTCGGGGGTCTGGGAAGAAGGGGGTGGGCATGATATTTCCCCAGATTTCATGGCGCCTCTTCTTATTTCATTATGTCCCTGGCCCCCCCGTTGGGCCGCGCACATGCCGCTGGTCATGATTTGCATCCCCCCCTCTTGGACACCCCCCTCTTTGCCGCTCCCGAGTCCTTTAGGAGGGGAAAAAACACACAGACAAATTAATCGTCGATCCCCAAGAAGATATGGGAAAATATGGGAAGTGAGGGGGAAGACAGAAACCCAGGAAATATATAGGAAAATATGGGGGACCTTTTTCTTTGTGTGCATTTATTGGTGTGTCCCAGGGCCCCTGCAGGGGCTGCCTGGGGGCCCGCCGGAGAGTCCCGCATCGCTCCGAGCTGCACGAACGAGGTGTGCACGGAAAGAGGATGGGTGCAGTCCCAGACCCCCTCGAGTTATGAAAAAATCACGACGGGAGGTTTCTCATGATTTTCGGCCTCTGGGGGCCCTTACCGGCCCTCGGGACCGTCAAAAAACGACTCAGGATGAAAAACCGGTCCTGGGGAATGGGTCCAGACCGCATGGGGTCGACGTCATGAAGAAATCATGACGTCGGGGGTCTGGGAAGAAGGGGGTGGGCATGATATTTCCCCAGATTTCATGGCGCCTCTTCTTATTTCATTATGTCCCTGGCCCCCCCGTTGGGCCGCGCACATGCCGCTGGTCATGATTTGCATCCCCCGGGACCGTCAAAAAACGACTCAGGACGAAAAAACGGTCCTGGGGAATGGGTCCAGACCGCTGGGGGTCGACGTCATGAAAAATTCATGACGTCGGGGGTTTGGGGTGCTCGACAGCGGTTCCTGTGCATTTTGAACAGGACTCGCTGTCCGCGCCGCCGCGGCCTGCGTCCGTTTGATCTCAGAAGGCCGCCTGCCCAACAGCGGCCGCTTTTGGTTTGGGACAAGATTTGTTCTTGGGCATTGTACCCACTCTTTCCGTACCCATTTCGGGCGTCCAAATCCGAGGTGTCCCTGGATCGGGAGTGGATCGACCTCTTGCCCTGACACGTCGATTGAGGAATCGGCCGTTTTCGGTTCGCGAGAGGGCGTCGCGGCCGTCGTTGTTGCGGGTCCAGGTCCGTCGGTGTCGGTCCTAGGCCGTTTTCACGACACGGAGGTTTACTGAAGGGAGGTGTGTCCACCGCCGACTGGAGCTTCCCAAGGAATACTCCTGGCAGGCGAATGTCGAAGTCGCCTAGGGCGAGTCTCCGCCGCCCCCTGCCTTGCAGGATAATACGCCTGTGTGGCCAAACGTTTGGGCAAAGTTTGGCCACGCTTTTAGATCATGCGTTGCCCAAGCCGTTGTGGAAGCCCTTCGGGGAACACTTGGGGCAGGAAGAGGAGGATGAACAGAGGGAGGGAAAAGGAGGATGAGGAGAAGGATGAGATACCTCTTGGGAGCTTCTGGGATGATTCTTGGGGGCTCCTGGAAGCTTCCTGGGGGCCCCTTGAAGGCATCTTGAGGGCCTCTTGAAGGCCTCTTGGGGGCCTCCTTGGGCATCTTGGGGGCCTTGGAGGGCTTCTTGGGGGCCTCTTTGGCCGTCTTACGGCGTTCCTGGTCGGTTCGACGCCGGCGGAAGCCGTCTTGGGAGCCTCTCTGGGCCGTCTTGGGGCCCTCTTGGGGCACGTCAGGGTCGTTTTGAAGGCCATACTTGGCGTCTTGGAGGCCTCTTGGGGCGTCTTCCGTCCCTCTTGGGGGCGTCTTGAGGGCCTCTTTGGCCGTCGTCGGACCGTTTTGGAGGCCTCTCGAGCGGTCTTGGGGCGATCTTGGGGGGCCTCTTAGGCCGTCTTGGACCGTCGGCCACCTTGACCGTCTTGGAGGCATCTTAGAAAGTGTATTGGGCCATCTTGAGCCGTTTTCGAGGCTTCGAGGTCATCTTGGGCAGTCTTGGGAAGATTTTTGTTGTGTGGACGTTGAGGCTGCCGTGCGTCCTTCGCGCGGCCGGCGGGTTGGGCTGAAGCCCCAGGGGGAGGTCTTTAGAACAGAGCTAAAAACCTCCGGGACGTCTGGCACGCCGTGCACCCCTGTGGCAAGACCACAGGGGGCGGCGGATCGAAGACGCCTGCGGCGAATCACCGCCGCCCCCTGCCTTTTTGGAGGCGCCTGCGTGGCCGAAAGTTGGGTTTGAGCTTGGCCAAGGTATCGGGCCACGCGTTCCCCGAGCTGGTTTTGAAAGCCTTGGGGAACAGGGAGTCTGGCGCTATCGGACCAGGTAGTTTCCGAGCTTCCGGGCCTCCTGGAGGACGTCTTGGAGGGGTTTTGTCTTGGGCCGTCTTGGAGGCCTCTGCAGAGCCTTTTGGGCAGTCTAAGGCCATCTTCAGGCCATCTGGGGCCGTCTTGGGTGCATCTTGGGGCCAACTTCGCCGTCTTGGAGGCCTTCCCTCTTGGGGGCCTCTTGGCTTGTCATGGGGCCATCTTGGAGGCCTCTTGGGCGCTCTTGGAGCGATGCTGGGGGCCGTCTTGGGCCGTCGGAGAGCTGAAAAGGAGAATATGCTAAAATCCTTCGAACACCAAAGGAAAATCCATGATTTTGGCCTCTTCGGGCCTTCCTGGTGGAGCTCTTGGAGGCATCTTGGGCTGTCTTGGAGGCATCTTGGACGCCTCTTGGGCCACCTTCGGCTTTCTTGTGGATATTTCTGCCGTCTTGGAGGCCATCTCGGCCGTCTTGGAGGTCATCTTGGCCGTGTTGAGGCATCGTGGAGGCCATCTTGGGCGTCTTGGAGGCCTCTTGGGCCGTCTGGGGGCCCTCTTGGGGCTGGCTTGGGGGCCTCTTGGACCGTTCTGGAGCCCTCTTGGGGGCCTCTTGGGCGGTCTTGGGGGCCTCTTGGGCCGTCTTGAGCCGTCAGCATGCCGAGAAGAAGCAAATCCCCAAATCCTTCAAGAACGACAGGAACATCAATGATTTCGGCTCCCGCAGGCCTTCCTGGAGAACCTCTTGGATTCCTATAGGGCCATCTGGGAAGCCTCTCGGGCCCATCTTGGGCCATCTCGGCCGTCTTAGCGGACATCTTGGCCGTCTTGGAGGTCATCTGATCCGTCTTGGAGGCATCTTGGAGGTTATCTTGCCCGTCTTGGAGGCCATCTTGGGCGTCTTGGAGGCCTCTTGGGCCGTCTTGGGGCCCTCTCGGGACCGTCTTGGAGGCCTCTTGGGCCGTCATAGGTTGGAGGCCTCTTGGGCGCTCTGGGGCCGATCCTTCGGCCCTCTTGAGCCGTCGTGGGCCGTTGGACGGCTGGAAAATAGCACAAGCCAATCTCCTTCAAAAACCTAAGGAGCACCATTAATGTTAGACTCTTCGGGCCCTCGTGGAGGACCTCTCGGGGGCCTCTTGGGCCGTCTTGGAGGCCTCTTGGAGACCTTTGGGGCCGTCTTGGTCCGTCTTAGAGGTTGTTTGCTGTGCGAACTTGGAGGCATATTGGATTGTCTTGGACCGTCTTGGAGGCCATCTTGGACCATCTTGGGCGAACTTGGAGGCCATCTTGGAAGCCATCTTGGAGCCGTCTGGAGCAGGAACAACCCTTGCAACCACCTCTGGAAGAGTTTTTCGGGTGGCCGGCGGGACGGGCCGAAGCCCAAGTGAATTTTCTAAAAGAACCAAAGTCAAAAGGATTCAGCACGCCGGGCAACCTTGTGATAAATCAACAGGGGGCGTCGGATCGAAGACGCCTACGGCGAATCACCGCCGCCCCCTGCCTTTTTGGAAGCGCCTATGTGGCCGAAGGTTGTGGCCAAAGGCCTGCCAAGCTATCGGACCATGTGTTCCCCGAATCGGTTTGGAAATCCCTCGGGGAACGCGTGGGCATCTTGAAGGTCCTCTTGGCCGCCTGGAGGCCATTTTGACCCTTTCGGGCCTTCTTGGAGGACGTCTTGGAGGGCTCTTGGGAGCCTCTTGGGGCACTCTTGAGCGTCTTGGAGACCCCTTGGGCCGTCTTGGGGGCCTGTTGGGGCCGTTTCTTACGCCTCTTGGGCGATCTTTGTTGGCACTTGGGCCGTCTCGGGCCGTCGGAAGGCAGAAAAAAAGCAAATGCCACAATCCTTCAAAAACCCATCGCAAATCAATGATTTTGGCCTTTTCGGGCCTTCCTGGAGGCCCTCTTGGAGGCCTCTTGGGCCGTCTTGGGCCATCTTGGGGCCATGTTCAGCCGTCTTGGTGGGCTCCTGGTCCGTCTGACGCCGTCGGAAGCCGTTTGGGGGGCCTCTATGGGCAGACTTGGGGCCCTCTTGGAATGCTCTAGGGCCGTCTTGGAGGCCATCTTGGGCGTCTTAAAGGCCTCCTGTGCCGTCTTGGGTGCCTCTTGGGGCCGTCTTCGGGCCCTCTTGGGGGCCTCTTGGGCCATCTTGGAGGCCTCTTGGGCGATCTTTCGGCGATCTTTGGGGGCTCTTGGGCCGTCTCGGGCCGTCGGAAGGCCGAAAAGAAGGACATGCCAAAATCCGTCAACGACCTTAGGAACATGTCGGCCTCTTCTGGCCTTGCTGGAGGCCCTCTTGGGCCGTCTTGGGCCAGCTTCGAGCCAACTTCGGCCATCTTGGTGGGTTCCTGGCACGTCTGACGCCGTCGGGAGCCGTCTTGGGGGCCTTTCTGGGCCGACTGGGGGCCCTTTTGGGGCGCTTCGGGGCCGTCTTGGAGGCCGTCTTGGGCGTCTTGGAGGCAATCTTGGGCGTGTTGGAAGCCTCGTGGGCCGTCTTGGGGCCCTCTTGGGGCCGTCTTGGAGGCCACTTGGGCCGTCATGGGGCCCTCTTGAGGGCCTCTTGGGCGATCTTGGGGGCCTCTTGGGCCGTCTTGAGCCGTCGGAATGCCGAGAAGAAGCAAATCCCCAAATCCTTCAAACACCTAAGGGAAATCAATGATTTTAGCCTCTTCGGGCCCTTCTGGAGGACCTCTTGAAGGCCTCTTTGGCCGTCTTGGAGGCCTCTTGGGTCGCCTTGGGCCGTCTTGGACTCTCTTGGGCCGTCTTGGAGGCCGTCTTGGACCATCTCGGGCGGACTTGGAGGCCATCTTGGGCCATCTTCGCGATTTTTTGAGGATCTCCCGCGCGAAACGGCCGTTTTTGGCATTGAGTGATGTAGTTTCCGGGTGGCCGGCGGGACAGGCCGAAGCCCCAGGGAGAGTTCCTTTGGAAAAAGAACCAAAACCAAAACCGAGAGGGTCCAGCACGCCAGGCACCCCTGTGATGAATCAACAGGGGGCGTCGGATCGAAGACGCCTACGGCGAATCACCGCCGCCCCCTGCCTTTTTGGAAGCGCCTATGTGGCCGAAGGTTGAGGCCAGACCTGCCAAGCCATCGGACCATGTGTTCCCCGAATCGGCTTGGAAAGCCTTCGGGGAACACGTGGGCATCTTGAAGGTCTTCTTGGCCGTCTTGGAGGCCTCTTGGGCGATCTTTCGGCGATCTTTGGGGGCTCTTGGGCCGTCTCGGGCCGTCGGAAGGCCGAAAAGAAGGAAATGCCCAAATCCGTCAAAAACCGTAGGAAAATCTAAGTATTCGGCCTCTTCCAGCCCTCCTGGAGGCCCTCTTGGGGGCCTCTTGGGCCGTCTTGGGCCAGCTTCGAGCGGCCATCTTGGTGGGTTCCTGGCACGTCTGACGCCGTCGGGAGCCGTCTTGGGGGCCTTTCTGGGCCAACGGGGGACCCTCTTGGGGCGCTTCGGGGCCGTCTTGGAGGTCGTCTTGGGCGTCTTGGAGGCCATCTTGGGCGTGTTGGAGGTCTCTTGGGCCGTCTTGGGGCCCTCTTGGGGCCATCTTGGAGGCCACTTGGGCCGTCATGGGGCCCTCTTGGTGGGCTCTTGGGCGATCTTGGGGGCCTCTTGGGCCGCCTTGAGCCGTCGGAATGCCGAGAAGAAGCAAATGCTAAAGTTCTTCAAAAACCTAAGGAAAATCATGATTTTGGCCTCTTCGGGCCCTCCTGGAGGACCTCTTGGAGGCCTCTTGGGCCGTCTGGGACTTAGTGGGCCCCAGAAACGGCAGGACCGTTTTTTCCCCAAACAGCTTGCTGAACGGGGTGCTGTTGTGATAGAAGCTAATTCCGGCCGAGGGAAAGCTAAGCAGAGACATCCTCAAACAAATGTGGTGGTCCGGCCCGTTTCGCCTGAGACATCCTCACAACTCTCGTTTCTGAGTTGTCCGGGATTGAGCGTTTCGCCTGAGACATCCTCCTAAATCTGAGCTCTGAGAGGCCGCGCGAGAGGTGGTCCGGGCCGTTTCGCTTGAGACATCCTCGAAACTCTGAGCTCCCAGATGCCGCGCGAGAGGTGGTCCGGGCCGTTTCGCCTGAGACATCCTCGCAACTCTGAGCTCCAAGATGCCGCGCGCGAGGTGGTCCGGCCCGTTTCGCCTGAGACATCCTCGAACTTCTGAGCTCTGAGATGCCCTGCGCGAGGTGGTCCGGCCCGTCTCGCTTGAGAAATGCTTGCAACTCTGAGATCTGAGATGCCGTGCGCAAGGTGGTCCGGCCTGTTTCGCACAAGATATTCTCGCAACTCTGAGCTCTCAGATGCTGCGCAAGAGGTGGTCCAGCCTGGGGGCCCAGAAGGCCACATGTTACATATCCTCCATGGGACCCTGCGAGCCTCAGGAGGCCCCAGAGAGGTCCAGGAGGCCGCAGGACGCCCAGGACAGGCCCCAGGGGCCCCCAGGAGATTCCCAGGAGGCCCCAGGAGGCCCTCTATCAGAACGTGTCAAGTTAATACACATCCGGTGTCGATTCGTTGATTTTTCCTGCTCTTGTGCCCCCCCCCCCCTCCATTTGGAGAGGCCCAAGCGGCCACATGTTAGATATCCCCCCTGGGAGCCCCAAGATGCTTCAGGAAACCTCAGGTGGAGTTCAGGAGGCCACAGGAGGCCCAGGAGGAAGCTCCAGGAGGTCCCCAGGAGGCCCAGGAGGCACCAGGAGGCCGCAGGACGCCCAGGACAGGCCCCAGGGGTCTCCAGGAGATTCCCAGGAGGCTCCCAGGAGGCCCCAGGAGGCCGCTTATCAGAACGTGTCAAGTTAATACACATCCGGTGTCGATTCGTTGATTTTTCCTGCTCTTGTGCCCCCCCCCCCTCCATTTGGAGAGGCCCAAACGGCCACAGGTTAGATATCCCCCCTGGGAGCCCCAAGAGGCTTCAGGAAACCCCAGGTGGAGTTCACGAGGCCACAGGAGGCCCAGGAGGAAGCTCCAGGAGGTCCCCAGGAGGCCCCAGGAGGCACCAGGAGGCCCCCGCAACTCGGAGCTCTGAGACGCCGCGCTCGAGGTGGTCCAGCCCGTTTCGCCTGAGACTTCCTCGCAGCACGTTTCGCCCGAGACATCGTCGCAACTCTGGGGTCCGAGATGCCGCGCGCGAGGTGGTCCAGCCCGTTACGCTGGAGACATCCTCGCAACTCTAGGCTCCGAAATGCCGTTCGCGATGAAGAGGAGGTGGAGGAGGAGGAGGAGGAGGAGGAGGAGGAGGAGGAGGAGGAGATGGAAGGGAGAAGGAGGAGGCGGATGATGTGCATGAGGGAGCAGGCAGGAGGAGGGGGAGGTCCCAGAGAGCTTCAGGAGGCCGCAGGACGCCCAGGACAGGCCCCAGGGGTCCGCAGGAGATTCCCAGGAGGCTCCCAGGAGGCCCCAGGAGGCCCTCTATCAGAACGTGTCAAGTTAATACACATCCGGTGTCGATTCGTTGATTTTTCCTGCTCCTGTGGCCCCCCCCTGTATTTGGAGAGGCCCAAACGGCCACAGGTTAGATATCCCCCCTGGGAGCCCCAAGATGCTTCAGGAAACCTCAGGTGAGTTCAGGAGGCCACAGGAGGCCCGGGAGGAAGCCCCAGGAGGTCCCCAGGAGGCCCCAGGAGGCACCAGGAGGCCCCCGCAACTCGGAGCTCTGAGACGCCGCGCTCGAGGTGGTCCGGCCCGTTTCGCCTGAGACTTCCTCGCAGCACGTTTCGCCCGAGACATCGTCGCAACTCTGGGGTCCGAAATGCCGCGCGCGAGGTGGTCCAGCCCGTTACGCTGGAGACATCCTCGCAACTCTGGGTTCCGAGATGCCTTTCGGGATGAAGAGGAGGTGGACGAGGAGGAGGAGGAGGAGGAGGAGGAGGAGGAGGCATGTTTTAACATGCCATGCCAGCCCGCACTAGGCGGGCACGCAATCGACCTTGGAAACCGCAGTGGGTCTAAAAACCCTGTTTGGGGATACTGCACTCCGGCTATAATTCACCGTTTCCAAAGAAATGCCCCTTGAACATGGAAGCGGTGAAAAAAGGGCGACCCGAAACGGCAAAAAAACGGCTCCAGGATTGGAACCGGAGCCGGAGCCAGTCAAAAAACGGCGACGGGACCGGAAAAAAAAACGGCGTCGGAAGCGGCAAAAAACAGCAAAACGGAAGCGGCAAAAAGACGGCCCTGCCGTTTCCAGGGCCCACTAATAAGGTCTGGCAGGCCTCCGGGGGGCCGTCTTGGGCCGTCTTGGGCCGCCTTGGACTCTCTTGGGCCGTCTTGGAGGCCGTCTTGGACCATCTTGGGCGGACTTGGAGGCCATCTTGGGCCATCTTCGCGATTGTTTGAGGATGTCCCGAGCGAAACGGCCGTTTCGGGGAGGATGTTTTCCGGATTGAGCACCTTTCCCGGTGGCCGGCGGGACGGGCCGGAGCCCCAGGGGGAGTTCTTTTGGAAAAAGAACCAAAACCAAAGCCGAGAGGATCCAGCACGCCAGGAACCTCTGCGATGAATCGACAGGGGGCGGCGGATCGAAGACGCCTACGGCGAATCACCGCCGCCCCCTGCCTTTTTGGAAACGCCGATGTGGCCGAAAGTTGGACTAGAGCTTGGCCAAGCTATCGGACCATGAGTTCCCCGAGTCGGTCTGGAAAGCTTTCGGGGAACACATGGGAGAGAATGATTATGAACAGGAAGAGGAAGAGGAAGAAATAGAGTAGGAGGATGAGGGTTGTTAGGAGTCTCTTGGGGCACCCTTGGGGTCTGTTGGGGGCTTCTTGGGGGCCTCTTCGAGGCCTCTTGGAGGCATCTTGGGGGCCTCCTTGGGCCTCTTGGGGGCCTTTGGGGGCTTCCTGGGGGTCTCTTTGGCCGTCTTAGGGCGTTCCTGGTCCGTCTGACGCCGTCTGGAGCCGTCTTGGGGGCCTCTCTGGGCCGTCTTGGGGCCCTCTTGGGGCGCTTCAGGGCCGTCTTGGAGGCCATGTTGGGCGTCTTGGAGGCCTCTTGGGCCGTCTTGGGGCGCTCTTGGGGCCGTCTTGGGGGGCCCTTGGGCCGTCATAGGGCCTTCTTGGAGGCCTCTTGGGCGATCTTGGGGGCCTCTTGGGCCGTCGGAAGGCCGAAAAGAAGAAAACGCAAAAAACCTTCAAAAACCTAAGGAAAACCAATGATTTTGGCCTCTTCGGGCTCTCCTGGAGAACGTCTTGGAGGCCTCTTGGGCCATCTTGGAGGCATCTTGGGGCCATCTTGGCCGTCTTGGAGGGCATCTTGGGCCGTCTTGGAGGCATCTTGGAGCCATCTTACCCGTCTTGGAGGCCATCTTGGCCGTCTGGGAGGCATCTTGGAGGCCATCTTGGGCCATCTTGGCCGTCTTGGAGGCCATCTTGGGCCAAGTTGGGGCAACAAAGGCATTGACAGACGGATTTTGGGAAAATTACGGGTGGCCGGCGGGACGGGCCGAAGCCCACTGGGGAGTTCTGTTTAGAAAATGAACCAAAACCAAAACCTGAAACGTCCAGCACGCCGTGCACCCCTGCAAGCAGGGGGCGGCGGATCTATTGGCCTTCGGCTCATCCCGCCACCGTGTCTGGGTTGTAGGTCAGATGCCTCTCGCGGCCCTCTTGGCCAGTTTTGAGGCGATCGTGACCCTGAACGAGTCGTGCGGGAAACGCCGGGGAATCGCTGGGGGCACGCCGGGACCCCTGGAAAAAACGAATTTTGAAAACTACAATTGACCTGAGGGTATTCCGACTCGTGCCTCGCAGCACGGTGGTTCAGATGCAACTCCTGGGAGGTCAAATTCTGTTTTCGCCCTGGTCCGAAATTCGGTTTAATCCAGCTAAATCCCGCTTAATCCCGCTTAATCCCGTTTAATCCAGCTTAATCCCGCTTAATCCGAGGCCCATTCCGGCGTAACAGCTCCCAAATGGGGCTTAATCCTCCTTAATCTTTCCGACGAAAACCTCCCAGCAGTTGCCTCCTAACGGTGGCGGATGATTGAAACAAGTCTACGCATTCAATGTAGCCCCACAGGGCCATCGGAGGGGCCCGGTAGAGCCCCAAGAGGGCCCCAAGGGCCCACAGGAGCACGCCAAGATTTTCTCCACCAAAGGGCCCCATAGGCCGCCTCAGACACTCAGATCCGAGATCTGGCCCTGTCCACATCTGTCCCAGTGCGACCTCCAAGGCTCCGAGAGGGTCCCAGACAGGGCCCAGCAGGGCCCAACAGGACCCAAAAGGGCATCCAAAGCACCCCCAAGGAGGTTGAAAAGGATCCCACGATGCCACCCTCCAACCCTCAAATCTGAGGTTCCGCCCAACCAGGATTTTCTTTCGCGGCTCGCGCTTCCCTGCACGGTCGACCAGGGGCGGCCCCCGCGCCGGCCTGCCAGCCAGTTCCAGTCCGCAGGCGAGGGCGGAACGTGCTGCGGCGTGGTGGGTTAGAGACGGAGGGGAAGAGGAGGAGGAGGAGGAGGAGGAGGAGGAGGAGGGGAAGAGCCAGTGCCAACGCCCAGGGGCTGCCGTTGGAGAAGAGCCGGTGCCCACGCCCAGGGGTGCTGAGGAGATTTGGCTGCACCCCCCGCGGAGGAAGCGGTCTCTGCTCAAGACAAGAGGGCGGCGACACCCAGGAGGCGCGCGCGCGCAGCAAGGGCAAAATCGTGCATAGTCGTGCGTTGCCTGTGCTGCGCCGACGGCTGACCAGAGGAGCGCCGCCCCATTGCGTCAGCGCCCGGCGGGATGACTGTGCTGCTGCCGGACGAGACGTCGCTGTGGCTCATGCAGTTCACGGCGGTCTACGCCGTGGCTTCGCTCTTCACGGCCACCGCCATCCACAACGTGGGCGCGTTCCTGCTGGGCCGCCTGGGGGCTCGAGTCGGGGGGTCTTCCTCTCTGCGGCGCCTCGGCGTGTCCAGAGCCAAAGTGCACGTCCAGGCCCTGGGCTCGCTCGTGTACATGACGGTGGTCATAGTGCCGTGCATGCTGTACAGCGCCTCGCTGCTCGGGGGCGGCTTGCTTGCCCTGGCCGAGGGCTGGCGCTACGTGGACGCCTTCCTCTACGTCTGGCAGGACGTCTTCAGCCTAGGCCCATATATCTTGGTGTCCCCTAGGACTATCATGGGAATTTGGCTAGATAGCTATCTAAGTATATTTGTGTTTGTCATCACCCAGTTCGTGCTTGGTTTCTGCGGAGGGCTGCGGATCGTCGCGACCATCAGGGATGCAACAGCGAAGTCGGCCTTCGGTTTCTTGCGCATTCTGTTTATCTACAGCCCATTGGCGTTGGCGATCTTCTGCATGTGTCAGGCCGCGATGCTGGCATGGTTTGAAGGCTGGTACTTTGAGGACGCTATGGGGTTCATTGTTGGAAATTTCACCAACGTTGAGGATGGTCTCGCCACCACGTTCCCTACTCAACCGAGCTCCTTGTTCGCATGCACTCAGTTCCTTTGCTTTTCGATGTCTGCTTCCGGTATCGTGATTCAGGTAGTCGGATGCCACCCTGTCGTTGCCGATTTTCTGACGCACGTGAACGACAACGGGTTGGCTGTGGCCATGATCACCCATCCCAGCAGGTGGAGGAGAACTGGACCGAACGAGCCGCCGGACGAGATACTGGATGTGGCCCATGCTGGGGCCGAGCCAGCGCAAGGTGCGGCGGGCACCACGGATCCCGTTGGTGCGAAGCAGCAGCTGCACCGACCTGCAGAGCCACCGTGGGAAGAGCCACCGTTGGCCGTCTAGCTTCTATCGACGTCGGAAACACCCGACGTGACGCCCACTACGACGACCACTACGACGTAGAGAGTTTGAGGCCGACTACGCCTTGGCCGTCGGCCACGTTGCCCTTCACAGCGATCGCCTAAGGCCTGGCTTATAGGCAACCGATACGGTTTGGACTTTGGGAGAGAGTGCTTGTGTGCGTGTGTGTTTGTGTTTGTGTGCGCATGTGCCACACTGCGGTTGCTACTTTGCCGAACACCTTCTGGGAGGCAGCGCAATGATTAGCGCTGGCATGTCTCAAGCATGGCGTTTTAGACTCGAATGTGCTCAGAGTTGTAAGGCGTTTTCGCGGCTGAGATATGAGTGGCTAATGTTGAATCATATCGAAAGGTCTTCGGCTCATCCCGCCACCGTGCCTGGGTTGTGGGTCAGAGTTCTCACGGATCCACGGGTGGCTAATGTGGGCCTTAATCGTGCCCCAAAGTCCCCCATTTGGGGGTTGTTTCCTTAGGGTTTTGGGCCCACAGTTAGGGTTCTGGGCTCACCGTCCAGCCCTGCCTCCAGGGTATGGGCCCAGGGTTAGGGTTCTGGGTTTTCGAGGTCCAGGCAGGTCCGATTAGGTCCAAGATAGGTCCAACGCCTGTTGGCCTATATTGCATCTACAAGCCTAAAAAAAATAGGTCCAATAGGTCCACCGTGCTTAAACGAAACACGGTACGTTTTTCTTTGGGACCTTGCGGGTCATGTAGTAACAGGCGGCTTGCCCGTCGCCGCCCCCAGGGAGGCCCCGCGCAGCGGTCGGGCCGAGAAGTTGGTAAACGACCAGCGGGAGGCTTAGCAGGACTCGCAGGCCTGTCAGGCGAGCACGGATGTGCGCTGAAGGCCTCGCAGAGAGGGGGGGTGGACACAGACTGCCTGCGTCATCAGCACCCCCCTCAAAGAAGAAGTCTGCTGGTCCCGCGAGGCGGGCCAGCGCGACGCCCCCCTTGGGGGGGCTAGCATGGGGGGGGTAAAGAATAAGGGTCTGGAGGCGTGCCTCCCTATAGAGACCCTTACTCCAAAACCAAAACACGCCTTTTGAAACATTGCCGATGTTGCGTCTACAGGGCCTGTAGATGCATTTAAAAAAGGCGGTATGCTTTTGTCCAAAACAAAACGCCTGGCCTTAAACACCGCCTTTGAGGTTTGGGTTGTCTAAGCTCATGCCAATTTACTTGCATTTTTGTAATTTGGTCCCAGGGGCTCCCTAAACCCTAAACCCTAACTCTTGGGGGCCCCTCGAGGGCCCGTCGGAGCCGATTGCTCGACATGTTCCGTTCGGGTTTCCCATCTGGGCCCCTTTTCGGGGCCGTTTGTGGGCCCTCTTAGGCCGTCTTGGGCGTTTCTTGGGCCGTCTTGGGGCCCTCTTAGGCAGTCTTGGGGCCCTCTTTGGGGCCTCTGGTGCCGTCTTGGGGCGATCTTGGGGGCCTCGTGGGCCGTCTCGGAGCGTCGGGAAGCCGAAAAGGCGAGAACGCCACAATCCTTTCTAGAAGCCTATGACAAATCGTTTACGCTTAGCGAATCCCCACCGCCTGCTCGCTGTTTTTTCGTAGCCCGCCCGTCTTGCACGACTTTCGACTTGCTTCGCGAGCCCGCGTACCAAAAACAACTCCCCACCAGCCCATTCAGAGGCCTTGTCCATGAGAGCTGACGGAACTGGGACGAAGAGACACACATGGTGAAACAGAGCGTGCAAGGAGAGGAAAGGAAGGAGGGTGTTGAGCCATCTTGGAGGGTATCTTGGAGCATCGGAGACCTTCTTGGAGCTATGGGGAAGTATTTGGGGTTTTTGGGGTCCTCTTGGGGCTCGTTTGGGGCATCTTGGGGCCCTCTTTGGGCTCTTTGGGGGGTCTTGGGGTCCTCTTGGGGCTCGTTTGGGGCCCCTTGGGGCCCTCATGGGACCCTCTTGGGGCTCTCTTGGGGCTCTCTTGGGGGTCCTCCTGGGGGCTATGGAACGCCTCCTGGAACCATCTTGGAGATCATGGATCAAAGGAAGGGGGGTCCTCGATTTCTCTCCCCCCTCCGGGGCCATCGACATAGCCTTCTGGGGCGCTCTTGGGGCCCTCTTTGGGCGATCTTGGGTGTTCGTGGGGCAGTCTTGGGGGCCTCTTAGGCCCTTTTTGGAGCTCTCTTGGGACATCCTAGGGCCATCTGGAGGCTTCAAAAGCGCATCGGAAGCGAACCGGCGAGAAGTCACACATCAATGATTTTCAATATGTTTTTGAAGGAGTTTGGCTTCGCGCGTCGCGGGGAGGTCCTGAGGGGTCGCCACAAGCACCTGTAATCGTCTTACGGCCCTCTTGGGGCCTCTTGAAGGCATGTTGTTAGCTATCTTGAGCCATGTTGGACTATCTTGAGCGATTGGAGACGATCTTGGGCTCTCTGAGGCCCTCTTAGAGCCATATCAGTGGACGCCCTGACCGCTCGCGAAACCCTCGTCCAGGTCCAGGGGAGGGGGTAGGGGGAGGGGTCAAGACACCCTCCAGATAGCAAGCCGTCTAGCTCACTCCCACCCGCCCTCCCAACACAGACGTAACACCCGAATCTCAGCATGTTCAGCGGTCATCTTTGGATGGGCAGCTACTGGGAACCAAAACCGAGCCCATGTGCGCGACGCTGGGGCGAGGTGCGCCACGCGTGCCAGGCGCGCCACGCGCGCCAGGCACCCCTGGGGGCCCGAGCGTGCCAGGCACGCCTGGTGCGCCAGAGGCGCCGCGTGCCTCCGCGTCCGCCAGGTGTGCCGCGTACTCCGGCCACGCCAGGTGCGCCACGTTCGGGGTACGTGCAGGGTGTGTCAGGTGCGCCTGCGCATGTGACAGCACACATCGGGAAACATGTCGGGCCCAACCATCCTTATCGAAAACCCATGCCCGCCACTGTGTCTCGTGGGCTTGCGCACAGCAGGCCATACGCCACCACCCCCGCCGTCCCTGTCAAAAAGCACTTGACAATAATCTTGGGGTGGCCGCGCATCATCCAGCTTTAGCCGCGAGGTGCATTTTGTATGGTGCTGTTTCAGGGATGGTAGCCCCGCGCGCAGCAGGCAATCTGCCGACACTGCCGCCGTCCCTGTCAACAAAGCAATGCAAAGTGCTCGCGGGCCTCACGAACGTGACTCCAGACTTTGCCCCAAAGTGTACTTTGTCTTGTTTTTGACAGGGATGGTTGGGGGGCCCGCATCGGGTTGGTTGCGCATGCTCCGCATTTGGAGGCATAGTGCGTTTTGTATGGTTTCCTGGCGGGGATGGTCGGGGGTGGGAGCATGGTTCCTGGTTGGCCGCTGGTCTCCGGGGGGAGGGTGGGGCATCAATAGGGAGCAGTGACAACACCCTCCCCGAAGGGGAAGAAGGGTTTTTTCGAAGAGGAAAGAACGACATCGTTAGACCACCTGCACCCAGAGGGCTGGTGGGATTAATGACTTTGGCGTCTTGGGAGGCCTCGTGGAGGCCTCTGGGGGTGTCTTGGAGGCATCTTGTACCGTCTTGGGGCCGTCTTGGGCATCTACGAGCGATTTCTCAGCGACTCAGAGCTCTTTTTCACCCTCTTGGGGGTCTCTTAGGGCTTTCTTGGTCCGTCTTGGAGCCTTCTTGGGCCCCAGCAAGTCATGCGACGAGCCGCGGGGAAACTCGACATGCCCAAGAAGAATTGAGAGTTTGGAGTCCGGGTCCCTTCAAGACACCTCAGGAGTAAGGATTGAGGCCTAGAGAATTGGGCAAAGGACCCGAGGACACGCCCACTCCGTGCCCAGCGTCAGGGTGGCGGATGTTATGCTTCTGCGTACATGTATCTTCTAATTGTGGTGGCTTGCTTTTTAAGGGGCGGAAGTTTAGAAGCCAACAGCGCAATTCGAGGCATCCAGTCTAAGACAGGTGCTGTCTGATTCATGCGCGATCGCTTCGAAGCTCTGGTAGGCGCAGCCTGACTGATCGATTTGTCGCGGGCGCTGGAGCTGCTGTACTTGAACATGTAACAGTGTGTTTCGGCGCCGGGTTCGGTCACCTTGGGGCCGTCTCGGAATGGGCGTCGGGCGCTTTGGGCCTGTTTGGGGGCCCTCTGGGATGCTCTTGGAAGGCCGTCTTGGGGCAGTAACCATGCGAAACGAAAGAGTTCGACAAACAAGTATGGCTGTGGGCTTGACCCTAGCATGCAAGAGGTTAGTGCGCGAGGCACCCTGGAGGTCATCTGAGAGCCCCAGAGTATCTTGGAACGGTCATTGCAAATCGGGTGCCCTGAGGCAGTCCTCAGGAGCTCCAGGGGCTTCGTAGGGCCGTCCAGTAGGGTCTTCCAGCCGTCTTGAGCCCATGTTGGGCCGACCTGGGTCGTCTTGGGGCCAAGGAGGAGGCGGATGAGGCGGCAGCGGCGGCGGCGGCGGCGACGGAGGAGGAGAGGAGGATGAGGAGGAGGAGGAGGAGGAGGACGAGGAGGACGAGGGGGAGGAGGAGGAGGAGGAGGAGGAGGAGGAGAGGAGGAGGAGGAGAGGAGCGGAGGAGGAGGAGGAGGAGGAGGAGGAGGAGGAGGAGGAGGAGGAGGAACAGGAGGGATGTCCTCGAGCGGTCCTGGGCTGGCCCTTGCCGCCCCCCCCCTGAGGCTAAGAAGGCCGACCTCGTCGAGCAGATCAGGCGCCTGCACGCCAAGAAGGAGCACGCGAAGGAGGACGCCGCGCTCGCCCTCGCGGCCTGCCGAGGGGGGGGATCCCCTGTGCCCCCCTTGCGCATGACGCGATGGTCCTCTCTGGAACTCCAGGACCACTGTGGCAGGCGTCGGCGGATAAAGACAAAATCAGCGCCACGGGAAGGGATGAGTCGGCCGGGTAGGATGACATGTGGCGCGAGCGCACCACCAAGCTTGGCCCTCCCCCCCCCTCTGTCTCACTCTCTCGTTTTCTCTCTCTCTCTCTCTCTCTGCTCTCCTCCTCCTCCTCCTCCTCCTCCTCCTCCTCCTCCTCCGCGCCCCTCATGACTCGGTGTCCCTGTCGAGCACAGGCTTCTTGACCCCGTGCCCCAGTCGAGGATCCCCCGGTCGATCGCTGGGGCGGGGACCTTTGCCCAGTTTGCCACCGACACGGGCACGGTGCACCCCCGCGCCCTGCGTCCATCTCTCCTGTTCCTCGGTCGAGCTGGACATTGCAGATCCGCCGTCGCCACCTCTCCGCCTCGATCGCGGAAGGCGCGAGGATCTGCGCTCGGGCAGCCGTGGCCTGAGGGCGGCATGCCTCGGACCGCCCCTGGACTGCGGCTGCTTCGGCAACGAGTCATGGGAGCCTCGTGCTCCACCGAGATTCTATAATAGACGCCTCGCGCAACTCCCATTTGGGCTTCCTCGCCGAGGCCATCTCGGCCGCTCTGACCCCCTCGCGACCCCCCCCGTCCAGGTCAATGGGCAGGGGGTAGGGGCATGGGTCAAGCTACCCTCCCAGACAGCCGGCCGTGTAGCTCACTCCCACCCGCCCCCCCCAAAACACAGCCCCCCCCAAACACAGAAGCGACCCTCGAGTGGCAGCAGCTCGCCTGAGAACGCCACGCATGCCGTGCGCGCCAAGTGTTCAATCTGGACGCCCGAAATGGGTACGACG
>CAUYUJ010014503.1:165824-215824 GCA_963575745.1 Prorocentrum cordatum
CCGCCCCCCGCGCAGGCAGAGCGGTCCACGGCCGCGAAAGCGAGGGGGGCTGCAGGGCGCGCCCCCCCTCCACGGCCGCCGCGGGAAGCCGCCCAGGCCGCGGCCGCAGCCCCAGCTGGGGAACGCGCGCCCCCCGACCCGCGCACCGCGGCTGCGGGCGACGCAGGCGGCGAGGAATCCAGCGGCGACGGAGGAGGCGGGGGCGACCAGGAGGGGGATGAGTCGGAAGAAGACCAACGAATGCCTCCGTCGCCGCTGACACCAGAGGACGCATTTGCAGCAGCAGCAGCAGCAACAGCAGCAGAAGGCACGGCCGGCAGACGCGGCGGGCATCATGCAAGTGAAGTGCGAGAACGCGGAACAGAACGACTCATCCGACTGCGAGATCGTCTCTATGCAGGCCCCGAACATGCAGCATATCCGCCAGGCAGTGAAAAGAGAGGGCGCCGCCAGGAGCAGCGCCAGCGGCATGGCAGCGCCAGTCGAGCCCCCCCCCCCCCCCCCGCAGAGGCACCGCAGGCAGAGCCCACTGCTGCCGCAGAAGCCGCTGCAGCAGCCACGCAGCCATCGGCAGCCGCGGCCCCAGCAGCAGCAGCAGCAGCAGCAGCAGCAGCAGCAGCAGCAGCAGCCCCAGCAGAGACAGCAGAGGGCAGCGACGCAGCCGCAGCACAGACAGCAGCAGCCCCAGCAGAGATTCCGCGGCGCCTGCGCGGCAAAAAACGGCTCCCTGGAAGCCGCCGCAGAAGAGAGCCCCGCGCAGCCAGCGGGGGAACGGCCGCGAGACACCGACGCCTCCTGGCTTGGAGGCAGCCCCGCCGAAGGCGGCTTAGCCAGGACGCGGCCCCCAGCCAGGGCGCGGCTGAGCCGACGCCGACGGCCCGGGGCCCTGAGGCAGCAGAGGCGCGCGCCCCGACGACGCCAGAGGACGCGAAGGAGGCCGCGGCGATGAGAAGGGCAGAAGCTCAGGCAGCCCAGGCAGCGCGCGACGCAGCAAAGGCCGCTGTAGGACAGCCTGCTGCAGAGCAACAGAAGCCCACTGCCGACGGGGAAAAAAGCCAGCGGAAAAGCCCACTGCCGCTGGCGCAGAGAAGGCCACTGCCGCTGAGCAAAGAATGCCCGACTCCCCCGCTGAGAAGGGGCGCCAGAACAACATGCGCGAGCCCGACAGCCAGGGGCCCCGCGACAGCCCTCCTGTTGGAAAAAAAAACACGCAAGGAGGACGACAAGGGCGGGTGCAATGGCGGCTCCAAGCACGCCTAGAGAGCTCCTAGTCGCAGCGCGCCCCGCGTAGAGCCCAGCGCGCCGCGCACGCGCTTTTATTCGTGGCCGCGCGCTGCGACTCGTGAGAAAACATAGCCATCATCATAATCGCCATCACGTCGGTTTCCTGTGGAGGAGGCCGCGCTCCCAGGGGGGGCGGGGGGGGGGGGGGGGCGGATGGGGGGGGCGAGAGGCGACGAAGGAGAGGCTACATGCAGGCGTCGACGCCGCGTGCGCGGCCATGTTGGCCCCGCAGAGGCGAGCAACGCAGCCTGTCAGTGGAGACGCGCGCCTCGCATGGAGGAGCGCTCGCGGGGGGATGCGGCAGCAGTCAGAGGTCGCGTCGGACCGACCCCGCCGCCGATCCGACCCCGCGCGGCAACCTTGATAACAGTTCTCCCGGAAGAACTCATTCGAAAGAATTTGTTCGAATACTGCCCCTGTGAATTCACAGGGAAAGTACTCGTCATAATTCATTCGAAAGAATTCTTTCCCGAGAATTCAGTCTTGAGGTTTTGGTTCGCGTCGTGGCTCTCTCCCAACAACACCCTTCAGAGTTTGATCAACTCCTCCGCGGCTCTCTTTGGACAGGCTCTCGCAACGCATCCGGGTTCTGAACGAAGGTTGCATGATGCCTATCATACCTATCATGTACATGCAATGCGTATCCATGCATACTATATGCGCCCATATGTTTACCACGCACGCATACTACATGCGCCTGCACACGCGCACCACATCCAGGGGCATAGCGCGCTGCACGCCGCAAGCGCGCGCGCGACTTGCGCGGGCGGCGGCGTCGGCAGCGGCAGGTGATTAGGCGGGCGAGGCGACATCCCGCGCGCGCCTAGCATTCGTCCAAACGCCGCCCTAATCAAATAACCCCAGCAATTGCAGTCGGCGGGCCGTCCAAGCGCCAAGCGGGCAGCGCCGGTGCAACTCGGCGCTCGCAGTGCCGCGTGCGCCCCCCGCTCCTGGTATAGATCGCGTAGTCGGGCCGCGCTGACCATGTGTGACTTGTCGGCGGTTCTTCGCGGATGTGCTGCGCTCGCGGAGTCTTCTCGTGTAATGCGCGTGCCCGACAGCGAGTTCTCCGCAGACGTGCCTTCTGAAAAAGTAAACGCAACCAGCAGCGTCCTCTTCTTCCCTCCTGCACAGGAGGGCGTCTGAGGAGGGCGACGTCGGAGGGCGATGAAGGGGGGGGAAGAGGACGAAGAGGAGGATGGGGGTTCTTGCCGTTTCGGCGTTCTCGTTCGGGAGGGGGGCAGCGGGCATGCTGACGGGGGGCGCGGCGGGGCTGATTGTGCATCTGCGGGCTTTTCGGATCCAGCCCTCGCGCTTGCTCCAGCCTCTTCTGCGCCCGCAAGAGTTGGAATATTGCACCGCGGTGCCATCGCAATGCCTCGCTCCCCTGGCGCGCGCGCCATGGTGCCTGCCAGCGGCTGCCATCGGGGCCACCCTGGCCGCGCGCATGCCAAAGAAGGGCAAGGCGAAGGCCCAGCCCGAGCATTCCGCCCTCGATCACGGCGACTTGAATCGCATGCTCACTTCCTTGCGGTACCAGGCCAGCGACAAAGCTGTGGACCAGAACAAGAAGAAGGCCGCCAAGTAAGTCCAGGAGAAGTGGAACTCTCTCGTTACCCAAGAGGATAAGACACTTTTCCTGAAGATGCGGGGGGAGAACGGCCGCGGCAAAGCTTTGGGGGGGTTGAAGTTCGCCGTGCACTTCGAGCAGTCTGTTGTCCACCAGCAAGAGGGCGAGTTTTCAAGCGGGGGCAAGTATCTCATCCCCGCGCAGATCCTCGAGGAGAAGGGCTGCGCATTCACGGGTCTCGGCGCGCGCAAGGAGGCCGTCGTTTTCGCAGTCGTTTTGCATGAAGAGAATACGAAAGAATTCGAGACCAAGGAGAAGAACCCCCCGTCCATTCATGACACGAATGATGAGTTGAGCAGATGTTTCTTCGCTGCGGATGAAGGGCATCGGCAGTCCGGGAAGCAGATCCAGCGCAGGAAGATATCTGGCGGCACAGATGCGAAGAACGGCCAGCAGTTCCTGAGCGCGTGCGCCGACATGGGCGCCCCGCCGGCGCTGCCAGCCTCAGCGCCCAACCCGAATGTGGAGGTCAAGCACGAGGGCCCCGCGATCCCCGAGGCGAAGGAGGCGGCGAAAATTTTCAAGACCGACGGGGGGGACTTACCTTCGCCCCTCCCTCCCCGTTCCGCCGCCCCCTGGGACAAATGCTCGCTGGCGCCAGGCGGCAGGGGGGCGGCGGGTGCCGGGGGGGGGGGGGGGGGGGTCGGAGCTTTGGTTTTTGTCCCGCCCCAGCCTCCCAGGACTGACTTCAGTGGGCCGCAGAAGATCCAGGCGACTCTGCGCGAGTGCAGGAGCCAGCCCGCCGCGAAGAGCAGGGCCGCCAAGGAGGATAACAAGAAGAAGCTATGGTCGGACTACGCGACGGAGCTCGAGGGCAGCGTCAATGTCCTGGCTAATTTCGCGGACGATTGCGACTGCCAGAAGGAGTTGCCCGCTCTCCAGAAGAAGATTGCCCATGCGAAGGAAATGCTGAGGCACCGTCTGACAGGGTCGAAGGCTTGCAAGCGCAAGTACTACGAGCTGCTCGAGCGCGCGCGAGGCTCTGGCAGGCCGCGGCCACGCGGGCACGCTCGAGCGGGGGGGGGGGGGCGGGGGGGGGGGGCATCAGGAGGACAATGAGATGGCCAGCTGGGAGGGACAGGAGGTCGATGAGATGGACAGGTAGGAGGGGCAGGAGGACTGTCTACAAACATGGGGGATGGACAGCCCGGAGGGGCAGATGGGGGGGGCAGGTGGACTACGCGCGCATGACCCATGCGCGCTGCGCTCGCAGAGTTTTCTCGCGCAGCCCGGCGAGTTCGCCGCCCCTTCCTCCTGTGGCAGGAGGGCGCATGCGTGCATCGATCCTTGATCTTCGTTGTCTCTCTTTCTAGCTCTGCGGCTCAATAGGCTTTTCTTATATATATATATATATATGACTTCAAAGTTTTTATCCAGAGGGCTGATATGCTCGGCAAGCGCAAGGGCCATTACGAAACTGCGGATCTTCCTCCTGGCAGGAGGTTGAGGGCAAACGCGAGTGCGCTGCTGTCGACCAATGCGCTCGCCTACACCCAGGCCCAGTCGCTCTTCGACGACGACCGCGCGGGGGGCTGTCGAGGGGTGACCGCCTTGACGGGCGACCGAGGAGCGGGCGAGAACCCCCCCTGCGAGAAGGGCAAGAAGGGCGCCAGAACCTGGGCAAACGTCGGGGCAGTGTATCTAGGAGGCTGCGGAGGCGACTGATTCGAGGGAGTTTGTGGCCCAGGCCGCACTTCGCGGAGGTCCGCTGTTGGAACAAGAGGCGCAGCCGCGAGCAGAAGGGGCGGGTTGCTTTCGGCCTGCCGCGCGAATATTCTGCCCAGTTAGCGCGCTACGGCTCGTTGGAGAAACTGGTGAGCACCAGCGGCCTGGTCAGAGTGGGGAAAGACCATGTGCAACGCTGCCTCTCGGATATGCAAGTCGATTCGATGATTCCTGCAGGTCTGTGGGCCGACGGCGTCCCGTGCCAGTGGGGCCGCGATCAGACAGTAGAGCTGGCGTGCTTGAATTTGCCAGGGCTGCCGAAAACAATGGAGGAGCACAGGCTGCGCCTGTCCGTCACTGAGTCGATGAAGGCTTCCATGAGCACGAACACGTGGCATGACATGTCCCCGGTGATTGCCTGGAGTTTTCGGCCCATGGCTACAGGTGCATGCCCTGCCGCCCGCCACGACGGCAAAGCTTGCTTAAAGTCCGACTTCCACAGGGCCAAGAAGGCATCTGAAGATCTAGGGCGCAAGTCTGCGCTGGTGCAGGTGCGCGCAGACTGGGGGTGCTGGAAAAATGTCTTCGGGCCCCCGCCATGCAACGAGGGGGCGGGGTCCTGCTGGAGGTGCCGCGCGACGCCGCAGCAGGCCCCTCCTCCTCGTCCTCCCCTTCGCCTTTCTCCTCGTGCTCCTTTTCGCCTTACGTGCCCCGCTCTCCTCTCCTCTCGCCCGCGAAGCTAGGTCTTCCAGTCAGAACATCTGTAGCGCGGCGCCGTGGTGGACCAACGGGCGCACGAAGCCGCAACTGATCCAGCACCTACTGGAACGTGATGTCACAATAACGCCGATGATGTCAATCCCTTGGGTTGACCAGTCGGTCTGGAGACTCGATCGGCTACGCGCAGTTGATCTGGGCGTTGCAGCAGGTTGGCCGGGGCATTTTTTTCAGACTGACACAACTTTAAAAAAAATAGTGTCTCCGCTTACGACGCGCCGTGCAAGGATTGGCGTGATCGCCTGAGTATTTGGCGCGAGCGGAACCCAGAGGTGGATCGCATTTACTCCTTGACCATGAAGACCATCAAGCGCAAGAAGGTAGCGCGGCTTTCAGAACAGGCTGTCGTTATCCGGCACATGGTACCCTCTGGGAAAGCACTTGCCGACGAGCTCTGCGACCCGAATGTCGCGGAGGAGGTCGCGATGAGAAATGCGATATTTCATGTGTCTCAGTGTTATCTCTGCTTGAGCAGGGGCAGCCTGCAGGGGGACATTCTGAATGACCGGCCGATCAAGCTCAGCCCGCAGCATGCCGCCCTGCGCGGCATGCGCCCGACAGTGTTTCACATCAGACCGAAGCATCATCAATTTCTCGAGATTGGCCTGGGAGCTTCGCAGGGCCATCAGCCCGAGACATGCTGGACTTACAGGGACGAGGACTTCGGAGGCACGGGCGCTCACTTCGCCAAGCGTCGTGGCAGCGCGCTCACGCCCAAGGGCTTCAGCGTCGCATTGCTGCCCAGATTTGTCGCGCAGCTTTCGTTCGGATCTTGTGATGGCATCGGCGCGATTCGAAAACAGAGGTCGCCCTCTCCGCCCCCCCCCCCCTCGCCCACCCTCCTGTGCAGGAGGGGCAGTGACCCCCCCATGTCTCCAGTCGTTCTCTCCGCCATCGCATCTGTTGCCACGCCGCCGTTTCTGGCTTCAAGTTGTCTTTTTCCCCCAACCCTCCTTGGTTGGGTACTCGTTTTGAATAGAGCACTGCGGTCGCGTCTTCCCTTCTCCTCCTTCCCGTCCCCCTCCTCTCCTCCCTTCTCCCGATCTGTGAAACTGCCGCCACTTTCGAGGGCTGCTGGTGGGTCCAGCGGAGTGAGGTACCACGGGGACTCAGATTAGACCTCGCCATCTCTGGGGGTGGCTGCGATCTGTGAAACTGTCGCCACTTTCGAGGGCTGCTGGTGGGTCCAGCGGAGCGAGGCACCACGGGGACTCAGATTAGACCTCGCCATCTGTGGGGGCTGCGATCTGTGAAACTGTCGCCACTTTCGAGGGCTGCTGGTGGGTCCAGCGGGGTGAGGCACCACGGGGACTCAGATTGGACTTCGCCATCTCTGGGGGTGGCTGCGATCTTTGAAAGTGCCGCCACTTTCGAGGGCTGCTGGAGGGTCCAGCGGGGTGAGGCACCACGGGGACTCAGAGTAGACCTCGCCATCTCTGGGGGGCTGCGATCTGTGAAACTGTCGCCACTTTCGAGGGCTGCTGGTGGGTCCAGCGGAGTGAGGCACCACGGGGACTCAGATTGGACCTCGCCATCTGTGGGGGCTGCGATATGTGAAAGTGTCGCCACTTTCGGGGGCTGCTGGAGGGTCCAGCGGAGTGAGGCACCACGGGGATTCAGATTGGACCTCGCCATCGCTGGGGGGCTGCGATCTGTGAAACTGTCGCCACTTTCGAGGGCTGCTGGGGGGGGGGGGGGGGGGGGGGGCAGCGGAGTGACGTCTTACGGGGACTCATACTAGACCTCGCCATCCCTGGGGGGCTGCGATCTGTGAAACCGTCGCCACGTTCGAGGGCTGCTGAGGGACCCAGCACAGTGGGGACCCACCGCATATTCAAATTAGACCTCGCCATCCCTGGGGGGCTGCGATCTGTGAAACCGTCGCCACTTTCGAGGGCTGCTGGGGGGCACAGCACAGTGGGTACCCACCGCAGATTCAAATTCGACCTCGCCATCCCTGGGGGGCTGCGATCTTTGAAACTGTCGCCACGTTCGAGGGCTGCTGAGGGGCGCAGCACAGTGGGTACCCACCGCAGACTCAAATTAGACGCCGCGTTCGTCCTTGTTCTCCTCCTGCAGTCACCTTCCCTCTGCTGCTGCTGTGCTGATGGTTCGGCTTCCCGCGCGTTTTTCTCCTGCTCTGCGTTCCCGACTCCCCATGTCCTCTTCGAGCCTGTAGTTGTCGCCCCTCGCTCTTGCATGGTTCTCCTGCGCACCATGCCATTGGCGCGTGTCCCAAGTAGCTTACACATCAAGTTGATTGTCCATGCAAGTTTCGGCCAACCCTTCGTTTCCATTGATACAAATGGGTTGGGTACGTCACAGGGTAATGTTGGCGCGACTCTCTTCCCATAATCATCGAGTTCAGAATTCATTATATGACAATGGCCGTGGACGCTCGCTGCTCGGTCTGCGGCAGCCTGTCTCCCGACAGCGCGTCCTGGCGCTGGGTGAAACAGCTGGGCGGCGGATCGTGGTTGTACGCATGCTGCCAGAACTGCGTCAGCACGTTCCGCTGCGCCCTCACTCCTCAAATCCTGCGGTGGAACGGTGATGTGGTCGAGGAAAAGATCGACGAGCGTCTCGCGATCATGGCGGAGGCTCGCTTCGGCGCGAAGGACGGCTGCAGGGGCGCTTACGCGAACCAGCGGCGACGCCTTCATTGAGCGGGCCGCCGCGCGCCAGCCCGCGGAACCCAGAATCGGGGGCCGCGCCCCCCCTATTTCGCTTGTTTTTGCGCCCGCTGAGAATGAAGAAGCTTGAGGGGGCGACGTCTCCTGTGCAGGGGGCGCCGCGGGGGGGACGAGGAAGAGGAGGAGGGGGGCAAGGGGTTTAACATTATCGGGTCAACATGAAACCAATATAACATCAACATAAAACAACATAAATTCAGCGTAGAGCCAACACAAATTAACGTGACATCAACATAGAAGCAACATCGAAATCGCTGGATCGCTAAGCAGTTGGCACGGGGAACCTCTTTTTTATAATTAGCGCACGCAGCTAATTAGAGGAGGTACGCCTGCATCCCTTCTCTAGCGTATGCATCTAATAAGAGGAGATTGGACCCTCAAGGAGGGCCCTGCGCACGCTCCGGATTTGGAGCCACGTGTAGTTTCCCAATCAGTGCTTGCACTGAAGGGGTCCTAGCGGATCTTGAAAGACTTGGCGGAAGAAGGAGGCCGCTTTCGGTTGGCCGCTGGGTTGCTGGGTTCCCGTTTCCGGGTTCCCGGCTTCCCGGTTTTGGGTTCTTGGTTCTTGGGTTCCCGATATCCGCATTCCCGATCGCGGGGTTCCCGGGTTCCCGGTTCTGGGTTCCCCGGGTTTCTCGTTGTTGGTTCTGGGCCGATGTCGGTGGGCGGCGGGGGTTCCGGGGTTTCCGAATTCCTGGGTTCTTGGTCGATCTCCTTATCGATCGGTTTCACTATCAATTTCATTACCCTCCCCGCGATCGGCCCCGCTATCTATATCACAATCGATTTCATTATCGACCTTACTGTCGATCTCATCGTAGCGACTCACTATCGGTGTCACGATCGACTTTACGATTGTCCTCACTATCGATCCCACAATCGATCTCACAGTCGACCCCGCAATCGATCTCAATATTCATAACACTAATTTCAAAACCGTCCACTGATTGGGGGGTACCTCTGGTGTAATTTGCATAGTTGTTTTGACGGCCTGCTCGCAGCCAGCAATATGTCGCTTCCCCGCCGTCTCTTGCTTAACCAGTGCAAACAAAGTAGCCGCGGGGCGCCGGCGCATGCACCAAATTTGAAAACAAAGTGCACTGCGTAGAGTGCTATACAAGGGATGGTGGTGGGGGGGGGTTATTGGTCCGGGTTGGCTGCCGCTTGCCTGGGGGAGGGGGGATTTGTTTACAGGGAACAATGATAAACACCTCCCTGGAGGGAAACAAACGGGGTTGGAAGAGGAAACGTTCTAAACCACCTGCGCCCTAAGGGCTGGTTGGATTCCGTTTTTGTCAACAGGAAACTACAAATCATGCAGCAGAGTTTGACAAAGCAAGCTGGTCATTTCCAACGCAATCCTACACCACGTGGCGATCCCGATAGATGGTGCGCCGATGGGTTCGGTTTCAAATCATGGGAGCTTTGTGTACCATCGCAATTTCGTTTCTCGAGCGCACTAGCGTCGAGTAGCGTCTGCTGGTCAATGAGATGGCGCCGACATAGCTTTGATCAGCGTCGATCTAGCTTTTATTTTGCGTCGATTCGCATCGCCGAGCGTCGATTAGCGCCGATACGCAAAAGCTAACAAGATGATGAGGGGGCCTCCCGGGAGTTGCCACCGAAGGCTGCGCCGGTCATGAGGAGGTCGTGTGGCTTGCCGCGGCCTGGCGCGTGTCCAGCATGCCCGAAGAGCAGAGGCCCGGCTCCTGACCCCCCCTCGGGCGCCGCACGGGGCCGTGGTCGGAGAGCCGCTCGCTGGCCCAGACCTCCGACGTCGTGCTTTCTGAACCTCTGGAGGTCCTGACCCAGCCCGTCATTGATCTCCGTCGCTGCCCAACTTTGGTCTCCGTCGCTGCCTCAGGGGCAATCAATCGCTGTGACTTGGTTTGACACGCCTGCTTAACAGAGATTCCCTATATGTTTTTTGCCTCTGAACTGAGGTCCGCTTCGAAAGGGTTAGGGGTCCCTTCATTGCTAGTCATCCCTTGGCGCTTGTGGACGGCCCAGGGGCCTGGCACGGGCCCCTGGAGCTCAAACGCGGGGGCCGGCCGTCGCTGTCCGCCTTAACCCCGTGCCCCGGATAATATATCATCACCTCCCTTTCCGCCCTCTATTGTTTTATCGCGGTTCAATAGGATTTAATTGTGGAGAGGGGCGCGGAGGCCGAACTTGATAATCCACGGGGGAAGTTGCGAATTGAAATTACGATCATCGAATGTTGACTAGCAACAGCATCAAAAACGCTGAGCATGGCCATGGTGGTCTCACCATATCAGCTTCCGCAATCACGAGCGTGTGGCAGGGCTGTGGGATTCTCATCAGTTCAGTGTGCCCCAGTCGCGAACGTGCGCTAGGGCCCTCGGAATTTTCACTTTCTCATCCGTTCCCGAGTCAGGAACGTGTGGCAGGGCCATGGGGACCGATTGGATTTTGATTTAAAATGCGTGTTTCGAGCAGGCACAGCATTGGAGTTACTTGTTAAGCGCATCCCTCACACGGTTCGTGGCCCTTCCTCCTCCTCCTCCTCCTCCTCCTCTTCCTCCTCCTTCTCCTTCTCCTCCTCCTCCTCCTCCTCCTCCTCCTCCTCCTCCTCCTCCTCTACCCCCGCAGCTGCCCAGGCCCGAGCTTTTTCTGAGTTCCCGAGACTCCAAGATTTCGAGCCTCTTCGAGGGGCCCACGGGGAAATCGTTGATTATCCCCGCCAGACCCCGAACTTTATTATTCCTGAGTGATTATTATCCGGGGCACAGGGCCAATCTGTCCACAGCGCGGGAGGGTCTGGGGAGATCTTGCCGCGAAGGCGAGCCTTGCCTTGCGCGCCGCCGAGAACGCTGCCCCACCGCCCGCGCCGACATTTCCAGGACGGACCCCTGCGTCGCCGGCAGACCTCGCAGCCTGCTCTTTTCGCCGTGTGGTTCCAGTGGGGCTGCCGTTGTTGGCGATTGCCATATGCTGCAGTTTGCTCCTGATTTCCCCTGTCTGACATGAGGCGGGGGCCTCACGTCATTCGCGGGTTTGTGTCGTCACTGACACTCTTCAAAGCCACTGCCGCCGTGGAAAGAATCGTCGTCATCAGCATCACCAACATCACCATCATCCTCATCACCATCATCACCATCCCAATCACCCTCATCATATCCATCACCATAATCACACTCGTCATCGCTATCACCATCAATATATTCCTGACCATCATCATGCTCATCATCAGCATCATCAGCATCGCCATCATCATCATCATCATCATCATCATCATCATCATCATCAGCATCGCCGTCACCATCCTCAGCAGCATCACGATCATTACCATTATTATCATCACCGTCACCACCATCATCAGCAGCAGCACCATGACCATCAACATCATCGTCATCATCAGTGTCGCCATCATTGTCATCATAATCAGCAGCATCATCAGCATTATCACCATCACCATCACCATTCCGCCACCCGTATTGGCATTTTTCCATCGCCATCATGATCATCGTCAGCAGCGGTATCAGTAACACCATCACCATCACCGTCATCATCATCATCATCATCATCATCATCATCATCATCACCCGCCCGGCCCAGGACGACTTCATGGAGAAGCTGCTCGGCCCCGGTGCGGGCGCCAGCCCGGAGCAGGCGGGCGCCGCCGCCCGCGTCCTGCGACCGCCACCGACGCGGCCATTGCCGCTTCATCCGGCGGGGTCCTCCTCCTCCTCCTCCTCCTCCTCCTCCTCCTCCTCTTCCTCCTCCTCCTCATCATCATCATCATCATCATCAGCATCCTCCTCCCCAGCAGGAAATTGCTTCGACGGCGAAATCCGAGGCCGACCCTTGCCGACCAACGGTCCAGGCAACTCGATGGGCGGCGGGGGTAAGGTTCGGATGTCGCCACCGCTTGTTTTGTGACCTCTGGCGCGTAGCGGTCGTTACCCGCCCCCTCCCCCCCCGCCCTGGGATAACGCTGCCGATCGCACGTAGAAGAGCGGGGGGTGGCTGGACCCCCCACACATGCTGGTGCGGTTCTCGCGCGCATACTATGGCGATCGCAGCGCGCCCCCGCCCTGACGTGCTCCAGCCCGCCTGAACGTTACTGTTAGTTCCCTGTCCCCCCCACCAGGTAGCGACCGCGACCCGAAAGATTATAACAAAAAACGAGTTCCAGGTGCTCCTTCGTTCGAGCTAGGGTAGTCCCCTGCCCCTGCCTCGCGGGTGGTCCCCCACCTCTGCCCGGCTCTGCCAGCTCGACGCTTGCCCGTGGCTGATGGTGCATCGGCTCGTGTTGGCTCTCAGGGCAGCCTCCGAAAACGGCCCCGGACGACATCCAGGCGCGGCCCAGGAGGAGGTCGGTCCCAGACGGCATCCGAGGCCGCCCCTCGCGCTGGCCTGAGGCGACCACAGGACGCCCCGAGGCGGCCCCCAAAGAGGGGCCCCCGAGGCCGCCTCGGGGCCCAAAGGGGCCTCCGAGAGGCCCTGCTGATCTCCAAGATCGGGGGCAACGATAGGGGGGGATAGGCATAGGGGGGGATGCATCGACCCCCAATCGCCCATTGATCGCCGATAGGGGCTCGATAGCCTCAACCTACCCAGGAAGGTGCGGATTCACGATCGGAGGCCTATCGCCGATCTATCGGCGATGTGTCGCCGATTCTAGGTCGACGCATCCCCCCTATGCCATTCCCCCCTTATCGTTGCCCCTCACAAGAGGGGTCCTCCGCAGGGCCGTTCTGGGCCCAGGTGTCTCTACGTGCCCGCGCCCGGACGGACCAGGAGGCCCAGCCCGTCAAGATTTGGGCCCCCTGGCACGGGCCGTGGGAGGCGAGGCGGGGGTCGGTGCTCTTGCCCCGCGGCAGGGCGCACTGTGCCCAGACCTCAGTGGGCTCCGGAAATGGCAGGGCCGTGTGTTCACCGTTTCCAAAAATGTGTCCCTTGAGAGTGGAAACGGCAAAAAAACGGCGACCGGAAACGGCAACAGAAATGGCTCCAGGATCGGAACCGGAGCCGGAACCGGTCAAAGAACGGCGACGGAACCGGTAACAAAAACGGCGTCGGAACCGGTAAAAAAACAGCCCTGTCGTTTCCAGGGCCCACTAAGGCCCAGACCTCCGCGTCCGTCGCGATGTCTTCGGTCTTGTGGTCTGTCCTCCAAGTTCGCATCGCCCGCGGCCCCGTTGTCGGGCGAAGCGTTGCGCCCGGGGAGGCCTCGAGACCTCCCAGGGGCCCACGGCCCATGGCTGGAACGAGTCGGTCGGATGGCTGGGTAGCAGGCTCAGCCCAGACCCCCTCGAGTCATGAAAAAATCACGACGGGAGGTTTTTCATGATTTTCGGCCTCTGGGGGCCCTTACCGGCCCTCGGGACCGTCAAAAAACGACTCAGGATGAAAAACCGGTCCTGGGGAATGGGTCCAGACCGCATGGGGTCGACGTCATGAAAAAATCATGACGTCGGGGGTCTGGGTAGCAGGCTCAGATGCAGGATGTTCGACAGACCACGCGTTCACTATTCTGCCCGAGCATCGCATTCGGGAGCGCGCCCGGCGCGCTGTTTTCCCATATGGGCCTCTCGGATCCGACAGTGCTGCGCCAATGGGGTGGATCAGGACAGGGAAATGCGGTGAGGGGTTTGGGCTCAGGGTGGCGCGCCGCTGGTTCTGGCCCACCGCGCTTCGGCGCGGCACGCGAAGCGTGTCCCAGTCCGAAGGATTGCAAAAAAACCCTCGAAGGATTGCAAAAAAACCTTCGTAGGATTGCAACAAAAACCCTCGAAGGGTTTTTTTTTGCAATCCTTCGAAGGGTTTTTTTTTGCAATCCAGGGTTTTTTTGCAATCCTTCGTCCGCCAACGTCACCGGCTGCGCCGAGCCTCCCGCGGGCTCCCCCGCGCAGCGGGGCGACGCGCGGTTCCGCCTGCAGGGGCTCCGCAGAGGCTCCTGGCCGAGCGGAAGCACGCCAGGAACGCACGCCCACCAGAGCAGATTCTCACCACCCACCAAACCCAGACCCCCTCGAGTCATGAAAAAATCACGACGGGGGGGCTTTCATGATTTTCGGCCTCCGGGGGCCCTCACCGGGCCTCGGGAGCGTCAAAAAACGACTCAGGATGCAAAGCCGGTCATGGGGAAAGGGTCGGGACCTCTGGGGGTCGACGTAATGAAAAAATCATTACGTCGGGGGTCTGGGAGAGCAGATTCTCACCACCCACCAAACCACCCCAGCCCAACCCGAAGGCCCAAATTTCTCCTCGATTTCCAGTGGGGGGGGGTCGGGGAACATCGAGAGAACACATGGGATCCGTACCCCCCCCAACCCGAAATTCGGGTCGAATTCGGATCTTCGGGTTGGGTTGGGGTGGTCTGGTAGGTAGTCAGATTCGGTCGGACAGGGACGTCTTCAGCGCCGTCAGGCACCCTCTTGCAGAGGCGTCCCAGCCTCTGCGGGAGAAGCACGAAGCGACTCCGACCAGCCCAGAAAGCAGGCCGGCGGGACGCGAGTGGGCCTGGGGCTGGGCTTCCTCTTTGACTCTTTGAAGAGGCGCCACCGCTCTGAAGGATTCCGGCACGCTCCGCAGCACCAGGCCGCAGGATGCCAGCGTGCACCTCTTGCGCCCGCCCAGCGGCCGCACGCGCACGTCTTACGTGCGCAGGCCTGCTCTGGCTGTAAAACGACACGAAGATCGGGACAAAATCGGATCGGGATAACTCGAAATCTCTGAGAATCGGCGGGTTTGGAGGATGTATTGGGCGCCGCGGCCGCTCCAGAGCGTTCCGGAACGCTCCGAGAGCGCTCCGGAACGCTCTGGAGCGACTTATCCCGATCCCAGCCCTGTTTTACATGCGCAGGCCTGCTCTGGCTTCCCAGAGCCCCAGACCCAGACCCCCGACGTCATGAATTTTTCATGACGTCGACCCCCAGCGGTCTGGACCCATTCCCCAGGACCGGTTTTTCGTCCTGAGTCGTTTTTTGACGCTCCCGAGGGCCGGTAAGGGCCCCCGGAGGCCGAAAATCATGAAAGCCCCCCCGTCGTGATTTTTTCATGACTCGAGGGGGTCTGGGGAGGAGCCAACGGGAGCTGCCGAGCCCCGGGTGCCCACCGCCTCCCCCGGCGAGAGGCCCCCGACAGGCCCGCGGGCGCGGCCCCCCGACGAGCGGCGAGAGCGCGGGCGCCCTCCGGCGGCGGGGCCGCCGGCCTTCGGGCCGGCTCGAGCCGCCGCCCCCGCGCGGGGGGGCACAGGGTCGGGGTCCTGCTCCTCCTCCTCCTCCTCCTCCTCCTCCTCCTCCTCCTCCTCCTCCTCCTCCTCCTCCTCCTCCTCCTCCTCCTCCTCCCCCTCCTGGGGCAAAGAAAGGTGGGGTTGGAAGGACATCCGCTCCGAACGGCCCCTGGAGGAAGGAAGAGAGCGTGCGACGGGAGCAGCCGGCGGCGGGGCCCGCTCCCCATGGCCCCAGCCTGGGCTGATGGCGCCCTGCCTCTACGAGCCCCGGGCCTTCGCCCACCCCTCTCGAGTCATGACAAAATCACGACGGGGGGTTTTTCATTATTTTCGGCCTCCGGGGGCCCTTACCGGCCCTCGGGAGCGTCAAAAAACGACTCAGGACGAAAAACCGGTCCTGGGGAATGGGTCCAGACCGCTGGGGGTCGACGTCATGAAAAATTCATGACGTCGGGGGACTGGGTCTGAGCTCCTGGCCTGCACCGCGGGCGCTTTTCGGGGGCGGAAAAGAGGGGGGTGATGACGAGGGGGGGGGATTTCATGGCGCGGGCCATGGCTTTTCCTCGGATTTCATGGCGCCTCTTCTTATTTCATTACGTCCCAGGCCCCCCCGCTGGGCCGCGCACATGCCGCCGGTCATGATTCGCCCCCCCCCCCCCCTCTTGGACAACCGCCCTCTTTGCCGCCCCCGATTGCACCGCGGGCGCTTTGGCCCCGTCTCGGGCCCCCAAGGCCCGCACAGATCGAGCCGGCCACAAACAAGTGCGCGCGCGGCAGAGAGACCGGGTCGGGGGGGGGGGGGCTCGGGCGGTGTTTTCTTTTGGGGCGGTGCTGCAATCATCTCTTGTTCGGCGTCGGGCCTCAGGGAGCGTCTCGGCCTGGAGCCGCTCTGATGATGGCCCCGGGGGCCCGGGAAGGGGCCCCTGCAGGGGCCGAGGTCGGCGGGGGGGGCACCCGAACGGCGTACGGTGGCCACAGCGTGTGGTGAGTCCGTGGGTTCGGGGTCGCCGCAGGGGCGTGAGGATCCTGGCCGTTCTCCGAGGATCGGGCCGGGCGAAAGGGGGGGATGGGGGAACCCAGACCCCCTCGAGTCATGAAGAAATCACGACGGGAGGTTTTTCCGGATTTTCGGCCTCCTGGGGCCCTCACCGGGCCTCGGGAGCGTCAAAAAACGACTCAGGATGCAAAGCCGGTCATGGGGAAAGGGTCGGGACCTCTGGGGGTCGACGTAATGAAGAAATCATTACGTCGGGGGTCTGGGAAGGGGGGGTTACGACATCTGCTGCATGCACCTGGTTTCGGCCCCGCCGCCGGGCCCATTCCTCGATACATGGGCGCCTCCCGTCGCCGGGAGGCGCCGGGAAAATCAGCTACGTGAGCTGATTTTTCCCCCCCCCCCCCCCCCCTTTGCTATCCCCCCTTTTCGCCCGGCCCGAGAGGACGTCTCGGGCGACCAGGACCTCCAGGGTCCCAAGGCCGTGCGGTGATGGACCGTGCAGTGAGGTCTTTTGGGATTTCGGGGTCACCGCGCGGCCTGGCGCCACAAGGCACTGGGACTCCCAAATCAGGGAGAGACGCTGCGATTGAAAAAGTCAGATCGTCGGAGATATTTGTAAGTACGTTCTGGCGGTGGGATCCTCGGGCATCCCGCAAGTCTCGACCCTTTCCCTGGGGCCGTTTTACCATCCCGAGTCGTTTATCGAAGAGTCTCCCGGGGCCCGACGATGCCCCCCCAGAGGCCGAAGGCTGGGACAAACTTCCCGCCGTGATTGTTCACGACGCGGGCATGTCAGGGCTTTCGGTCCATAGCTCGGCTCTCCAGCGGCCGTTCGGGTCGATCCGGGCACCCCCAGAACGCTCGCGGCGAGGCGCGGCTGCTGGAGAGCATCCCCAGACTGAAAGGCGACGGAGTCCAGTATCGTTTCACCGATCCCTATCCCCATCACCATCCCTGTCCCGAACCCCACCATCCCACCATCCCAGTCGGGGACGTGCCGCTCGAAGCCCGGGGGGAACAGGCTACACGTCCCCATCCAGGGTCGGGGGGGGTGACTCGACCAGTGGAGCCCAGGCCACGCCAGCGGGGATAGGGCTCTGGCGAGCGATGCCCCGGAGAGCCGACGGAAAAACAAAGCCGAAAGCCTCCGCACTGAGAGCTTCTCTGTGCTCTGCGGGCCCGGGCCCCCTCTCGCTGCCGCGGGCTGCCCGGCCGGCAGCCGCCTTCTCGGCGCCGGGCACCGGGGCCGAGGAGCAGCGGACAGAGCGGGCAGCCCTCGGGCGGTGCGCCACGGGCCGAGCCCCCCCAGACCCCCTCGAGTCATGAAGAAATCATGGCGGGAGGTTTTTCCCGATTTTCGGCCTCCCCAGGCCCTCACTGGGCCTCGGGAGCGTCGAAAAACGACTCAGGATGCAAAGCCGGTCATGGGGAAGGGGTCGGGACCTCTGGGGGTCGACGTAATGAAGAAATCATTACGTCGGGGGTCTGGGCCCGTCGTGGTCTCTTCTCTCGCCCCGCGGGCGCGCCCGTCGGGTCAGGCGGGGAGGAGGAGGAGGAGGAGAAGGAGGAGGAGGAGGAGGAGGAGGAGGAGGAGGAGGAGGAGGACGGGGAGAGGTGCCGATGCGATGCCGCCCCCCTCTCTCGTTTTCGCCCGCCTCTTGGGGGGCCTTCTTGGGAGGCCCTCGTCGCCACCGCTGGACGATCGCCTCGAGAGCCTGGTCGGCACGCGCTCCGGGCGAGGTCCGGGGACTGCAGCGGTGTCGGTGCCCTTCGGGCTTTCCCCAGTGAGAGCCAGGGCTCTGTGCGCGGTAAGTGATACGGTGGGGGCGTTCTTCCAGCCCAGACCCCCTCGAGTCATGAAAAAATCACGACGGGAGGTTTTTCATGATTTTCGGCCTCCAGGGGCCCTTACCGGCCCTCGGGAGCGTCAAAAACGACTCAGGATGAAAAACCGGTCCTGGGGAAAGGGTCCAGACCTCTGGGGGTCGACGTAATGAAAAAATCATGACGTCGGGGGTCTGGGGAGGGTTCCTTTTCTGATCAGGGCGACGGTGAGATCCATGGTCAAGCCTCAACTGCTGTCCACCAACTTTCAGACCCTGGATTCCTTATCCAAGGTTTCTTTATCCAAATGCCATCACCGTAGGCTCTGGAAGCCCCCGACGTGTGCCAGAATCGCGAAACCAGGTTTGGCGCTGTTTGTGTGTTTACGGGCGACGGCAGCTCCGAAAAGTGGGATGGGATTGGGGAGGCGTCCTTTGTGCGTGTCTATATTACCTACCTCCTCTCCGTATCCGCTGCCCATTTGGCTCAAGGAGTCGGCGTGATAGTAGTCTCTCTTTGTGACAGGAGAAACAACATCTATCGGTTCTATCCTGCGGATCATTGGTAATTCTAGATACTTCGCGTAGTGGTGGCGCTGCCGTCGTTTCCACGCCCCTCGCTCCGACCCCTGTCGGCGTTTGGCGATCCGGACCCTACTCCGTTGAGCGCCTGCATGTCGTTGTTCGACGTCTGCATCGGTTGCGTCGCGGCCGTCGTCGAGCACGCGGACAATGATTTTTGCCATTTTGGCGCTGCACTTCGACCAGTGGTTCTTCCTGGTCCTACCGCGTCTCCTGAGCCGCAGCGTGGCTCGCTCCTGTGTGCTCTTTCTTCGCTTCTTCCTCCGCCTGTTCGCCTTGTGTTCCGCTTGCTTTCGTTTCCCCTTCGTGCCGCGGCATTTAGGTCGTCGCTTGTTAGCCGCGTTTCTTGACGGCGCCTGGCATCCCTGCGCGCTCGCGAACCAAAAAGTAACCCCGCCAACCCATCCAGAAACGATGCCCGGAGGAGTTGCCCTGATCAGAGATGTGGCGTGGAGGATCATGCCGTGGACTATAGGCCTGGGTAAGACGTCGTACCCGAGAGGGGGAGGATGGAGGAGGAATCGGATGAGGAGCTGAAGGCAGAGGAGAAGGAGGAGGAGGAGGAGGGATGTAGGAAAAGGGGGAGGAGGGAAATGGAAGGCGGAGGAACAGGTGGATGATAGGGAGGAGGAGGAGGAGGGGGAGGAGGAAGAGGAGGAGGAGGAGGAGGAGGAGGAGGAGGAGGAGGAGGGGGAAGAGGAGGAGGAGGAGGAGGAGGAGGAGGAGGAGGGAGGAAGAGCAGAAAAAGGCTAGAGGCCTCTTGGGTGCCTCTCGGTGTTTCGTCTGATTTCGTCCAAGAGCGTCGGGTCCTCTTGGGGTGTCTTGGGGGTTTCTTGGCACTCCAGGTGGCTTATTGGGGTATCTTTGGTGCCTCTGGGGAGCCTCTTGAGAACATCCTGGGGGCATGCTGGGACTTTTGGGGCCTCCTGGGCACCTCTTGGGGCCGTCCTGGGGCACCCCTGGGAGCTGGGAGCCCCCAGCGCCATCTTGGAGGATATCGATAAAAAAAGGGGGGGTCTTACGTAGGGCCTCCCCCAGGAAACCAACATGTGGCCAACACCCACGTCACATCAGTGACTCGGGGTTTCTCGCCGAGGCCTCTTGGGGCGTCTTGGGTGCCTCGTTTTTTTTTTTTTGTCCCCCGGGGGTCTCTTGGGAACCTCGTGGGGGCATCTTGGGCGCCTCTAGGGTGTTTCTTCTCCTGGGCACTTCTTGGGGTCGTTTTGGGGCACCCTTGGGAGCGTCGGGGGCCTCCAGGGCCATCTTGGAGGAGACCGATGAAAACACGGGGGTGTCCTTAGTCAGGGCACCCCCCCCTGGGGGCCAACATGTGGCCAAAACCGACGTAGTTTTCGCCAAGGCATCTTGGGGTTTTTTGGGTGCCTCGGGGGGGATTCGGGGCGTCTTGGAGGTCTCGCGGGGGGCATTCTTGGACGTTCCAGCGTCTCGCGAGACGCCCCCTCCAGGCCCAGGGGTCGGGGGTGTGGGGAGGGGCCAAGGCCTCCCAAGACCGCGAGCCGTCTCGCTCACCTCCCACCCGCCCTCCCACAGGCTCGGAACACCGCCGAGGAGCGCCACGCATGCCACGTGCGCCACGGGCTCAGGTGCACGTGCTCCACGAGCGCCAAGTGCGCCACGTGCTCCAGCCGCGCCAGGTGCGCCACGTGCTCGGCGCGCGCAGTGCGCGCGAGGTGCGCCATTGCACAGCCGTCGCCGGGTGTATTCTGCATTGTTTTTTGGCAAGGATGGCTGGCCTGCGCGCATCAAGCAATATGCCGGCACCCCCGCCGTCCCTGTCAAAAACCAATGCAGAGTGGTCGCGGGGAGGCCGCCGAGTGGTCGCGGGGCGCCTGCGCATGCTCTGGATTTGGAGGCGAACTGCATTTTTTGACAGGGACGGTCGGCATGCGCCCAATTTTTGCGCAACAAGCAGCATGCCAACAACCCCGCCGACCGTGTGAAAAACCAGTGCAGAGCGGTCGCGGGGCCCCCGCGCATGCTCGAGACATGGAGGCAGCTTGCATTATGTTAGGTTGTTTGACAGTGATGGTTGGGGGCGGGTGGCATGTCCTGGATTGGCCCGCAGTCGGGTGGGGGATGTGGTGTTGATTCATAAGGAGCAGTGGTGAACCCCTCCCCAAAGGGGAAGGCGGGGGTTGGAAGAGAAAACTCTCTAAACCATTTTCGCCCTAAAGGGCTGGTGAGTTTTGTCGCATCCCCCATCAGTCATCACTAAACCAGGTCTCACCCCAGACACCCGCTGTCACGGTTGTTTCGGGACGCGGGCCCCCAACCTCTCGACCACTTCGCCAGAACCAGTTTTTCATCCCGAGTCGTTCTGTTGACGGTCCCAGGGCCGAGTGAGGGCCCCGAGTAGCCCAAATCACTGGAAAACCTATGTTTCGATTTGTTCGGGTCGCTGGATGCCGGGGACTAAACCCAGTCTTGCCTAAGCCCGCGCCTGGGCGAGCCTGGGCGAGAAGGTCCACGATGTCTCGAGCCCCGAGCTGGGGATAGGGGATGTCTCGCGGTCCCTGGTGGTGGTGGTGTCGCTTCTCCTTGTTCCCACGGGGGAGTCGCCCCCCAGCACACACCACCAAACTGGGTCCCAACAAGCCACTGAGCCCAGCCTCGCCTATGCCTCCCTCGCCCCCTCCCGCCTCCCTCGCCCCCTCCCTCGCCCCCTCCCCCCTCCTCGGCCCTCGGCCTATGGGCAGCCTCCCCGTAGGAGGAGGTACCTCTGTGGCCGTGCAGCTCTCCTCCTGATCTTCTTCCATTCGTGCGAGCTATCGACTCGAGTGCTCGTCCGAGGCCTGGTTCCCTGGTTCCCTCCCTCGCCCCCGTCCTCGCATTCTCCCTCGCCTCCTCCCTCGCCCCCTCCCGCCCCTCGCCCCCTCCCAGGCGGTGCTCCCTCCCTCGCCTCCCTCCCGCCTCCCTCGCCCCCTCCTCCGCCCCCGTCCTCGCATCCTCCCTCGCCTCCTCCTCCGCCCCCTCCCGCCCCTCGCCCCCTCCCAGGCGGGGCTCCCTCCCTCGCCCCCCTCCCGCCTCCCGGGCGCAGGCAGGGGCCTCCGGCCTGCAGCCGCCGCGGGGCAGCGCCAGCGCCGCCTCGCTGGTGCAGTTCTCCTCTGAGGAGGCCTCTGGGGGCGCGGCCTGGCGGGAGGAGGGAGGAGGAAGAGGAGGAGGAGGAGGAGGAGGAGGAGGAAGAGCAGGAGGAGGAGGAGGAGGAGGAGGAGGAGGAGGAGGAGGAGGAGGGGGAGGAGGAGGAGGAGGAGGAGGAGGAGGAGGAGGAGGAGGACTCACTGGATTAGCCGCTGCTGAAGGCCGAGGCTCCATGAAATCAATGGCTTCACGAACCGACTTCGGACCCCCGTCCGACGAGACAAATTACAGGCGTTGCCGCTAATCTCTTGAAGGTTTGTTACAGCTCCAGACCCCCGTCTGGAGATCGGCCCGTCTTGGCGGTCGCTGCCCTGCCACAGCCGATGAGGTCAGCTGGCGCTTCTGCATGGCCACCACCCTGAAAGACGTACCTAATAATAATAGATGCGTTCAGATGCGATCCCGCCCAGGCGCAGGCGAGAAGCCCATCGTATATAATGTTCTGCAACGGCGACAGTACACACATACATATAATACACAATCATATGCATGTGTTTCGATACGCATGTATATGTGTATGTATGTATGTACGTATGTATGTATGCATGCATGCATGCATGCATGCATGCATGCATGCATGTATGTACGTATGTATGTATATATATATATATATATATATATGTATGTATGTATGTATGTATATGTATGCATGTATGTATGTATGTATGCATGTATGTATGTATGTATGCATGCATGTATGTCTGTGTGTATGTATGTATGTATGCATGCACGTATGGATGCATTCATGTATGTATGTATGTATGTATGTATGTATGTATGTATGTATGTATGTATGTATGTATGTATGTGTATTGATGTATGTGTATGTGTGTCTGCATGCGTGTGTACATATACATATATATATATATAGTATTGTTTGATGCGCGTCCCCAGCCTGCGCGGGAGCGCCTCCGTATCTAAACAACGTATTTCGTGGTACAAATTGGGACCGTATCTATTCTTCTTCAAGAAGCATACATATATACACACATGTCCGTATCTACTGTTCAAAGAATAGCAGTGCCGCGCCGTAGCTATTTGTATCTCAGTATTGTCAGAACTAACGTTATTGGCCGTGCTCTCGGCGCGAGAAGGATCCATCATATTGGTCGAAGCAATGAACAGCAGGATGGGGATAGTGGGAAACCGTATCGATGAGGAGTAAGGAGACGAGCGACGACGACGAGAGTAGGATGGATAACAACGACGAAACGAAATTTAGGAGAGAACTGGGTCGGAACAAGGAACCGAAGGAAGGGGAGAGCAAATCGGAGCAGGCGGAGGAGGAAGAGGAGGAGTGATTCGGACGATGAGCGCGGACGAGGAGGAGGAGGATGAGGTCGCGCGGCGAGGAGGCAAAAGGAGCGAGGTGGTGTTGGAGGGAGCGTCAGAAGGATAACGTGGATGAGGGGGGGTCAGGACGGGGATGAAGTCAATCAGCGATTGAAACATGTCTCTTCTGCTTCGTCCTCCTCGTCCTCATGATCGTTCGGCTCGCCCGCCGTCCATGGTTTTCCACTTCACTTCCTCATCCTCCTCCTCCTCCTTCCTCCTCATCAGCATCGTCGTCCTGACTGGCATGTGTATGTTCTTCCCTGTTCGTTGTCATAGAGCGGCCTAGGCCTGGCAGTGGAGACATGGCGTCGCATCTATTCGTAACTTTTTTTGGTAGACATGTTTCCCAACAGTGGGTGCCATATTGAACCGTATCTAAACATATCTAAACATATATATTCGCATCTAATCCGTGCCCTGCCACTGGAGCTTTCGGTGAAGTTCACTATGGGGCCACGAAATGTGTGAGGGTGTGCCGGATTGGACCGAGTACGCATGCGAACCCTGCCACTGGCGCCTTCGGCAAATCTCCCTATGGGGCCACGAGATTCGGGAGAGAAAAAAGCGGTAAGCATAAATGTGTAAAAGGTCTTTCCGCCATCGCACCGCACCCTTGGGCGGGGCGGTAGTCTGGGGTCGTCCATTATTTGTGTTTCACTTGCTGTTTTGTTGCGCGCAGCCTAGCTTGTGCCGATGTTATCCGGGCGAGTTGGGGCCGTGAGTTGCCTCCAGGCTGCGCTCGCTGGACGCGCCCCTTTGCATCTAGTGAGGGCGCGCAGAAGTTGTTTGCGCACGGTGCCCAGTCGCGTCGCCCTCTCACACGGGCTTAAGCAGCCTAAGGCTCATGCAGAGCGCAGCATGAACTGCTCGCAGGGCTTGTCGGCCTCGTAGGGCTCATGTGGCCCACCTGCTTCGCGGGGTTCACGGGGCCGATCGGCCTCATTGGGAGGAGGAGCAACAGGAGGAGGAGGAAGAGGAGCAGGAGGAGGAGGAGGATGGACTTGACCTTTTCCCGAAGTTCACTTCTCCTATGGCCGAGGGGCAACAATGCGATCGACCGCTTTCTGATCCCCGTGCGTGTCTGCACTTCCTCCTACCTCGACCTCCGACGTAGTGATTTGTTCAGTGCCGGCGTTCTTTCCACAGGGATTTCTTCAGAGAACGCATTGTTTTCCACTCACATTGTACCGCGCCCAGTAGAGGGCACACTTCAACCTTCTTCGCGCCGTCCACGATGCCCATTATTTGAAAATTATTCACCCTCGAGACTGCGAAATCTACATCGCCTTAAGAGCGAACGCGCGGCCTTTACGAGGAGGGTGGAAAAAAGTTTATGCTCAAGTGTCTCACTGTTTTCTGTTCCTCTTTGGAGACGTGTGTGCGGGGGGGGGCTGAAGTGAACCCGAGTACGCGTGCGAACATTGCCACTGGAGCCTTCGGTGAAGTTCCCTACGGGGCCACGAAATGTGTGAGACGGGTGCCAAAGTGGATTCGGAAACGCATGCGAACCCTGCCTTTGGAACCTTCGTCCTAGCTTCCCATGGGGCCACGAAGCGTGTGAGGGGCGTGCCGAAGTGGACCCGGGTACGCATTCGAACCCTGCCTCTGGAGCCTTCGGCGGAGCCCCTTATGTGGCCACGGAACGAGTGAGGGGAGTTCCAGAATGACAAGGATGAAGAGGAAGAGGAGAGGAGGGAGGGGGAAGGAGGAGACGAGGCGGGAGACGCGGGGCGTTGCGCATTCAAAACGAGGACCCAACACACAGGAGTGTTGGGAAAAACGAATCGGCGGAACTCTGGGCTTCTCATCTCTCCTCGTCCCCTCCCTCTTTTAGGCGCGCCGCGAGGCGAGCATCACCCGAAGCGTCAGATAATCGTTCTCCTCCTCCTCCTCCTCCTCCGCGCGGCCCGCGGCCCCTGGCGATGGAGCAGAGGCCCCGGGCTGCGCCCCCCTGCCCGGGCCCCCCGCTCGCAGGCTGCCGGGGACGCGCTGGCGCACCTGATCGCCGAAGAAGCCTCGTGGGATGTGCCACAGCTGGCGGGGCCGGGTCGGGCAGCCCGAGGTCGTCGCCGTCGCCGTTGCCGTCGCCGTCGCCGTCGCCATCGCCGTCGCTGTCGCCGTCGCCGTCGTCATCATTGTCGTCGTCGTCGTCGTCGTCGTCGTCGTCGTCGTCGTCGCCGCTTCTGACGTTCAGCGCACCTAGACCGAGTGGGATCGCAGCGTCAGGTTGGTATTACAAACAACTGCATGGCATTGAAACCGGCTTAGGCGACGTGGCCAATCCATTAAATTGCAAGCAAGTGCGGACATGATTATGTGCAACTATACCTGAAAGAGCAGATGGGGTGTTCGCAAGTGCGTGGAGTAATTCAACAAGCGCAGCCTGTGAAGAAGTAGGGGGTACGTAGCACCCCGCAATTGCGGATAAGAGTGAGGGGGCGGGCGCGGGCGACGCGGGCGTCGTCGAGCCGGCGGACCTCGTGGCCCCCACCTTCCTTGTCGATGGCGCTCTCCTCCACCTCCTCCTCCTCCTTCTCCTCCTCTTCCTCCTCCTTCTCCTCCTCCTCTTCCTCGTCCTCATCGTCATCGTCATCCTCCTCCTCCACCTCGTCCTCCTCCTCCTCCTCTTCTTCCTCGTCCTCCCTCTCCCCCCCTCGTCTTTTCATCATGGTCCTCCCATTGTCGTCCTCCCCCTCATCGGCCTCCATCATCGTCCTCCCATTGTCGTCCATCATCATCATCCTCCCCATCCTCCCCCTCCTCGTCCTCCTCCTCCCCCTCCTCCCCCTCGTCCTCCTGCTCCTCCTCCTTTTCTTTCTCCACGTTCTCCTTACATCCTCTCTTCTTCCACGTTCTCCTCGTCCCCTGTTTACTCATCCTGCCTCCCCCTCCTTTCCCAAGATAACTGCAACGCAATCCTTTTTTCCACTTTATGCTCCCCGCCTTCTCTGATCAAGGCAACTCGCCAGGGCAAAGTTGCTGGACGGGCTGGCGTGGATGTGCGGGGCGTGAAGAGGTCCTTGCGGGCTCAGACGGCATGCAAGAATCCGCCGCCGCGCTTGTGCGGCATTGGTTTGTTCAGTGAATGTGGTTTAGGTCGCGGGTGGGTCGCGGGCTCTCCACCTCCACCTGGAAGGAATGCAAAAACAGCCCGCCGCAAGCGCCAAAAAAATTGGTTCGTACACGGAACGAGGTTTGGGTCGCGGGTGGGCCGCGGGTTCTCCACAGGGAACGAATGCAAAGGATGCCCGCCGCAGGCGCCGAAAATGTGGTTTGTACCCTGAACGTGGTCGCGGGTGGGCCGCGGGCTCTCCACCTGAAACGAATGCAAAATATGCCCGCCGCAGGCGCCGAAAAATGTGGTTTGTACCCTAACGTGGTTTGGGCCGCGGGTTGGTCGCGAGTTGGTCACGGGATGTGTCGCGGGCTCTCCACCTGGAAGGAGGAAGGAATGCAAAAAAACCCGCCGCAGGCGCCGAAATTGTGGTTTGTACCTTGAACGAGGTTTGGGTCGAAGGTGGGTCGCGGGTGGGTCGCGGGGTAGGTCGCGGGTGGGTCGCGGGTGGGTCGCGGGTGGGTCGCGGGTGGGTCGCGGGTGGGTCGCGGGGTGGGCCGCGGGGGGGTCGCGGGGTGGGTCGCGGGGTGGGTCGCGGGGTGGGTCGCGGGGTGGGTCGCGGGGTGGGTCGCGGGGTGGGTCGCGGGTGGGTCGCGGGTGGGTCGCGGGTGGGTCGCGGGGTGGGTCGCGGGGTGGGTCGCGGGTGGGTCGCGGGGCGGGTTGCGGGTGGGACGACGACACGACAACAACAACAACAACAACAACAACAACAACAACAACAACAACAAGAATCCGCACCGCGGAATTCCACATCAGCCACGCACCCAGGGACAGTGAATGACCGTTCGGCCCCCTCACTCTGACACAATCATAACGATAACCTTACATATTAAGGAGGACGCCGACAGGGTGTGAGTCTGACTACTGAAAATGTTACGGGTGGCAGCTTATTCTTGTCGTCCTCGTCCTCGCCCGTCCCCAGTTTCCGACGACATGTTTTCCAACCCCGACGTTTTTCCACGAATTTAGCTTGCCCTCGGAGGCCTTTTCGGAAATGTTCTAAGGCCCTGTCCAGACTGTGCCCCGTTCAGAGCTCCAGGTTTTCGCTTTCTTCTTAGAAGAGACCTCGGGGCCTGCTGTTTTTGGAACTGATCATAGGCCCTGATGGGTGGGCTGGAGGCGGGGTCGACCGTGGAGCTAGGGGGAGGAACAACGATTTGTGGCGTCGAATTCGGTGCGCCCTCGACGCTCGAGGTCCTGGCTCGGTCGATGTCGAGTGCACCCCGTCTCACATTTCTCCGAGCGTGATGTATTTCTGGCCAGCGGGAGTCAGCTGGCCGACGAGGCTGCAGGCGAGGCAGCGTCACGTTCGTGGGCCCTTTCAGTAAAGCATGACCCACCCACGGATGCCTGGGACGTCGCGGCGGCTCTAGTTAATTCGGCGCAGAGGTCACAGGGTGTTAGCTGACGCCGCTCAGGCGGACCCAAAGCGGTCCACAGGGCCCCCTGAAGAGCGTTCCAGGCCAGGCACGCGTTTGGAGTGGGCTGCCAGAAGCAGTGCTCATAGGTTCCAGACCATCGGTTCCGCTTTCACTTGCCTCAGCTGCGGGCTCGTGTCTCAGAAGCGAGGCCTTTGGGAGGCCTTGCTTTCCGAATGTTTTTCGCCCGAGGTCGATCTCGTCGGTTTTCCTCGGGACGTGGTCCTGGCGGCCAGGGGCCCTGAGGATGTTAGTTGGTACGCTCTCGACCCAACCCATAGGCTGGCCTTTTGGGACCTTCACTCGCTTTATTGTTGTGCTCGGCGCGGTCGCACCGCGGCTTCTCACCGCCGCCAGTTGAAAAGTGGCCGATCTCGGTCGAATTCGCAAGGGCCCGCACCCCAGCTGCTCGGGCTCGCCTCGCGCGAGTCGGGACCTCGCACACGCCCGAGCTGTGTCGGCCGCCGCTTCGGAGGCAACGTTGGCTGCTCATCGGGAGCGAGACCCGCCACCCTCCCCGCCTTTTGTGGCACCCCTCTCCGCCCCCTCGGGGGCTGAGGTGGCCAGGGGGCTCCCTGACGGGAACCTCGGGGTGGTGGCCCGTTCTCTCCTCTTCCGTTTCCTTGCCACCTCGCACGCCGTGCTTCGCAACACGTCCAAAAGCGTCCAAGATTCTGGCCTTCGGGGCCCACGATCGGGCCTCTGGGACCATCACGAACGGATTCGGACCGAAAACTTACCTCCAGGGAAGAGCTCAGCTCTGGCACCGCCGATTGACAAAACACATCGGAGGAACTATGGGGTCGCAGTCGTCGTCGTTGTCGCCCTCGCCCCCGCCCTCGCCTGCGTCCTCCGCTCCATGTATCTCCCTTCCCTGGAGGTTCGAGGTTTGCGGGGTTTGCGTAGGTTCCTTGAGGCTCTCCAGCCTCGGGGTTGTCGTCGTCGTCGTCATTCTCCTCCTAGTCCTCGTCCTCGCCCATATCTTGTGTGTTTCCAGTGATGTCACCAGGATGTCAGGGGAAACCCAGACGGCCTCCCAGGGCAACGCTCACGAGGCCCCGAGGGCCCCAGCGGCCCCCCAAATGGCGAGAAAAGCTGGGGACACCATGAGCCAGGGACACTGTTGGCACCCCTCCGAGTTTTCTTTTTTCTATACCCCCCTCCCCTGGAGGTTCGAGGTTCACGGCGTCTGCGCAGGTTCCCTGAGGTTCTTCAGCTTCGGGGATTAATTCCAGCAGATGCGCTTCGCCGAGGGCGCGCTGGGGGCGCGCTGGGGGTGTCGAGGGCGTCCCGAGCGGCCGAGGTATCATCCGAAAGCCAGACCGACGTCGTCGTGCCTTGATCGGCTAATCTCGACGGAGGGCTGCTTGCCGCCGTCGGCCTGGGGGGGGGCCCTGCCTGGCCCCGGGAGGACGACGCGGGAGGAGCATGCGGTTCCGGGGGAGGGCTTCCCGTTCTTTAGGGGTCCAGGGTCGAACAAACAACACGACATGGGGAGTCCATGAGTCTTCGTCCTCGTCCTCGTCCTCGACCTACCGTGGGACCATCCATAACCCGAGTGGTTCGACAAAGCCCTTTGAGACGGCGCTCGAGCTCTTGCGCTGCCAGGGGGCGCTTGTCAGCTGTGCCGAGACGCGCTGCCGCGCCGTCCTCGATCTCGTCCTCGTCATCGTATTCGCCCCTGTCGTCCTCATCCACCACCTCCGCCTCCTCCTCGTCCTCCACTTCCGCCTGATCCGCTTCTTCTGCCTGGCTCGCCGATATTGGTCGGCCCACTTCTACCATTGGCTGGCTGTGCCGGGCTACGGGCCCAACGGCGCCGCCCTCCTGGGCAGAACGCCGCCCTCCTGGGCAGAACTCATCGCTCCTCCTTACTTACCCATCCATGAAGGGGAATCCTGAAGGGTGACCCACGACATGCGCAAGAGGGTGGAGGAGGAGAAAGGATGGAGCGGGCTGCCCGCTCTCTGGCCGCACAGGCGGCGGGCCCTCGGCCCGGCCGGCGGCCCCAGCAGCAGCGGCTGCCCCTGCCTCGGGGTACGGGGCGCGGACGTACCCGTAGGTCACCCGGCCGGGGTGGATGGACGGGACCCGCGAACGCTGGCGCGGCGGGCGTGCTCCTTCTTTTGGCGTGCCCCAGTGAGCATAACGGCACCACCATTGAAGACTCCATGGCTGCAAACGTGAAGCTCGGAAAAGATCAGGGTTTGTGTCTCCACAAAATCATTTGCAAACGGCCAATTCCGAGTGTGGCAGGGGCTCCTTGCAATATTGTAGTTCCGACTAAGGACTTACGAAAGATTCGGGACGCGCAAAAAGACGCCGGGCACTTGCGGGCAGCTCTGCCAGCCTTGGCTGTGCCTCCTGCAGCGCAGCAGCCACCAGGAGGCCCAGGTCGGAAGGACGTCCTCCTTCGGCTCGGGCCTGCGCAAACGCCCGGTGGCCACGGGGGTCGCGAGCACCACCCCCCGTCACTGCTGCACCTCGACCTGTCCAGCAGGTGCGGACATCTGATGGTCAGAACTGCAGAGTGTGCTTTCCGCCCACCACCAAAAGCACAGCCATGAAACTCCACAATGTTGGCCGCAGTCAGCGCTGCCAGCTCCCTCGTCATGTCCAACTTCCAGATGGTGGTTGCATCAGGTTGCCACCAGGCCTTCGCAGAATGAATGTCCAGTGAGGTCGATCCAGAATCGCGCGCTGCTGCAGAAAACATCACGGCACACCTGATGAGAAGGTTCTCTCTTGCTAGAGACTGGGCATCTTTGGGCGACAAGTTGGCTGCACCCCACTCAAGCCCAGATTTGCGCAGCACTCTCTGACCAGAGCCAAACGCTGCCATGCCCCAAGACCACCTCGCAGGCGCCGCCACCACCGCAACAATACGACTGCATAAGATCACGTCTGTCCAGGTTCCTCAAATTCGTTAGCTACGACATCCAAATGCAGCAAAGTGACATTGTCAGGATTGAATGCAACACTAATGACACCAGCAAATCCGTCGTCCTCAGCGGGGCCCCATTGACAGGTACAGAACATACGCCATCTGTGACGCGGGAGCTGGCGGCAATATCTTGTATGTCTTGGCCGGAGTGGATGAGCATAGCGTGACCACTGGCGGCATCATCCTAAACTTTTCAGCCCTCGGGAATCGCATGACCCCCCAGGCACAGCCACGTCAAGGGCAGCATCTGGAGAATACCCTGCAGCTGCACGCTACCTCCCAAGGGCGAGGTCCTGCTCACGTAGCTCCCGCGCCTCAGCAACTTCCAAGGGGGGGGGGACGTCAGTGTCGATCAGCAACTTCAAGCAATTCGAGCCTGGACGCCTTAGGTGCTTGATGAGACCAAGGCGCACGTGAAAATCGGCACCGCGAGCCTGACACTGGGAACCTCTCGCGTGCAACTATACAAGGTTAATGAGCTGGTGCGCCCGTCTCCAGTGGCCTCTGTAATCCGACAAGTCGAGAACGACTTAAGACAATCGCTCCTCCTGCTCCTCCTTCTCCTTCAGCCGCTGTGCCTGCAATTAACGCGTGCAGCCTGAGCGGGGTCGGGCGCTGCATCGAAGGGGGTCCCTCGCTGCTGCAGGCGCGTCGTCGCGTTGTCGAATCCGCAGCCCTGCCCGCCGAAGAGGAGCGCCGCGTCGTCGGCGTCCTCCTCCTCCTCCTCCTCCTCCTCCTCCTCCTCCTCCTTCTCCCCCTCCCCCTCCTCCCTCCTTCCTCAGACCCTGGCGTCGCAATTTTTCGAGCCAGGCGTTTTCGCAGAATTCCGGGCCCCCAGGCCCTCACCAGTCGAGCTGGCTCAAATAATTCCGCAGAAAGGTGAGGTGCAGGGCTCTGGTCGTGATCTTTCATGATGTTGCATTTTTTCTCGCGTGGTTGGATCTCAGGGTTCGACCTCTCTTCATAACTCCCACCTCCTTCTTGTTCTCTCTTCCTTCTCCTGCTGCTGCTCCTTTTCCTGCTTCGCCTCCGCAGCCGCCCTGGAGCAATATGCCCCCTTGGGCAGCACGTCCGCCTCAGCTCGGACAGCCATGGAACCCGCACGGCCAGTGAACCTTCTAGACCACCCCCGCCGCGTGTGCGCACAGAATGCGCGCTGACTCGATCTGTCGGACCTCGCCTCACCTGTCGAGTACAATGAGTGTCAGAGGATGCTCTGGGCCGGGCAGCGGCCCGCCGACGCAGAGAAGTGCGCAGAGAGACCAGCCTACCGGGCGGCGCCATTGCGCACAGGGGTTCCTTTTCAGGGCCGCCTGCGATCCGATTCGTTGTGGTTCGATTTGCCGATAGGGGCCGCGATTCTGGTTCGATTCGATTCGGCTCGATTCACCAGCGTCGGCCAGGGCCATCCGACGCCGGGCGCGGCGACTCTAGACCGACTCGATCCGGGACGCTTCGCTGGCGATCCGATCCGTTTCTGACCCGATCCGATTTCGCGGCTCGATCCGGCGCAGGCTCGCCCTCTCTCAAGCAGTGGCGAAGCGTCCTGGCTGGCCGATTGCCCTACCAAAGAATGTTCCAAAAGCTGGTTGTGGCTTCCGCGGGGTGTTCTTAGACACATTCTGGCGGAGTCCGTCTTGGTTTAACACCTCGGATTCTATGTTCTATGAACATTGTCGATGTTCTTAGAGCATCGAGCATGGTCTATGCTCTTGGAACATTTTGGGGTTCTAAGAACATGTCATGGCAGGACTATAGGAATGCCGGGACGGTGGGCCCTTGCTCGCTTTCCTCCGGCTCTCTGCCGCCGCCTTTCTCTCTCTTGGCTCCCGTCTCCCGTTCGCTGCGGTGGGCGCGGCTCCTGCGCCGTGCAGCTCGTGCCCGCTGCCGCGCCGGGGCGTCGCATCTCTCCGCAGTGGCCGACGAGGACAACGGCGCAGAGGCAGGGGAGGAGGAGGAGGAGGAGGAGGAGGAGGAGGAGGGGGAGGAGGAGGGGGAGGAGGAGGAGGAGGAGGAGGGGGAGGAGGAGGAAGAGGGAGGGGAGGAGGAGGAGGAGGAGGAGTTGGAGGTGGAGGAGGAGGAGGAGGAGTTGGAGGAGGAGGAGTTGGAGGAGGAGGAGGAGGAGGAGGAGGAGGAGGGGGAGCATGGGGAGGACAAGCATGCCTGGCTGATAGTGATCCTGTGCGTCGAGTCGTTCGTGCTCTTCGTGACGATCGGCCTGCCGATAGCACTGTGGGCGCTCGCGACCTTCCTCGGCAGGTCTGGGCGGGTGTCTGAGGGGGTGCTCTGTCATGCTCCTCCCACGTGCCTCCGCCATCTTCATGACACGCTCCCACTCTCGAAGATGAGACAACGACAGGAAGATACTCGTTCGAAGCTCCGCGCGGATTTCTTGGATCGGCGCTGGACTCCCCTCCCTGGCGTGTGCGGAGCGTGCCAGGGTTGCGCCAGGGAGGGGGTCCACCGCCGATCCAAGAAATCCGCGCGGTTGATTGTCATGATGTGTTCTCTTCTTCTTCTTCTTATTATCTTCACTCTCCGTCTGGCAACGTTATTCTTTTCGGCGGAGGTGTCAACTCGGCGCTTCCTTCACCTGGCCTCCAGCCGTAGAAGTACTTCCCAGTCGGTCGATCTGTCAGTCCGTCTGTCCGGTCGTCTGTCCATGTGTCTGCATTTCTCTTCATGTTTGTGCGCGGGTTCAGTTCCCACTGTCGTTTATGCTCAGTGTTTGAATTCTCTTCTGCTTTTCCCCCTCCTCCTCCTCCTCTTCCTGTTCCTTCGGCTGCCACTCGCTTTGGAGTGGGGTTTGCTTCTTGGACACAGCCTAATACTTGCCCGTCTAGTTGTATGTTTCACGCGGGATACGTATCATTCGGATTGTTGTATCTTTTCCTCCTCCTCGTCCTCCTCCTAGCCGGCTGGCGAGTTTCACGGACCATTCGCACGAAGTCCGAGCCATTGCCGTTTTGCCAGATCACTTCAGGTCTACATTGTTCGATACATGGTTGTGAAGACGCCTACGGCGAATCACCGCCGCCCCTTGCCTTTTGGAATCGCCCATGTGGCCGAGCGCTGTGGCAAGTGCTCTGCCAAGGTATCGGACCAGGCGTTCCCCCAGCCGTGTTTGAAACCATTGGGGAACTGTTGGGGGAGGATGGCGGGAAATATCAGGAGGAGGAGTAGGGGGCATCTTAGGAGCCTCTGGGGGCACTCTTAGGGCCTCCTGGGAGCTTCCTCAGAGCCTCTTGGAGGCATCTTTGGGGCTTCCTTGGGCCTCTTGAGAGCGTTTGGGGGCTCTTCGGGGGCCTCTTTGCCCATCTTAGGGCGTTCCTGGCCCGTCTGACGCCGTCGGAAACCGTCCCGGGGGCCTCTCTGGACCGACTTGGGGCCCTCTTGGGGTGCTCCAGGGCCGTCTTGGAGGCCATCTGGGCCGTCTTGGAGGCCTCTTGGGCCGTCTTGGGGCCGTCTTGAGGGGCCTCTTGGGCCGTTCTGGGGCCATTTGGGATGCCTTTTGCGCGATCTTGAGGCGATCGTCGGGGACTCGGGCCGCCTCGGGCAGTCGGAAGGCCGAAAAGATACGAGTGCTAAAATCTTTGGAACCCTACTGGATATCGATGATTTGGGCCTCTTCGGGCCTTCCTGGAGGCCCTCTTGGAGGCCTCTTGGGCCGTCGTGGAGGTCTCTTGGGGGCCTCTTGGGCCGTCTTGGCCAGTCTTGGAGGCTTCTTGGGCGGACTTGGAGGTATCCTGGATCCTCTTGGGCCGTCTTGGAGGCCACCTTGAACCTTCTTGGGCGAAGTTGGAAGCCATGTTACCCTCTTGGAGGCCATCTTGAGCCGTCATGGGGGATTGTTTCCAGACGTTAAGGTTGTTTGCTGTCCCTTCCAGGTGGCCAGCGCGCTGGGCCGAAGCCCCACAGGGGAGCTCTTCTGGAGAAAGAGCCCAAGCCAAGCCGTACAGGATTCCGCACGCCAGGCACCTTTGTGATACATCACTACCTCGTGATTACCAGGCACCGCCAAAATATAACTTTTCACATTAATTTGGGTGTGTGGACTTTTCGTAGGCTGCGCAGACGCGATGGCGCGCTCGGCGTCGACGCGCACGCGCGCGATTGTCGAGCTCGTGTGACTTGCATGTCGGTGCGCTGTCACGTGCACGGCGGGGTAGTGCATTTCCCTCGCTCCACGTTGATCGCGGAGGGGAATCATGACACATTTTTGTTTGGGGCGGCGCTCCCCACACCTGACATTCAGATTGCCCATGTCTCAAATTCAGATTGGCCCTGTCTGAAATGCATCTATGGCCCCCCTCGAGGACTCGGTCGAGGCGTTCTGCCTGAGATTCCCGCGCATAAATTAACTATTCATATTTGGCCCGGTCTGAAATCCAGATTGGCCCAGTCTGAAATTCAGATTGACCCGGTCTGAATTTCAGATTGCCCTGAGCTGAATTTCAGATGTGGTGGCTCCGCGTGGCTCCGCGTGGAAGAAGTCTTCGGTTTGGACGAATGTGGTCGATGTTTGCTCTCCTGCATGGTTGCAACATGGGACATGAGAGTGCTTTTGCGGTTCTGTTAGGGTTGCTGGCACTGGGAGCCTCGATGTTCCCTTGGATGTGGCGCGCCTTGCGGATGCGAAAAAATGAGAAGTCGATGTTTCCTGGTTGGGGGTGTCTGGTGATAACCACGCAGTCAAACCGGGGGCAGCAGATAGAATGGCCTTCGGCCCATCCCTCCACCCTGTCTGGGTTGTGGGCCTGAGGACTCTTGGATGGTCGTCGGTATCTTGTCGAGGTCTCTCGGGGGCCTCCTGGAGGAAGTTTTGAGGCTTCTGGGGGCTGTTTCGGGGGCCTCTTGGGGTTTCCTTTTGGCCGTCTTGGAGGCTGGGGCCTCGTAGGAGACTCTTGGGAGCCTCTTGGAGCCTCTTGGGTGCCTTTTGGGTGCCTTTTGGGGCCTCCTGGGCGCCTCGGGCGGAGGGCCTTTTCGATTCGTGTTCCCCCCTCTTGGGGCCCTCTTGGGGCCGTCTTGGGGCGCATCTTGTGCCGTCCTGGGGCCCTTCTGGGTCGTCTCAGGGGCCCTCTAGGGGGCTTCTGTGGCCGTTTTGGGGCGGTTTGGGGGGCCTCTCGGGATGCGCTGGAGCGTTCGAAGGTAGAACAGTGGAGGACCCCAACACACATTGAGACAACGGAGGAAAACCGATCATTCTAGACTCGGGGCCCGCTCGGGGAAGCTCTTGGGGCTCTCCCTGGGCGTCTCGAAGGCTTGCCTGGGCCGTCTTGGGGCCGTTGTGGGCGTCTTGGAGGTTTCTGTTGGGGCCCCCTGCTGGGGGCCCCCGAGACGGCCCCCGGGGCTGTTTGATGGGCCCTGCTGGGGGCCTCTTGGGGCCCTCGTCGCCCGTTTCGGGGCCCCGTGGGGCGGGGGCCCGCCGCCCCGGAGGGCCCTGCGACGCGCCCCGCGGCGGCGCCCAGTGGCGCCTGGGGGAGACCGGGGGTCCGGGCCCCTGCGAGCTTCGGGAGCCGCGAGACGGGGGCCACTGCAGGCGGGGGTCAATGCAGGCGGGAGTTCGGCTTGACCCGGGCCAGGAGATCCCCGAGAGCCCTTTCGCCCCTCAGGGTGGCATGGGCCTTGGGGCGCTCCACTGCGTGCTGAAGGCACGGGTGCGGATATTCGTCGGCTGGACGTGAGAGTGACCTGTCGCCGGAGTGGCCTTTGGTGCGGGCACGGAGGGGCCCTCGGATGGCTGAAAGCGAAGCGGTAGCAGCGGCTTGCGCGCCCAGGTTTGGGCTCCCCGCGGCCCCCAAAAAGCCGCGCACCAAAGGTGACTCTTACCCAGGGTCACCCTTGCGTGTAGCCAAATTCATGCTTGTCTAATTCTTCAACGTGTATGTGCCAATACCGCGTGTTTACCGCTCCGTGTGTCTTTCAGCCTCTCTGTCGTCCGTGATTCCGCCATTTAGTACAATCGGTTTACTCCAGATGAGCTGTATAGTTATGTTTATTTACGTGTTGATGCATATCTCTACTGTGTATACACCTGGTGGCATTCGGCCCAGCCCGCCATCATGCGTTGGTTGTGGACCAGGGGACTTCTGAATACCCATTGGGGTCTCTTGGCCCTACGATCAGATGCGAGCCCATTCTTGCATGGCGTCATTGCGCATCATTGCGCAGCTGATCCGATTCCATTCCGACGCCGTGCCGATGCAGCCCGATTCGAAGATCGTTCCGATTCGATCCAAATCTGAGGTTCGATGTTGGCGCATCTTGGCGCATACACCGATGCACGTAATTATCTCGGCGAGGCGCCAAGGGGAGAAGTGAGACGGGGCACTCCTTCTTAGAAGGCGGCGGGGCTCCTCAGAAGTCCCCCAGAGAAACCGTTCGTTTCTTTGGAGACGGCTTGGGAAGTTGTTCAGAATGCCAGAGGCCCAGAGGCCTTCTGAGGAGGCCCGCCCCCTCTGCCTCCCCTTGTGCGGTCCTTCATGGGAGCCTCAGGGGCTCCCAAAATTCCTGGTGGTTTGGCGGACTTCGTCCAGAGTTGGTGGGCACGCGGGGGCGCAGCCTGGCCGAAGAGAGCGGACGGCGGGCGGACGACGGGCGGCCGAGGCCGAAGCCTGGGCGAGATCCGGCCGGAACCGCGCTCGTGATGGGGCCGCGGAGGTCCACCACGGCTCCCCTGAAGGCTCACTCGGCCTCCCCTCTGGGCGGTCCGCCGAGCACCTGTTCGCGCCCGGCTGCCCTCTCCGGCTGGCCGTGGCCGGCGTCGCCCTGCAGCGCCTGGCTGCCCTCTGTCGTCGTCCGGGGCGCGCCCTGCTCGACGGCGGAGTGGCGCTAGAGGGGGGTCCTCTTGTCCATCTCCTCTGCCTCCTCTTCCTTTTCTCCCTCCTCCTCCTCCTCCTCCTCCTCCTCCTCGTCCTCCTCCTCGTCGTCCTCATCCTCCTCATCCCTCCCGCCTTCTCCACGGCTCCCCCGCTTCTATTGCTCCTCTGCATCCCTCTCTGCTCCCTGCTCCCCCCCGCTCCTGCTCGATGTCCCCTCCTTCCTCCTCTGCCGTCCTCGTTCTCCTCCCCCTCCTCCTCCTCGTCCTCCTCCCTCTCCTTCGTTCTCGTTTTGTTTTGTGAGGATCCTTGCAGCCGAAGGGCGGATTCCTACCATTGCCGAAACTTGGTTTTTCGCTGGTCGTCTGCCTTGGCACGGCAGCGGGCCAGGTCGATCAAATTCGGGATCGAGACGTGCGACAGGCTGTTCATAGGCACCGATGTCACCATCAAGAGGCTGGAGACGAACATTTTCCAGGGCGCGCGGCCGCGCGCTCCTGCGGCCAGGAGAGACAGGATGATGAGGAAGGCGAGGTGTGTGTTGTCCCCCACCCAGCATGCTGGGGTTGTTTGATTCAAAACGCTCCCGGCCCGCCTCGCGCACCTCTCTTTTCGGGCCGGACGTAAGGGGGGGATTGGGAAAGGGGGGGGGTTACGAAGTCTGCTGCATGCAGCCGGTTTCGGCCCCACCGAGGGGCCCATTCCTCGATACACGGCCGCCTCCGGCGCCGGGAGGTGCCTGGAAATTCAGCCTCGTGAGCTGATTCTCGGGGGCGGAAAAGAGGTGGGTGATGACTAGGAGGGGGTGGATATCATGGCGGGGGCCAGATTTCATGGCGCCTCTTCTTACTTCATGACGTCCCTGGCCCCCCCGCTGGGCCGCGCACGTGCCGCCGGTCATGATTTGCACCCCCCCCCTCTTGGACACCCCCCTCTTGGCCGCTCCCGAGATTCTCAATCCCTCCCTCTGCTATCTCCCACCCTTTCGCCCGGCCCGATCTCTCCGCGGCCGCCGGGCCCGCCGTGCGCAGGAGGGAAAGAAACACACAGACACAATGAATCGTCGATTCCCCAGAAGATATGGGAAGATATGGGAAGCGAGGGGGAAGACAAAAACCCCGAAAATGTTAGGAAATGTGGGGAATCCTGTCATTTGTGTGTAGTTATTGGTGTGTCCTTGGGCCCCTTCACGTGTGCCAGTGCTCCCCTTGGGTGTCCGCAGGCTAGCCGCGCGGCGCGCGGCGCCTGGCTGCGCAAAGCCGCAGCCCGGCTGAGCATTGCTGCTTTTGCTGCTGCCTTCTCCTCTTCTTCCCCTCCCCCTTTTGCTTTCCCCCTTTCCCCCGAAGTCGCCACGGGGCGCACCCCTCTTCGGCTGGTAAAAAAGTGCTCCCCTTGGGTGTCCCGCCTCGCGTGTTTCGACGAGGGACGACGGCAGGCCGCGGCCGCCGGGGCCCCGATGGGGCTCGCTGCTCCCCGGGGGTCCCGCCTCGCGTTTTCTCGGGTCGGCGTCGCTCGAATCTCGGGGGCGGAAAAGAGGGGGGTGATGACTAGGGGGGGGGTGGATTTCATGGCGCGGGCCATGATTTTTCCTCAGATTTCATGGCGCCTCTTCTTATTTTATTACGTCCCAGGCCCCCCCGCTGGGCCGCGCACATGCCGCTGGTCATGATTTGCACCCCCCCCTCTTGGACGCCCCCCTCCTTGCCGCTCCCGAGAATCATGATAATTGTTGTTGGTTCGGTTACAGTGGGGGCCCATGCCAAGAAACACCCTGCTTGCCTCCAGGGTGCCCTGGGTTTCTTGAGTTTCGATGGTTTCGCTATGGACAGCGTGACGTTCCCACGCGAAACATCAATGGACGTCCTGGGGTCTCAGGGTTGGGTTTCTTGTGGAAGGTTTCTTGTGGACTGGCCTCCACTGTAAGCCACGTCTTCTTTTGGCTGATGGGGGGTGTGTGTGCCTGTGCATATCGTTGTGGAGGACGATCAATTGAGAGGAAGCATGTTGCCTAATCATGTCCAGATGTCTAGAACATGTGTTGAAACTGTTTGACACATGTAATACACATGATTAAGCTTGTTCAGGACATTGTTCAACATTTTAAATGAATTTCCAAATCGATGATACGACTGTTAGGGTGTCCATGGTCGTGGCATCCACAAGTGTGTCATATATAGTTAGGCGGATCTGGCTGGTTTTCAGTTGGTCTGGAGGGTTGAAGGCTAGGGTGGTGGTTGGCTGGGCCCCCCCTGAGCGAAACCAGCGCCAGAAGCAGGGGGAGACGGCAGGAGCATTAGGGGAGAGGAAGAGGACGCGGAGTAGGAGCAGGAGTCCGAGGCGGGGATTTATCCACAACCACCTCCAGGGGGATCTACGGATCTTATCCTCGGGGACCTCGTCAGGCAGCGGGTACGGATGATATATTTGCGCCCCCCAGGGGCCTAGATATATCCACATCCGCCGCTTCCTGGGGTCCCAGAACGTCGGTTCCCTGGGCGGTGGATATGAATAAGTTCCCGCAGTGCAGGGAAGAAGAGAAGGAGTGGGAGCAGGAGAAGGAGGAGGAGGAGGAGGAGGAGGCGGAGGAGGAGGAGGAGGAGGAGGGAGGAGGGAGGAGGGAGGAGGGAGGAGACCACGACACGTCTCCTCTGTCGAAGTGACCACCTCAGGCATTATCGTGATCGACGGGCTGGAGGTCGAGAACCCGAAGGCCGCCGGGACATTCAACATGACCGCCGCTCCACAGTTCAGCTCAGTTGCGAGCAGGCTTTTGGATTGCGTGCGGAATCGCAGTGGATGGAGGCCTTGCGCACGGGGTGGCAGGAGGGGGGGCCCCCAGGCCACCCCTGGGGAGCGTGCTGCGCAAGATATCGTTCCACGTCGTCCTTCTCAGCTGCGCCTATTCTGTGTCAAAGGGTCTAGTAGCCATGGCTGTGACGGACCCTCTTCTTGGGCACATTTGGCGGTCGTTCAGGGCGCCGGGCCTCCTGGTTTGGGGCATGGGTCGCTCGGGTGCCTGATTCCTTCTCCCTCGGGGGTCGTTTGGGGGCGTTCGACCTTTTGGGACCTTTTGATCATACGGTTGCGTTGCGTTGCGTCGCGTCGCATGGCGTCGCTTTGAAATGCTTTTACATGCCTTGCGTTTCATTGCTTTGCTCTATTTTGCATGTCGTCGCATTGCAGTGAGTTGCAACTATACTTCCCCGCCCTCCTGTGTTGTTGGGTCATCGGTCTCTCTCTTCGCAGGTCCGCGCGTCATATCCTCTTAACCTTCTCGCCCTCATGCTCCGTTCCCTCGTCGGCCTCCGCGATTTCGGTACACCCCTCACTCGTTACGTGCCCCGTGCCCCCATAGGGATTCCCACCTATGGCCACAGAGAGGGTATTCGCATAGTGCCCCCCGCTGATCTCGTCACACCTCTCTCACGCGGATCGTTCTCCATAGGGAGCTGCATCTACGGCCACAGTGAGGACGTTCGCATAGCGTCCACCCGCCCATTGAGGCACACACGCACACACATACACAAACACACACACACACACACGCACACGCACACGCACACGCACACGCACACGCACACACACACACACACGCACACGCACACGCACACGCACACGCACACGCACACGCACACGCACACGCACACGCACACACACCACACACCACTGGGATCATGCCTCCATCGGGAGGTCCACCTACGGCCTCAGCAGGCGCGTTGGCACAGTGTCCCCCCGCCCAGTTCGGCACCTCCCTCACGCGCTTCGCCCCCCAATGTGTCAATCATTGGCCGCACCAGTGGGCAAGTTCGCACGGCGTCCCCCCGCCGATTTCGGCACATTCCTCACTCGGATGGTGCCCCACAGGGAGCTCCATCGACGGCCTCGGTGGACGCGCTCGCGCGGTCCGTTCCTCTCGGCCCACGCAGGGAGCTCAACGCGCCAGTACGCGTTTTTGCTCCGCAAGCCCCTGCCTGCACTGCCTCGCGGCGCGCAGTATGTTGAGAATAGGGCGCGCTCTGCGCTGCACGCAACCTGGGTCTGAGCCATTCGCCAGGATAGCTCACCACTTTGCATTGTTCGGCACCGGATTGTTCTGGATTGACTTGCGGCAGGGTGCATCGTAGTGCCCCCCGCTGCTTTGTATTGCCCTTCCTCGTATCCCTGTGCACTGCGTGTTGCGTTGCATCGTTTTACGCCGCATTGCAGTGCGTTGTGCGCGCATGACGCTGCCTTGTTTTGCTTTCCAACTCTGCGATATGCTCACAACTTTGCACATGCATGCCATTGCATGCTATTGCGTTGCAGTGCTTTATGTCTTTCTGTCGATTTGCGTTGAGGTGCATTGGCTTGATGTCCGTTGTATGGTTTGGGTTGCTCTGCAGTGCGTTGCGTTGCGTCGCGCTACATGGCTTCGCGTACGGATTTGGTTGGTGTGCGATGCACTGTGTGAGGTGTGTCTGCGTAGCGTTGCATCGCAATTGCATTGCAATGCATTGTAACGAAACGTAATTGCGATGCAATGCATCGCGCTGCAGTGCGCTCCACTGTAAAGCAAACCTGTTCACTCCGAACTCAAGCGCTCTGCAGAGCAACGCTCAGCAATCCAAACTAGTCCACGCAAATACGTCCAGTGCAGTACGATGCCATGACATGCAAGCGCAATGCTTTGCGATGCACGGGTCGCCAACGTATAACAGTACATGGCGACTCATAACGCAGTAAGGCAACGCCAGTGAGTGCGTGTTTTATCTAAGGTATTGGCTTCAGCGAGTTCAGCGCTTCAGGCTGTCATCAGTATCTAGTGGCACTCTGCCCATCTCACCACCGTGCTTGGGCCGATGACAAGAGGCTCTTCGGGGGCCTCCTGGAGGCATCTTTGGGGCCTTTTGTTGGGGGCCTCTTGAGAGCATTATCATGCGGCCCTCTTGAGCACCTCTGGCGGCCCTCTGGCAAGCTTCTCCTTTGCGTCGTAAGGGCCCTATGGAACTCTGCGTGCCATTGGGACCTTCCTGCGCCCCTTCCTGTCCCGCCTTTGTGCGGGGCCCCTTGTTTGGGGGCCCCTCCTGGGGGACCTCCCGGGAGCCTCCTTGGAGCCTCCCGGGCCCCTCTTGAGGGCCTCGGGGGTCCTCTCCTGGGCTGCTCGACCTTGGCCGTCTTGGACGCTCTGGGACAGAAAAAAGGCACGGCAAGTACAGTCGGGGCTCTGAATAAGGAACCCTTTTCGTTGGGGAGGGGCTCCGTGTTCCTTCATTGTTCTTCATTTTGCCCAAGGTCATCTTTGGATTTTCGGTGGGAAGTCGAAGTTGAACTTCTGGAGAAAAGGGGCCTCGTTCCTTTTTTTTGGTTCCTTTGGTCCACGCCCCGACGGTATGTCGCAAGTGTGCACGAACGGATCTCAGGCGGTTCAGTGTTCACGTGGCCTCTTGGGCCAGCCCCCAGGGCCTCCAAGACGGCCGAAGAGGCCCCAAAGAGAGCTCCTCCTCCTCCTCTTCCTCTTCCCCCTCCTCTTCCTCCTCCTCCTCATCCTCTTCCCCCTCCTCCTCGTCGTCGTCCTCCTCCTCCTCCTCCTCCTCCTCCTCCTCCTCCTCCTCTTCCTCCTCCTCCTCCTCCTCCTCCTCCTCCCCCCTCCTCCTCCTCCTCCTCCTCCTCCTCCTCCTCCTCCTGGAAGCTGGAGTCGGTGTGGGCAGGCTTGGCTTCCGGAGGCCCACGCGGCAAGAGTCGGAAGCGCCCCGCAACGCCCAGGAGCTCACCAGCCTTTCAACAGCCACATCCGTATCAGAGCGCTGGGGCACTCCACTACGTCTGACGGCAAGATGGCGAGTTCTATGTCGTTTGTCTTCAGTTTTCTTCCAGCTGCGGGCAATAGTTATATCCACATCCAGTGCGTCTTGGATTCTTGGGCTCTCTTCCCCAGAAACCGTAGACGCACTGGATATTGATAAAAAACTGGCCCCAAGAGGCTCGATTTTATCCATATCCCGTGCGCCTCGGCGTTGCGGCACCTCTTCCCAAAAAGTCCACGACTCTCTGGATACGGATATAAGTACTTCCCGCACCAGCTCTCTTCCAGCAGAAAGCTAAGCCCGATTTGGGGGCGCGCCGGACCAATCTCGATCGCAGACCTGGCCTTCTGGGTGGACCAGGGGGGCGAAAGGGTGGAATTTCATCGGCCCAGACTGGGGAGACACATCGACCCCGAATCGTGCAAGAGGTATCTGAGAGGCCTTTTCTGGTCTCTTTACTCTCAGGAGGCCTCTTGGGGACATATTGGGGAGCCGTTCTGGGTGCCTATTCGGGGTGTCTTGGGGGTCGGTGGGCGCTTCTTGAGGGCCTCCAGGGCCTGATGGGCTTCTCCAGGGGCTTGCTGGCGGTCTCGGGTGGCGTCCTGGTGGACCGATCCAGATGGCCCTTCGAGTTCCTGGTCCTGTCTGGTGAGCTTCCTGGGCCCCTGTTGAGGCAGGGAGCTGTCTTGGAGCGGCACTGAGCGGTCCTCCAGCCTTCTTGTTCGGAGGGGGCACTGTCAGGGGTGGACAGACCTCCTACCCTGACACGTCGATTAGCGAATCGGCCGTTGTCGGTTCGCGAGAGGGCGCCGCGGCCGACATTTTTGCGGGTCCAGGTCCGTCGGCTTCGGTCCCAGGCCGTTTTCACTAGAGGGAGGTTGACTAGAGGGAGGTGTGTCCACCGCCCACACTGAGCGGCGTTGAGCGGTCCTCCAGCCTTCTTGTACGGAGGAGGGAATCAAGTTCTACCGCAACTGAAGCAGTTTCTGTCTCGTTCGCTTGGGGATCGTCAGGTCTCTAGCTGCTGCACTGCTCAGAATAGTTGCGTCACTGCCTTTCCGCTAGCACGCCAAAAAATGAGTTCCTCGAGCTTTCAACTCGATATTCCAGGGAGCTGTCTGCCGAGAGAGGGGGCTGCCTCGCCGGGGCGACAGAGGCCCGCGTGAACCCGAGCGGAGCGTCTGCTCGCCTCGTGCCTGCTCGCTCTGCCGGGGTCTCCGGGCGGTGCTGCCCTCGCCCTCGGCTGGGCACGGGGCACCCCTCGGGAGGAGGAGGAGGAGGAGGAGGAGGAGGAGGAGGAGGAGGAGGAGGAGGAGAGGAGGAGGAGGAGGAGGAGGAGGAGGAGGAGGAGGGAGGAGGAGGAGGAGGTGTGCGGCTCCTCCTTCCGCGGCGCCCGCGCCCGCGTCGCGTCGCTACCGGCTCGAGGCCCATCTCGGCCGGCCCGATCCGCTGCCGATGCTCCGGCGATCCGACGCGGCCCGGCGTCTGCACGTGGCCGTGTTGGGCTCGGCTCGGGGTCGGTGCGATCGACCGACGCCGGGCCGTCGCGCGGCCCGGGTCGGCGCACGCTCCGACCTGGCCCGGCGTGTCGTCCGGGTGCTGGCCGCGCCTGCCCCTTGGGCTCCCAGCGCACAGCTCCGCGTGCCGCTTGCCCTGCGATCTTCCAGGGTGTTGTTTGCTTGTTTTTTATGTTTTAGGACGCTTAGCAGTCGTTATCCGCCCTCCCTCTCCTCTTCCCCTCCCCCAGGTTAACTGTAACGATCGTATGCGGGAGGGTGGGGGAATGGACCCACTCCCAGAGGCTGGCGCTGGCGCGCGTACTACGGCGATGGGCGGTCGCAGCAGCGCACCCCTGCCACGGAGTGCCCCACCCCGCCCAAGCGTTATTGTCACCTTGGGCCCCAACCCCTCCCACCCCGAGCAATGACCGCTCCCCGACATAACGTAGCTCAAATTCCAGGCGCGCAGTCAGCCTCATGCCGAAGGCGATTTCTCGCCCCCAATCCCCGAGCTCCGCGGAACAACCCAGGCCGTTTAGAGGAGAAGAGGGGCAGCTGAGGGGCACCACCCCATGGGGGCCGATCGGACGCACCCCCTGTAGAGGCTGGACGCGCATGTCCCCGAGTTGGGCTTCAGATTGGTGGGCCAGTCGAGACCCGCAAGGTTGGGTACTAGGGTCGCCATACCCCCTGGTTGGTTGTCATGGGACACCGGAGCCCAAGCCACAGTCCCGCCCTTCGGGCGGGTGGTCATGCGGGGTGACCTACATCAGGGGTGAAGAAAAGGGCCCTAACAGGGGCCCTCGAGGGCCCCATATGGAGCCACCTGGTGCCCAAAAGGAGCCCTGAAGGGCCCCTGTGGGGCCCTTCTCTTCACCCCCCCTTTGGGTCACCCCGCATTGCCGCCCGCCCACCCTCTCCATCCCAAGTCACAGTCCCGCCTCCTCCTCCTCCTCCCCCCTCCTCTTCCTCCTCTTCCCTCCTCCTCCTCCTCCCCCTCCTCCTCCTCCTCCTCCGCCCTCCTCCTCCTCCTCCTCTTCTCCTCCTCCTCCTCCTCATCCTCCCCCTCCTCCTCCTCCTCCTCCTCCTCCAGCCGTTCTGGCGCAGGTGTGCGCTTGCGGGTCCTCTCTTCAGAACGGCAAGGGATCCGCGAGTCAAAATTTTGGCTTTTATATTCTCGACCATCTTTCCCAGTCAGCCTGATGTCCCATGGCCCTTACAAGGGCGGCGGCGGCGGCGGCGGAGGCACTCCTCCCCCGTGGCGTGGCGGCGGCTCCAAGGGCTGGCAGAGGCATGACTGGAGTAACTACGACTACGGCGGGGGCGCCCAGTGGGCAGCTGGCCAAGGATACGGCGCGGCAGGCAGGAGTGACTGCTGGAAGTGCGTTGCGTGCGGGTGCGGCAAGACCACGGTGTGGGCGTCGCACTGCAAGCACTGCGGGTCGCCGAGGCAGGCTCCTTCGGCCAGTCAGCATGCTCCTCCTCGTGGCGTTTGGTCTCATCTTCAGGGTCTTCCTCGCGCTCCTGGGTATCACCCCCCAGGAGAACGGTCTGCCCTCCCGCCTGGACCTCAGCTTGGAGGAGCGCCGCAGGGCGCGGGCGGCAGCGGCCGTGGTCCAGACGCCCCGCTGGACGCGAAGGAGCTCCAGATGCTGGTCGCCCTGGCACGCCGCGCTGGCGACCAGGCCACCGCGGCCAGGTACCAAGGCCAGCTGGACGCCATGGCGGCTGCCTCGAAGCCTCCGCCGAAGGCCTTGCAGGACCAGGTCAGCGACCTGCACCACCGCATCAAGAAGCTCGACGGCAGGCTGGAGGCGGAGCTGGCGAAGCTTGCGAGGTGGCAGGACGGCATCAAGGCGCAGGAGGTACTCATTCACGACTTGTCGAAGCAGTCCGAGGCCATGGTCACAGAACATCGGCAGCTTGTGGCACAGCTTCACAGTGCAGTTGTTCCTCCCTCGGATGCCGACGCAGAGGCTTCTCCTGCGCCCACCTTGTCACTCCGCGACCTCGTGGACGGGAGGGTCTCCAACGTCGTCATCGACGACGGAGGCCTTTTCTCCGTCGGCGCTGAGGGCATGGAGGCAACTGATCTTCAGGAGGTCGAGCGACGTCGGGCCGACTTCAAGGAGCATATCGGCAAGGCAGCCAAGGCTTTGTTCGCCGAAGCTATGGAGCGAGCTGCAGTCGCCAAGGCCGAGCACGACGGGCACCTCAAGCGCATGGCCACCAAGCGCAGGAAGGGGTGCGATGGGGCAGTGTCGGCGGGTGGCGGAGTTCGCGAAGGAGGTGCTGAAGAAGATGGGTCGCACCCTGGGGGAGCCTCTGGCAGTGGCGACGCATCGGCCAGTGACGCTAGCCAGCCAGCCGCCTCAGTCAGCCGAGTTCGCGAGCATGCAGCACGAGTTGCAGAGCGGGTTCAGCAGCAGCAGTCAACTCCTGAGAGCAGCGGCTCAGGTGAGCGGCACAGTGAGCAGAAAAATCGCAGCCCCCCTGACGGGCAGCAGGCCTGAAGGGGGGATTTTCATTTTTCTCTACGAGCAACACCTGATAGGTGTTCCAGTTCAGTTTCTGCGGAGGGAGGTCGACAGCGAGCACATGCTGTCAGGACCCCTCCTCCTCGTGCCCAACTTCTTCCTGTTTTGCCTCGAAATACTAGTCTCAACGTTCGCGATAGGGATGCTTCTTGCTCGGGGCCAGGTTTCGGTACCGAGTATGGAGGCCCCTTTCTGCCCCCGCCACCTCCAGGCCAACAGTCGTTCCGTCTGAGAGTCGTGTCGGTCAATGGTAATGCCTGGGGGTCGGTGAAGGAGTGGCTCCCCAGTGTAGATGCTGAAGTGATTCTAGTCCAAGAGCACAAGCTCTTGACTCAGGAGGCTCTGGATAGAGCCTCTTCCGTCTGTCTCGGCCTCGGTTTCAAATCTCTTTGGATCCCTGGCACGACTGGGCCCGAAGGGGGCCCCTCTGCGGGAGTCTCGATTCTGTGTCGCGCCACTCTGGGGCTTCATAGGGCGCCCTCAGGGCTCGAGCTGGCCCCCCACAGGGCCATGACGGCTCTGGTGCACGCGCCCCAAGGGGGCGTGATTCAAGTTTGTTCTGTCTACATGCGCGACTCTGAAGGGCTTTCGGAACCTAACCTCGATATATTGTCGGCTATAGGGGCGGAAGGGTCCACCTGCGGGAAACCATTCCTCGTCGGGGGAGACTGGAACATGGAGCCTTCCGAACTCGCCAAGTCCTTTTTCGTGAGCACCCTGGTTGGTCAAGTCATCGACCCCAGCAAGCCTACTTGCCACGCTGGTGCGGGTAAAGTCTACGACTACTTCGTGGTTTCCTCTGGGCTGTCAAAGGGCGCAGCCGAAGTTCGCATAATCGAAGAGGCAGGGTTCTTTCCGCACAGCCCAGTATGTCTCGAGTTTCATGCTGGTCTGGCCCAGATGCACTACCTCGCTTTCAGACGCCCGCCTCCTCTCCCATCGGAAGTACCTTTCGGTCCTCAGCCTGAGCCGATGGACTTTAAGCGCGTGCATGCCCAGCTGGACGCGACTTTCATTCGAGCCAAGAGAGGGGACGATGGGGTTATGACTGCTCGCCTATTTCGTGAAGCTTACGCGTCTTGGGCGGGTCTTGCCGAACGGGAACTATCAAGGACTTTCGGGGTTCAACTTCCTGTTTTGGGGTCGAGGGGTGTGGGGCCCAAGACTCATTGGAGGCCGATCCTCAGTAAAGACCACGGGTGCGTCCGTTACCCCCAGCTCCACACCTGCCGCTGGCTCGCTTCGAAGTTCAAAAGGCTTTCTATGTGTGTGCAGAGGGGGGACTGGCCTCAGGCTAGGGAAGTGGGGTGCGTTCTGTCGTCTCCCCCCCCTAGCTTGTGTAAGCCCGACAACCTGTTCCCTGGGATTGAAGAGGTTTTCGGTCGTGTTTCCTCTGTGATTTTGGACCTCAAGGTTTTGTTTGACCCGCTGGAGGGGTCGGGCGATGATCCTAGCTTTTTGGAGGCTCAGGAGGTTTTGATTGCCCAAGTCGAAGAGGTCTCTACCCAGGTTACCGGCTTTGTGTCGGAATGTAGCGCCTTCTACGCCGCCAAGGCCAGACGGGATTGGGCGGACTGGCTCACCGAGAATGTCGATCAAGGCGGGCGTAGGGCGCATGGCTACACCAAAGATCCTCAAGGATGGACACCATCCACTACACTTAGTGCTGGAGGCTGCGTGGTGTCCGACCCGCAGGCGCTCCTGGCCGCCGAAGCTGTTCGCTTTCACTACTTGTGGGAAGGGCTCCCTGTACCTCAGAAAAGGCCAGGGAAAGTGAATGCCCCTCTCCCACCCATCTCGGTTGACATTATTCGGAAGGTTTCTCGCACTTTTGCCCACAGGTCTGCCTCGGGGTCTTTCCTAGTCTGCACAGATTATGGGGGAAATGCAGGAGAGATTATGCGGTCGAGTGGGAAGGGAAACGCCAGAGAGAGTACTGGGCGGCGGGAAAATTCAAGTCCGCGTGCGATGTTGTTTGGAGGCAAGGTGCCCGTTCGGAGTCTTCCCGCGCCTGCGGGCAGGAGGCCTGTGCTCTTCTCTGGGAGTTCGTCAAGTACTACGAGCGCATCCCTCTTGAACTTCTGGCTCTTCGATGCAGGCAGCACGGTCTCCCTGATGCGCTCACCGATGTGTGCATGGCGGGATACCGTTCAGCCCGTTTCTTAGTGCTGGCGGGAGTGGTTGCGCCTCCCACTCACGCGGGAGTTGGAATCATAGCGGGATGCAGCTTTGCCACCACTATGATCAGGATGTTTGCCCTGCGGGGTTTTGACCAACTGGAGGTCCCTAAGGGGATCACGTTCGACGCTTACATTGATGACCTAGGGATTAATGCGATTGGGACCACTAGGCACATTATGAAAGAACTCCCTCGAGCGGCTAAGTCCCTTGAGGAGATCATCGACAAGGTTCTTTTCGCGCAAGTCTCCCCCGACGAGGTCGGGCTGGTTGCGTCCTCCAAGGAAATCGCCAGACATGTCCAGAAACGGCTTGGGGGGCTTGGAGGAGTCTGTACTGAGTCGTTCGTCAATTTAGGGATTGATGACACTGCAGGCTGCGCCAGGCGAGTTCGAGGGCGCAACAGCAGGGCGAAGACGCGCTTTGCGAGAGCCTCTAGGCGAGCAGGCAGGCTGGCGCGTCAAAGAGGAGTTCTAGGACCAAGGGCTACCAAGCTCTGCACTGCGGGACCGCTCGCGGGAGTCAATTATGGGGCGGAAGTTCACGGGGTCAGTGACGGAGA
>CAUYUJ010014503.1:220824-258324 GCA_963575745.1 Prorocentrum cordatum
CGGCCCTGCAAGGCCGCCCTCAACGCGAAACTCCGTGGACGGGTCCCAGGGTTTCCTGGCCAGAAGTTGGCACGGGTCGGGAAAGATACCTCGGGAAAAACGCTATTGCAGCTCGACGCTGCAGGTTGACACTCTGCTGGCTGCACGCTGCACGCACACTGGGAGGTTGTCACGGCGCCAGGCCGCTCTGGCCTGGCACTGAAGATGGCGATGAAACAAGGTGCCTCGCTCTCCACAAATCAGGCATTCTGACGCCAGCTCAGGATCATGCTCACTGAGTCTGTGCTGGCACCAGTGAGAACCCAGAAGGAGTCCTCTGAGCGTACGCTGCTCTCTGACCCCCCACGAACCACCCGTCCCAACCGCCCCGTCCTCCCCGTCAATTCTTCTATGCAGCAGCTCATTCAGCGGTCGCCAAAAAAGTTATGCTCGCCAGGCCCTGCCTGGTCCTATTTTGCCCAAGGCAGCAATGTCCGAAAACCTTCGCGCCGAAAAGCGCGCTCGCCTGGCCATGAAAGCGGACGAGACCTGAGTCAGGTCCCACACTTGTCCTTGGGCCTCCTGCACCAAGAAGGGTCCCTGGAAGACAAACCCGATCCTCAGGCAGGTTAAGACCAGTGCGGACACGGGGTCCTTGACCAGGGTCCATGGTTTCGGCCTCTGGGCGACCTCCTGGGCTTTCGCAAACAAAACTGAAAGGACACGCCCAGACAGCCTGCCATCCTTTAGAATCTGAACATACGTCTTGATCGCATCAGCAGAGACTTGCACCAAAGGATCTCGCGACCAACCCCCACGCGTACACATCGAAGCCAATCCAAGCGAGCATCCTTTGGGCAGCCTCCCTTCGGCTTTGACAGCCGCAACTCTTAAACTCTTCAGCTTTCAATCAGGCAGCCCCTGGATGTTGGCCCCCCCAGAGAGCCTTGGCGGTAATCCCAGCCCGAAAAATTCCCCCCGTCGGGGCACCAGCCTCGCGGAGGCTGAGGACCCTGGCCACCTTGGCCTGGGCCTCTAAGAAACGGGCCTGGTGGGTCGACACTCGCCGCCTTGCCCCGTCCGTCGCGTCCCCTCCAAGGTCGCGGTGGACAGATGCCCTGGCCTCTGCAGGAAGCTGGCAGCACGATGCAAGCTGGTTGGCCAGGGAGGCTGACGACGCCAGGAGCCCTAGCTTGTTCCAGGCAATCGGGAGGCCCCTAGCCTGGAAACCTTGGGTGACCAGGTTGAAAGCCGACGAAAACTCAGTGCACACCGTGGCCTGGCCTCCGATGGACTGAAACGAAACATCATCAATGACACTTTTCAGGGTGACCGTTGGGCACGTCGAAACCACTCTGCGCAAAACCGACGCGAGCAACAGGCGAGCGAGCGAGGTGGCCCCCGAACAGCCAGCAATGACGGAGCCATTCGGCGAGACGATCCTGGAGATCGCCCCCTGCCGAGAGACCCGCCTCGGGGAACGGTGCACCGTGCAATAAGCCCTCAAGAGGGCCTTCGGAAAGGCCACCTGCTCAGCTGCCGCGAGCAGCTCGGCGTGGCTGATATGCTCGTAGAATTTGCGAAGGTCAAGAAACAACGTACCCGGAACTAACCCTCTAGTTTCCCGAGCAAAAGCGGCCATGGCATTGTGTACCCACGCGCTCTTGTCACAAGCAGTGTGCGCGCTCATCCCCCAGAAAAAGGGGGCACCCAGCTCCCTTTCCCACGCCGCGCATCTGGCACGCCGAATCCTGCTCCACACTCGGGCCCAGAGGGGGAGGAGGCCAATAGGCCTGACCCCCCCCCCGACGGTTCCGGAAGAAACACGATCACGACGAGCCACAACGGGCCCACCGAAGGGTCCCGTTTCCAGGCCGTGAGGATATCGGCGAAGGCCTTGGCGAGCGCGGGGGAGACCTGCAGGAGGAGCTGGGGGTGAAAAGAATCCCACCCCAGGCCCGTGCTTGGGGGAAACGACTTGGCCGCCGCCAGGACCTCCTCCAAGGTGATCGGCGGCAAGCTATCTTCGCACCTCCAGTCCCAAGGCGGAGGCTCGCCAGCTCGATTATCTTTGCACCAGATCGGCAGCCACTCTTGAAGGGTCCGCTGCAATGCTGCATCGCCTACTAGGGGAGCACAATCCCCTTCCTGCTCATCAGCAAACACGGGCTGGGGAGGCGCCGAGGGGCCCTTCGAATACCTGTGAGCAACCCGCCCCCCCCCCCCAAACGACAGACGACTGCGCCCACGACCTCCATTTCCGGCGCCCCTCAGCCGCCTCTTGGGACACACGCTTAGAAACTTCGGCCTGTAGCCAATTCACAACCTCAGCCTTTTGATCACAGGCTAGCAGGCTTCTAAACAGAGAGTCTACGGTGAACCCTCTGAGCTGCTCTACCTCGGCACTTTGCAGCAGGTGGCCACAGGCGCCAGCCTTGGACAGCAAGCGCTCACGGTCCTTCTCCCTGCGCATGTAGAGCATCGCCAGCCTCCTGACAGCGAGCCAGTTCTGCGTGTGGACCGAGCAGCGCTGGTTGAGGTCCTGCCCCCAGGCCGCCTGCAGGGGGACCTTCTGGATCTGGCAGCCCGACGACCTGCCTACGCATCCCTTCGTTTGTCCGAGACCATGCAGCTTGACCAGCTCCGCCTCCGCCGCATCGAACCACTGGGCAGCGGCCTCCATAGGCCTGTCCAAGTCGAAGCCGTATGTCTGGCCCCCCTCAGGCGTGACGAAGATCCGCTTCTCCTCGTCGGTCCGTGCCGAGGGAAAGGCCTTCGGGACAATCCGCTTCCACGCCTTCGCTGCCCCAGCAAGGTCCTTCAGGCGGAGGTGCACCGACGAGTGGGGTCCTGTGGGCGTGTCGGGCCACCCCCGGACTTCATCGACATGGTACTCGAGGCACCTGCTGATCACAAAGAAATCGTAGCATTTGTCGTGGCATGTTGGCCCAGGCGGCCGAACTATTGTCGCTCCCAAGTGTTCGCACCACCTGGACTCTCGCAAAACTTCCGCATCGATGTTCCAGTCCCCAGCGATTAGCACGGGTAGGGGTGTCGACGAGGCCAGCTCGCTGAGCTGAGCCAAAAAAGTAAGGTTCTCCCCCGAGAGGCCAATCTGCGTGTGGCCGTAGACTGAGATCGCCATGAGCTGCACCCGATCCGAGAGAACCAATCTTCTGGCGCACATCCTTTCCGACGTGAGCTCGTGCACCACATCCGACGCTCCAAACCTGGCCGAGGTCAGCACTGCAACTCCTCCCGAGGTCGCGTTGTCGGCCAAGCCCGTCGAGGCAGCACACGAAAAGGTCGAAGTGAAACCAGCCTGGTACGCCCATGCACGTGGCCCCACCTGCTGGGCCTGCGTCAGCCTCGTCTCCTGGAACAGCCTGATGTCGAACGTGGTAGCCCGCGGCCCCTCTTTGGCCCATTCCAGGAACTTGCGGGCCGTTGCCCAGGCGTTGCTGTTGTAGGTGACAACGTTGAGAAACGGGTCTGCCTCGTGCCACGCCATCGCGTTCCCCAGTGTCGAGGCTCTTCCCCGACGGTCGGTACTGCCCTCCCCTGTGGCCGCAGGCCGCGGAGGACAATGCGCGCCATCGGGGCCGGCTGCGTGGCGACGACGCTGCCCGCTAGGGGCGCCTCTGGGTCGACCATGTGGCTGGCCCCCTCTTGGGCGCAGCGGCGCGGCGGCGGCAGATCCCCAGGATGCTGGAGCCTCTGCGGCGGCGGCGCTCGAGCTGGCCAAAAGAGGGGCCCGTGCCGATCTGAGCCCCTCATGTGGCTGGGCCCCCTCTGGCACCAGCGGCGCGGCGGCGGCGGGCCCCTAGGATGCTGGAGCCTCCGCGGCGGCGGCGTCTCGGCTGGCACCTGAGGGGGCCTGTGCCCCAGCCGAAGACGACCTTCCCGTGGCCGTTGCCCCAGCGGGAGATGCCGAAGCCATAGAACATGTGGGCTGCGCGCCTGGGCCTGGCCCAGGCGGGCCGCTACGCGCCGCTGGGCCCAGCTGAACAACGGCGCTCTTGATCAGGGAGCTGGCCCCCTCAGGCCGAGCTCGTGGCCTGAGGGGGCGGCGGGCGGCAGATTCTGGCTGCTCGCTGCTTGAGCCCGTCGCCAGCGCCCGCCCCTGCAGCTGGCGCCGCGGGCGCAGGCAGAGGGGCCTCCGCGGAGGCAGCTGCCCCATCGCCTTCGGAAGGCGGTCCAGCAGCAGCAGCAGGCGCCGCATCAGGGCCAGGAGCCGCGGCCTCAGAGTCCTGCCGCCTGCGCTTGCCCGCCAGGCGGGCCGCCATCTTCTCCTGCTCGATCTTGAAGGCCTTGGCCTTCTCCGCCGCCTGGCGGAACATCGCCTTGACGGCCGCCGCCAGCTCGGTCTGCAGGCGAGCGGTTCGTTCTTCCAACTCTCTCTTGTCCGAATCTTCCATATCATACCCCGCATCGTCGAAGCCCAGGCCAGCGAAGGACAGCGGAATCGACTCGATCGTGCCATCCAAGATGCCCGCCACGCTGAGAGCTTGAGGCGGGGCTTGCTGCGGCGGCACGTACGTCTCCTTGAGCTCCACCACCAGGCGGCAGTGCTCCTTCTCGCGCTCCTCGAGCTCGGTAGTGAGCTGCTGCACCCATCTGCGCTGCTGCTCGAGCCCCTCCTGCAGTCGCTCGAAGTGAGCCACCGCCTTCTCGAGCTTCTGACTGACCTCAGCCGCTTATTTGTGGGCCAAGGTGACCCTCTGAGACAGCGGGGCCACGTACGCCTTCTCAGCCTCCTTGCGGCGCCTCTCAGTGAGGGTGCTCTTGTGCTTCGCCGCGCTGGCCACGTCGCCCGCGCGCTCCAGCATCGCCACCAACCTCTCCAGGTCTCCGATGTCCATCTCGCTGTCTTCCGACTGGGCCACCAAGAACTGGGCTCCTGGGGCACGGGGCAGGGCCTGACCGCCGACGGCAGCGTCTGGGCCCTTGCCCCCTTTGCCCTTGCGCCCCTTGCCTTTCTTGCCACCTTTGCCTCCGTCACCATGCATCGCGGCGTCAGCCCAAACTCCGCCAGGCTCAGGTGGTGCAGCCGGGGCAACGTCGGACAGCTTGTGGCCACAGGCTCTGCAGAACACGCTTCCACGAACATTCTTTTTGCAACCGCACTTCGCGCAAGCAGGAGCTTTCCCGACCTCCTTCCAACCTTCAGAGTCTCCTGGGCCCATGTCGCGCCACTCCCTCCACTGCCCCACCCAGGGCGGGGGAGCAGCCTTCCTCCATGGAGGCCTGACAGCAGCGGCCGCGGGAGGAGCCATGGGGCGAGCAGCAGGAGGCAGATCCTGCGGGGACTCGAAAGGTACGCCGTGTTAAGAAGAGTGCTCCACCAGGAGCTCACAAGGAATCTGAACCAGCAAAAACTGGTGCAGGATCACGGGCGGGGGCGCGCCTCCCCCACGCCAGAAGACTCCTGTCCAGAGCGAAACGCTACGGACTTGAGCCAAAATGGCTACGGACGACGGAGGAGGAGGAGGGGGAGGAGGAGGAGGAGGAGGAGGAGGAAGAGGAGGAGGAGGAGGAGGAGGAGGAGGAGGAGGACTTGCCTCGTTTTCGCGTGGTGCTCCCTCCTGCCCCGAGGGCGAACGCTCGGAGATCGAGGGAGCAAGACGGGGGCCGAGGACGAAAGTGATCGGTCGGCTAGAACGCCCCCCCTGGAATTTTCGGGGGCTCCCAAACGGTGCGGTGACCACACCGTGCGGTGAGTCGGTGGGGATACGGGGTCACCGCACGGTTTTGGGGCTCGGGCCGTTCTCCGTGGGCGTCTCGGGCGACAGGGGCCTCCGAGGTCCCAAGACCGTGTGGTGACGGACCGTGCGGTGAGGTCTTGGGGGATTTCGAGGTCACCGCACGGTCTGTCACCGCACCGTTTCGGGACTCCCAAAATTTATTGGTATCGGTGCGGTGTTCCTGATAACCCCGTGGGGGTTCTGGACTACTTCTTGAGGTTGAACAAGAGGGCTGAGCGAGCATCGACTTGCGAAGGGCCGACCGGACCCACGAGATCCGCGCGGACCTCCGAAAGAGGACGCGTATGCAGATGTCTCTCCTTCTGGCTCATGCCGCAGCGTGGGGGGCGGGATGTCGCGAGCGCTGCAGGTGTGTGGGGGGGGTCGCCCCTGCCGTAGTGCTGCCCCCCCCCGTAGTCGGAGGGCATGTCCTCCATGGGGGCTTCTCGCCGCCAGAAGGAGGATGAGGATCAGGAGGAGGAGGGAGGAGGAGGCAACAGGAGAGGAGGAGGAGGAGGAGGAGGAGGAGGAGGAGGAGGAAGAGGAGGAGGAGGAGGAGGAGGAGGAGGAGGAGATAAGAGGAGCAACAGGAGGAGCAGCAGGAGGAGGAGGCCGGTTTCGAATTGGCCTTTCGAGGGATGGCGCGGGCTGGGACGTTGTTCAGTCGACGTTTCCGATTCGCGCGCGTCTCCCCCGTCGCCCCGCGTATCGGCAGTGCGAGAGGATGCCTCCTGCACTGCACGGTTGGCCGCTGGGTGATGTTGGAACGGGTCCTGGGGCTACGGTTAGGTCGGGCCTGTCCCCCTACAGGGGGATTTGGGACCAAAAATTCAGAATATTCAAAACATACGCACAAGATGCCCCCAAATACTCAAAACATAGTCCCCAGACTATTTTGTTTTACTATTTGTGATGGACAGGCCCGACTTAGGGCTACGGCCAGAGCGTCTCATTTCTCGGCGGCGTGCCGCGGGGGGGAAGTGAGAGAGAGAGAGAGAGAGAGAGGCGGCAGGCCTTCTCCGAAGGCGGCGCGGCCTCCGAGGAGGGCTGGAGAGCTTCTTGGAAGGCCAGAGGCCTTCTGACCATTCGTGCAAGGCCCGCGTCCTCTGCCGTCCCTCCCCCTGTCGGAGGGAGGAGAAGCGACACCACCACCACCAGGGGGCCCACCTCCAGCCATGAGGGGGGACCACACCACCAGGGAGGCCCCCCTTGCCTCCCCGCTTCTCCTCGCCCTGGTGGTGGTGGTGTCGCCTTTTCTGGTTCCCCCCCCGTGGGCCCGCCGTCGAATGTCCCAAGGGTCGAGGGCATCACGGGGGCGATCCGCGCTTGGACCCTCCGGCGCCGCCCAGGAGGGCAAGTACAAGTCGCAGTACCTCCTCCGGGCGGGGCTCGTGCACATAGGCCGCCGCTCGCCACGCCCACGGCCTCGTCTCTCACCGCTGCTGGAAGGTCGATGCAGTCGATCTTTGAAAACAAGGGGGCTCCGAACTCGAATAACACGATGAAGACGCGGCCTCACTGAGGCCCCCGGCTTCACATCAGGGATAATACATCTGGGCGGTTTGGCCTGGTGCACCTGCAGACAAAGACCCTCTAACCCTAATGTTTCTGGCCCTCCCAACTCAGGTCCCCTCCTAAAGGGTTGGTTCTTTTTCGGGCTCACCGGTCTAAACCGACGAAGTGAGGACCACTTTGGGTTCTCGGGCCGTTCCTTGGAGTTGGGTCTGTGAGCCTGGTCGTGGCCGAGGCTCGACGTGGCCAGCGGGGCCCCCTTCGCGTCTCGCGCGGCGCTCTCTCCTCCACGGCAGCGCGGGGGCCGTGCCGTGCGCTGAGCCGGCGGCCATGCTCGGCCCCGTGCGCACGCCTCGCCGGTGCTCCGGGTCTTCGAGGGCGGCGGAGCCTCGAGGGCCACAAGCGCCACCCACCAGACCACCCCAAAGCCGACCCGAAGGCCTCGATGTTACCAGTTTGGAGCATATCCCTATCCCTCTGTTCGACATCACCTCACCTCGATGCCGATCTCAGGGATTCCCGCAGTTTCCGAGGGCCCATCCCTAAGGTTGTCCTCGCTTCTTGCCCGCCCACCTCAGGGATAGGGATGAGCTCGAGGCCGGTTACGATGGGCCCTCCACTTCCAGTGGGGGGGAGGGGGGTCGGGGAACACTGAAACAGCACACGTGTGGAACCCATAACCCCCCCCCCCCCAACCCGACATGCGGGCCTTCGGGTGGGGCTGGGGTGGTCTGGCAGGTGGCCACGAGACACCACTGCTGGAGGGGAGCGCGAACCGTGGCTGGCGGCTCCTGGAGCGGCGACGGGCCCCGCCTCCCTGGCCGAGGTCGGCGCGCACCGCCGCCAGGTTTGGCGGCACCGGCCTCGCCCGCGCCGGCGCGCCAGACCCCCGGAGGTCGGGGGCCCCCAAAACCCCTCCTCCTCCTCCTCCTCCTCCTCCTCCTCCTCCTCCCCCTCCTCCGGGCGGTGACCACACCGTGCGGTGAGTCGGTGGGGGTTCGGGGTCACCGCACGGTTTCTGGGCTCGGGCCGTTCTCCGAGGACGTCTCGGGCGGTGGGGGCCTCCAGGGCCCCAAAAACCGTGTGGTGACCGACCACGCTGTGAGGTCTCTGCGGATTGCGAGGTCGCCGCCGGGTCTGTCACCACACGGTTTTGGGACACCCAAAGGATCTCTAATCCATGTCCCTGGTACCGCTCGGACGTGTGCACTTTTTCTCGGCGGGGATTATTTCAGGAGCGTCCTGGATCATCCTGCGAAAATTCCACGCACGAAACCGAAAGAAGCACAGGGAATGGACGTCCGAGCGATGGCCAGTGTCAGCGCGTGCCCGAATTATGCCTTCAACCGTTCTGCTTCAGGCCTTCCTGTGGCTATACTAGGGCTCAGGTTGCGTCAGCGCCAGCAGTTGCGGACTCGACGGTGATCTCCAAACTCAGAATCGAACGAGCAGCAATGAGCACTGGTTAACGATGTGCACATATTGCGGAGCACATCAGTCTCGTACATAAGTGCAGCTTTGGACGACCCTGCGACGGCACATTTTATGCGGAGCTGTGTTGGCCGCGTGACATCAATCCCCTTCGAATCCTATCTTTGGCTGGCCTCCTTGATGCACAGAGCTAGTTCTCGAACTTCTTGGACGTGCTACGTGCCCCGGCGCACGGATGATGGTCGTGATCGACCTGGACAGTTTGAGCGGAGATCTTCTCCTTGCGTCGTGCAGTCGTGCCATGCGCGAGCTCAGACATGGGCAGTGCCGAGCGTTAAGGAGAGTTGCGGAACACTTGCCCGAGCCGTTTCTCGGTCTCCGTCTTCGCTTTCGGAGCCGCCTTCCTCACCCGTCGCCACTTCTTCTGCTCCCGGCTTTGAATCCCAGCGCCTCCTTCAACTTCCATCCCGCTCTTCCCAACCCCCCTCCTGGCGCGTCCCCTGGAACGTCCCGCGGCACGTCTCCTGGCATGGCATGTTCCCTGGCTCGTCCGACTACGTATCGAGTTCGATAAAAAGCAGGGACCACATCAAAAAGCAAAAGATAATCTGGAACACGTTCCCAGAGACATGTCCCGAGCGGCCAAACTTAACAAAACGGCAAGTTGAGTTACGTAAGGAATGATGTGTTATGCCTGGCGGTTGCCCGCCAGCGGCGCCCCTGATGACAAATAGACGCGCACGTGTGTGCGAGGAGTAGGAGGAGGCGGTCGAGGAGGAAGATGTGGAGGAACACGATGGGGAGGGGGCGGAGGAGGCTGAGGAGGAGGAGGAGAAGCAGCACGAAAAGAAGGGGAGCTGGAGGAGGGGAATATTGGAATCTTGACGAGGCTGACGGTCTGACGGTGATCCCGAGGAGAAGGAGGAGGAGGATGATGGTGATGGTGATGGTGATGGTGATGATGATGATGCTGATGATGCTGATGATGATGGTGATGATGACGATGATGATGATAATGATGAGGAGGAGGAGGAGGAGGAGGAGGATGAGGAGGAGGAGGAGGGGGGGAAGGAGGAGGAGGAAAAGTAGTGTGCGCGCAGCCATGAACGGACGGACGGCTCCTGGGGGTCGTTCTAGGGGAGGAGGAAGATGAGGCTCAACAGGTGGAGGGGGAAGAGGGGGCAGAAAGACGAGGAGGAGGAGGGGGAGGAGGAGAGGGAGGAGGATGAGGTGGTAGGAGGTAGGAGGTAGGAGGTAGGAGGTAGGAGGAGGAGGAGGCGGAGGAGGAGGAGGAGGAGGAGGCAGTTGCCAGTGCGATGAGTGCATATGTTCGAACATATCATGCGGGAGAGTCTACTGCGGCTTTTGCTGCTGATGCTGTCTCATGTGGCTAGTTCAATGTTGTGTTGGTTGTCGTTGACGTCTGATGTGTCCATTTCAATGTGCCTTTGGTCGCCCCACGACGCAGACCTCGACATGGCGGCCCTCATATGTAGCTTCTTCAGGCACGTCAAGATCGAGAAGATTGAGTTCAAAAACGTCAGCGGGGGCAACACGCGTGCTGACGTTGCATGCACTGGTCCTTGAAGTTGGTCCCATCCTACCGTCCCCTTTCCTCTGTGTGTCCAGGGGTGTGGGTAAGTTGCCATGGCAGCATGGCCAGGAGCCTTAAACTCAACAAGAAGAGGGTTGGAGGGGGGCCTCGATTTTATGTAGGGTCTAGGCGTCAACTAACCTACTGTGACCTGCACTGTTTGACGCTTGCATGCGAGCCGCCAGGAGCAACAACTACAGCGTTTGTTTCGGCAGGGTCTCGGTGATCCTTGGGTGTTCTGCAAGGGCAACAGCAAAGCATCTCAACCCAACAGAGGGACCATCTGGGTGCTGGCCGAAACTTTGACCGCCTCAGCTCACATTGGCACTTGGTATCGCTCGGACGTGTGTAATTTTCTCGGCGGGGACCATCGAAGAGCATATTGTATCAGATCGCGGGAAAACTAACAAACGAAATCGAAACGTGCACAGGGAATGGACGTCCGCACGATGGCAAAGTGGGCGCTGGCCGATTCTTCGACCGACTCAGCTCACACAGGAATGCTGCGGCCGGCTGCCCGCACATTCTCGTTTTCCAACGTGCGGCCTCCCACCGCAAGCAAGACTTAGGCGCTCGACCGCGCCATGCGGCGGCACGCTCTTCAATGCTGCTGGCCGGAGCGTCGGCTTGGCGCAGTGTTCGTTGGAGTCGAGTACCAGAAATTGTTTTACAAGCACAGGAGGAGCCTTGTGGCAAGAGTAAGGACACGACACGACACGACCACGGGGACGACAGGCGACACGACAACGACAGGCGCGGGGGGGGGGGGGAGGAATTGGTACTTGCCGCTCTACGGCAGTACACTGCGGCGGCCAGTCTCCTCCCCCTCTCTCGTCGGGTGACGGGAACCTCGCACATGCACCAGCCAGGAGGGCGTTGAAACGCCTCCAGGCCTCCTGGATGGGGTCGGAGGATCGCGCCGCATCGCCGATGCATCGGCGATGCAGCTCGATGTAGAGCCCGATGTTCTCCACGCCAATGTCGCCGATGCATCGCCCACGTCGCCGATGCATCGACGATGCATCGCCGATGCATCGGCGATGCGGCGAGACCCTCCGACGCCATCTGCTCCGACCCCATCCGGGAAGCGCGTTGGCACGCCCGAGCCAGGACTTTTTTGGCATCGCTCGGGCGTGTGCATTTTCCCTCGGCAAAGACCATCGAAGAGCATCCTGGACCATCTGGGGGAGAAAAAAAAGGCATGCACGAAGCCGACAAGCACACGGGGAGAGGACGTCCGCACGATGGCAAGTTCTTGGAGCTGGGCAGTCGCGGCTGCCGCCGCCTCTCCCTCTCAGAGGGCTGCCTGCCCCGCCCCGCCCCAGTTCCGTGGCCCTGCGCCCTCAGGGAGGTCTCTTCCTCTCGGCCCCCCTCGTCCTCCCTCCTCCTGCCTCCTCCTCCCTCCTCCTCCTCCTCCTCCTCCCCCTCCTCCTCCTCCCCCCTCCTCCTCCTCCTCCTCCTCCTCCTCCTCCTCCTCCTCCTCCTCCTTCTCCTCCTCTCAAGCAATTTGGGCTCAAGTCCATTTTGGCGAGCCCGCCTTCTGTGCCTGCACGTGGTGCTTGAGGCACTTCACCCTCGCTCTCCAGGGGAGAGCCGCTGGTGACGACTAAAACAGAAGGTTTCAGTGCACCATGTCTCGTCCTTGGTCTCGTTGCGCAGCGTGCAGTCGGTGTGAATACAACGATGTATTGCTCTCTCAAGACCGATTTTGCCAGGGATGCAAACGACAAGTGAAGCTGTACAAGCCTCGCCCTGGCCCTCCTGCGCCTGCGGCCAACGACCCTGCCAGCGAAGGTGGAGGCAAGCAGTCGAAGAGCGGCAAGGGCAAGGACAAGGACAAGGACAAGGAGGTTGGTACGGTTCCCGCATCCTCGCTGGACGTTCCCTCTTTGTTGCAGCTGGCGGTCAAGTACACGGACAGTTCGGACCTGAGGAAGGTCCTGCAGGGCGAGGTGGCCAAGCTTGTGCCTGTCCCCGCGGTCACGGCAGACGGCCCAGCTGAGGCGTTGCGGCGAGCTGTTGGGGCGTGGAAGGGCGCTGACCACAAGCACACTCAGGCGGCCAACAACGTCGTGCGGCTCCAGGCAGCGGCAAACGTGCCCGTCGGCAGCGAGGACGACGAGGAGCTGCAGCGCACGGCGGAGAAGATCCCGGCCGCCAAGCTGCAGGCCCACCGCAATGTATTGGAGGAGCAGGCTGCGAACGCTGCCAAGTCGGTCGGCAAGGGCAAAGGCGGCGGCTCGGTCGACGCCGATGTCGTTGGCAAGGGCGGCGGTCGGAGCAGTTGATTAGATTCTGTTACCACTAGCGACGGCGAGCAGGCGCCACTCGTGACGGGCACGGGCGAAGTCTGTTCACAGGGGCCGCCCACGCAGCAGGGGGACAAGCAGGGGGACTTGTCCGCTTTCCTGTTCGGCAATATTACCTGTATTGGCGACAAATCTTGGAAGTCCATGTCCAGCGGGAAGTTCGATTTTGCGGGAGCTGCCGAGACTCACGTTTCAGAGCCCGACGCTTCAGCATGGGATATGAAGGCTCGGAGGGCGGGCCTCAAACTTTTAGCGAACCCCGCCAGGGGTAGAGAGAAGCGAGTTTCGAAGCAGCAGCAGCCGAGGTCCAACGAGGGGGGCGAGTGGATGTTACGCAAGGGCCACTTGCAGATGCACTCCCTGCTCTCCCAGGCGGGAGCGAGACCTCTGCGTGCTGCTGGACATCAACATCTAGATGGCTTTCAGGCGATCGTCGTGCACATGAGCGGCTATAGCGTGGCCATCATCACCTTCTACGGGCACCCGTCCTATGGCTTCCGAGGCCCAACGTGGCCAGGTTCCAGAAGCTGGGCCCCCTGCTGAACACTCTGAGCATACCGTGGGTCGCCATCGGCGGTTGCAACATCGGTGCTGATGCCATGGGGAAGTCGCAGTTCATGAAGCGGTTGCTCGGGCGCCCTCGTGTACTACGGGCAGACATCGAGTTCACTTTCACCCAGGGCTCCAGGGCGGGCTCGCACATCGATTACCTCATCGTTTCTGAGATGGCCCAGTCATATGTTGCTGCAGTCACTTCTGTCGTTGCCGTGCCTTGGGGATATCATGTGGGCCTCTTGGTGCACTTACGTCGGTCAGGGCAGCAGTTTCAGGCTCGGTATCTAGACGTGCCCCGCAATCTGCCGCAGGCTGTGCGCCCTCGCGCAGCCCCGGCGCCGGGCTCGAACAGCAGACGAGCGAAGGCCGAGAGCGAGGGGCGCAGTCGCCAGCGCAGCTCCGCGAGGAAAAAGCAGTTCGATGTGATTTTCAGTGATGTCTTGCAGCTCCTTGAGTCAGATGAGCATTCCGCCCCCGACGGAGTTCGGAGCTATGCCAGTTTGAATACCCCGAGGGTCTCAACGACGAGGAGGCTTCGTTTCCGAGGAAGACCCATTGGCCCACGAGTCTGAGCTTAAACCAGCTGCGCACAATGAAGTAGGCGGAGGGCTTCCCGCTAAGTCCGGTCAGCTCCGAGGTTGTAATATTGTATCAGGTGCTTTGGGCAGGGTTCCCCCAGAGCCCCCTATCGTTCAGCCTCCGCATGGTTCCGACGTAATTATGCCCCCAAGCCCGCCCCCCCCCCCCCCCCTTCCCAGCGTCTAAGTGCAGCAAGATTTCAGACCCCGAACGGTTCACCCACCCCTTCTTCTCCTCTTCCTCCTCCCTCCTCCTCCTCCGCCCCCCCCCCCCCCCCCCCGAATTGTGAAGCCGACTTTTATATCCCTGGCAACATGTTTCACAGTGGTTGGAATGGCGTTGCGCATGAAGCCGACTTTTATATCCCTGAGGCCACGTGGTTAGCGAGCAAGAGGCAGGTAGGTTTCACCCCAGCGGGTGATATCCCCCCCTCCCCTCCGTTCCTCCGCTCCGCGGCCTCTTGGCTCAATCCACCTGCCGCCGTGCAGGCCATCTCTTCCTTGTACGCGTCTTGGGTGAGTGCTGCTGAGCTGGCCATTAGAAGCACCGCGGTCTACAGGACTCTCCTGGGATTGCCCGTCGCGATGGCCCCTGGTTTCGTATCGATGTGGTCCATCAGCAGGAGAGGCAACCGCTGACGCCCGAGCGTGATGTTCTCTCGTATTGGTGGACTCGGCTACATGCCTTGCTGGGCGGATTAGCTCGGCACTACAAGCGTGGCAATGGGCATCGGCAACGTGAACGTCTGTTGGAATCCCTCGGCAGGCATGTGGACGATCGCCCAGAGAAAGCACACGCGTTACTTCGCAATAAGGAACCTAGTTGGCGAAAGTGGCAGCAAGTCTTCAGACGCGTCTTGGACGAGGCAGGGATTGATCAGCAGCAGCTTCAGTTGTATGCGGACCTGTCCTGTAAGATCCCGGCCGGAGCTTGAAATATTTCGGATCCTGGGTGGAGACAGATGCGGCCATAGGCAAACTTCATCGCAGCATCCGTCAGGAACCGGCAGTTCGCCACGAGCTGGAGGTCGAGGGGGGGACCCTTTATCAGCCGCTGGGCATCGTGGACCACATGGCCGAGCGCTGGAGACAGCTGTGGACGCGGTCACAGCCTGATGCAGGAGCCTTGCAGGAGGCTCTCCGTCAGGCTCGTGCGCGTGCCGAGCTCGAGCCTCTCCCAGACATCTCTGGAGAGGACATTCGGCGCGCGGCGCGGTCCATGGCACCTGGTGCTGGCCAAGGGATCGATCGAATGTCCCCAGTTGACTCCGAGCGGCTCCCGTCCGCTGCTTTGGGCGACTTGGCGTCTCTCTACATGGCCATCGAGTCGGAGATCGCCTGGCCGCCTCAGATCATGATGACATTGGGGGGGGATCCGCCCCAGGAAGACTGAGGGCGGTAGGATTATCGGGCTGCTCTCCATGTTCAGCAGAATCTGGAGCCTCGCACGCGAGCCCGAGGTCAGGCGGTGGTCCGAGGCGTCAGCGCCTCATTGGGGCGCGGCGGTGCGAGGCAATGCTGCCTTGCGCGAAGCGTTCATTCGGGCGCTCGAGGAGAAGGTCGGGCACCAGCTCGGCAGCCCCTCAGGCGCAGGGCTGCTCGACATCGACGGCTTCTACGACAATGTGCTGTAGGGGGTCCTGGTGCCGAGGGGCTTGGCACTCGGCTTTCCTGCGGCCATCCTGTGCTTGGAGGTGCTCCAGTGCGCCGCGCCGAGGACTCTCGGGCAGAGCAGCTCTTGGGCCTTGCCGATTGAGCCTACTCAGTCGATCGTCCAGGGGCTGCGCAGCGGCGCGAGGTTCGGACGCATCATGGTATACTATGTGCTCGATCGAATATGCTTACCCCATCCTCGGATGACCTTGCTCAACGTGCAGTCGGCTCTCGCGCTCAGGCACGGCGGCAGCTGATTTCCAGTTTGAAGGAGACGCGTCAAGGCTTGGCTTCGATGAAGTTGCGCGTTGCCAGTAAGAGTATCGTCGCGTGCTCTCACCATCCCGACGCGGTCAAGGCAGCCAGAGCCCTCCGTCTTGCAGGATGTCACGTTCGCGCTGAGCGTTCTGCAGGATACTTAGGCTCGGACCTTGGCTGCGGCAGGCGACACGTTCGCACTACGCGGCGGACGAGAGGCGCCAAGCACAAGACCATGAACACCAGGGTGCGGCGCTTTGCTCAGGCAGGGCGCAAGTATGCGGTATCTTCCAGGCTTGGGCGCTTGGGAGCTCAGGCGGCGGGGGCGTACGGCTTTCAGATTCGCGGGGTCTTCGGGGTGCACATGCAGCAGTACAGGCAGCGCTTCGGAGCAGCTCTGCACCTTCTCGCGGGCGCTGCCTCGCGACGCTGCTGGCGATCAAGGCACCCATGGACCCAGCTCTGAAGATGCCTGAGGAATGTCTTCGCACTTGGTTTAAAGTTTGGCAGAGTGAACCCGCTATACGTCCAGGTGCATCTCGTGTCTGGTCATCGCTCGTCGAGAAGTTCAGAGGCATTCCGTCTGAACAACGGTCTCGGCACGTACGAGGACCAGTGTCAGCCATCACCAATCTTCGCTTGAGTCTTGGTTGGGGCCCTGTTTCCGCCACAGATTGGACCAGGCCAGCGGAGACTGCAGAAGGCGAAACTATTGAATGGCATTTTCTTGATCATGTTTGGGAAGGCTGGCCTGACGTGGACGACCCAGGCGGACGTATTCGAGATGTTCAGTGTTCCATTTCTCGACAGGTATGGCGCGACGCGGCTGGGGACTACTGCGGAGGAGGCATGGAGGAGGGTGTTGACGGCACTTCGCTTCGCCGCCTTCACGCCCAGTTGTTGAGTTTGGATCGCGGTATCCGTTTGTCGGAGCTGCTTGTCACGATAGCGGCAGGGGCTTCGTGGCCTCGATTTCGCCGGGCAGAAGTAGCTTCCTCCAAGGGGGTCGTCATCGATCAGCTCTGCCCGCGTTGTTGGGTGGAAAAAGAATGCCAATTGCATCGTATCTGGGGTTGCTCACATAACACGGGAGCTCCAGCGCACGCTCACTCCGAATGTCTGGTGCAGGAGGCCTACACAAATTGGGAGTCGGCCGAGTGCTTCTGGCTGCGTGGGCTGCTGCCGTCAAGCTGGGTGTCCATTCCCCCGCCAGGCGAGGAGGAACGTTGGTTCTCTTCGGATCTGTCGAACGAGGAGGATTCAGTTTGGTTTGGCACAGACACTTGGCAGCAGCCTCTGCATCTATTTGGCGACGCCAGTGGCGGCAAGTATTCGGGTGACTCGAGGTTTAGACGGGTGGGCCTCGCAGTATGTACCGTGTCTTGCTTCGAGCCGCTGGTGATGCCCACGACAGTCTCGGGGGCCCTGATAGGACCTCGCCAGTCGGTGCCGCGAGGAGAGCTGCGCGCGCTCCTTCTTGCAGCTGAGTACTCGTCAGGCTGTGTAGTTTTCACCACCGACAATCAGAATGTGGCTAACGGGTGGCCCGAACGGCGCTACCTGGAGCCAGAAGGAGTTGATGCGGACCTTTGGCACCGCATCGGTGTGCAGTACAGGCAGAGAGATCCGTCCTCGTTTGTGGTGTTATTCGTCAACTCGCATCTCGAGGCCAGCGACGTCATGGCCCGACAGTCCCCCCTGTGGATGGTCTTGGGAAGTACTGTTGCTGACGAGCTCGCTCACGCTGCCGCTGCCAGGTGCCAAATGCCCGAGGATGTTGTGTATCGTGTTACGACGTGGGAAAAGAAGGCGTTATTGGTCCGTCTACGTCTTCTCAGAGCCACGGTCGACACGCTCGAGCGAGAGAAGGAGCTGCGGGGGCCTGGCCCCAGGAACAAATCTGAGCCCTCACCTGCTCCTCCTCCCGCCCCGTCTGTTGTGCAAATTTTATCCATCAATCACCGTCTTGCCGAGTGCGGCCGTCGATGCCTCACTTGTTGTAGCTCCGCCACGATAGCCCGTCAATCTGTTTGGCGTGACACGCCCTGCTTCCTGCCTTCGTATATCAATGGCGAGGTTTTCGGGGTGCCGTCAGGGGCTCGGCTGCACATCGCTGTGGGGTTGGCGCATGAAACACACACGATGCGTCTGCACGGTACTCTAAAGCTCTGGTTCTGTTCGAGCTGCGGGTACTTTGCTAGACAGATGTTCAGAGGCCTTTGACAACCATGTCTCAAGGCTCCGAATTCCAATCGAGCCGAGTGTTTATCCATAATCGCTAATGGGCAATGGCCCAAGGTTCGGAGTCGGGCCGAGCTCGCTCGTCGGGGTTCCTAGGTCTTTCGGATTCGCTTCGCGACTGGTCTCGCTCACTCACTCACTACTCCTCCTCCTCCTCCTCCTCCTCCTCCTCCTCCTCCTCCTCCTCCTCCTCCTCCTCCTCCTCCTCCTCCTCCTCCTCTCCTCCTCCTCCTCCTCCCTCCTCCTCCGCCTCCCCTCCTCCTCCTCCTCCTCCTCCTCCTCCTCCTCCTCCTCCTCCTCCTCCTCCTCCTCCTCCTCCTCCTCCTCCTCCTCCTCCTCCTCCTCCTCCTCCTCTCCTCCTCCTCCTCCTCTCTCCCCTCCTCCTCCTCCTCCTCCTCCTCCTCCTTCTCCTCCTCCTCCCTGGCGGGGAGAGGGCGAGAGGGCGCCCGGGCGCCGCCGGAGGCCACTCTGGCCTCGCACTCGACGCCCGGTGGTTTCTGGGAGCTTTCGGGCGTCTTCTCGGGGTCTGCACAGGGTGTGGTTACGCTGGGGTGTGGTCTGCCATCTGCGCCGTTGGGGCTTGAGGGGCACCACGTTGCCCTCGTCGGGGTGCGGCGGAAAGCTCTGTCGAGGTCCTCGCCCGCCCCCCTCTGGCGCTGGATGCAAACCGCACGATTTGCAAGTCACACCCTTCGGAGTCGGCGATCATCGAACGTTTTCGGGAGTTTTCGGGACCCAGGATGGCCTCCAGCGGCTGCGCCTCGTCGAGAGCGTTCTGTGGGTGCCTGGATCGTCCTGAGCGGCCGCCAGGGGCCCGAGTTGTGGCCCGCAAGTCACCCGGCGTGGAAGAGGGGCGGGGAGGCGAAACCGCCAGGGGCCCGAGCTGTGGCCCGCAAGCCGCCCGGCGCGAAAGAGTGGCGGGGAGGCGAAGAATTGGCCGCGGCACGATCGGAACCTTTCGGAGGTCCGCGCGAGTTTCTTGGATGGGCGCTGGGCCCCCTTCCGTGTCGCGCAGAGCGTGCCTGGGGCTGCACCGCAAGGGGGCTCCAGCGCCGACCCAAGAAGTCCGCGCGGACCTCACAGCCTGTGTGGTGACGTAATCACGCAGGCTGTGGGCTACTTTCGGAAGGTGGTGACTGCTGCCGTCCAAGGCGAAACGCTGCCGTAGCGTACACAGACGGAGGCGGGCGATTCCGGGAGCGGGAGGGGCGGATGAGGAGAGGAGAGGAAGGGGAGGGAGTTGGTTTCGTATTCAGGTGGGGCGGGGAGGGGATGAGGAAGTGGAGCAGGATAAAGAGTCTCGGGCCGGACGAAAGGTAGGATTGGGAAATGGCGGATTATTCAATCTGCTGCATGCAGCTGGTCTCGGCCCCGCCGCCGGGCCCATTCCTCGATACACGGGCGCCTCCCAGCGCCAGGTTGCTCCAGGAGAACCGGCTGCGTGAGCTGATCCTCTGCCCTACCCTTTGCTCGGACGGCACCAACTATACACCAACACCGATCCTGGCCAGGATCGGTGTTGGTGTATAGTTGGCGCCTTCCTATTTGCCATCCTTCCCTCGCGTCTCCCCCGAGAGTCGGGGGCGTCGAGGGGTGTGTGGACATCGAGGGGCTCTGCCCTACCCTTTGCCATCCTTCCCTCGCGTCCCCCGTGAAGCCTTCCGGCTTTCATGGCCCCCTCGTTCCGTCTGCCCCGCACGTCCCCTTGGGCGCCCCCCGTCCGCGCACACGCCTCGCGCCACGGCGCGCCGGCCCCCCCTCCTCCAGGAGGGAGGAGAACACACACACACACACGCACACACACATACACGCACAAACACACACACACACACACGCACACATACACACACACACACACACACGCACACACACGCGCACACAAGCACACACGCGCGCACACGCGCACACACACAAACACACACACACACATACGCATGCTTTTTGTGTCGGCGGCTAGACCGCGCTGGCGGAAGAGCAAACGCTACACACAAGCACAAGCACAAACACACACACACACACGCACACACATAATCGCGGAATACTAAGGTAATGTGGGAACATATTGGAAGTGAAGGAGAAGACGAACATCCAGAACATATTGAAAGTATGGGGAATCCTGGGAATTGTATTTTTTTATTTATGTGTCCCTGGGCTTCTTCAGATTTCTGTCCCCCGCCCTTCGGCACACCCGAGGGAGGGGTGATGTGGGAAGGGGAGAAAAAGGTACCGATACCGTTACCATTCCCTCGTTATCGGCTTTTTGGCGTTCCCTTGGAGGCCCTCGTCGCCACCGCTGCGTTCGCCTCGAAGTCCTGGTCAGAACGCACCGCGGAAGAGGTCCGGGGAGTGGCGGTATCGGTAACCTCTGGCTTCCCAAGGGATTGGGAGCAGAGTGTGCCGAATGGTTTCAGAGTGTGGCGTCCTTAGGACTCCATGATCAAGGGCATGAAAAACGCCCCTACCCTGGTTTACGAGGCGCTGTGCGCTGAAACTCCTGTGGGCTGACAGGGTACACCCTGCGTGATGTGCCGCGTCCAGGCGGCTCCACGCTTTGGGGGGGTTCCCAGGAGGCTTACAGACCACGCGCTTGTAACCCAGGGTAGGGTCGTTCATTTCATCCCTCACACGAGATTCGGGTCGGGCGAAAGGGGGGGATTGGGAAAGGGGGGGTTACGAAATTTGCTGCATGCAGCTGGTTTCGGCCTCACCGAGGGGCCAATTCCTCGATACATGGCCGCTCCCGGCGCCGGGAGGCGCCGGAAGAATCAGCTACGTGAGCTGATTCTCAAACCCCCCTTTGGCTATCCCCCCCTTTCACCCGGCCCGAGAGATTATGGGGGACCTGATGGCGTTCCAGAGGAGTACCAGGGGCATCGTTTCGGGGGATGGGCTGAGTAAGGGGGGCGCAGTGGCCCCTCCAGTCGCCCACTGACCGCCGACAGGGGCCCGACAGCCCACCCCACCCGGGAGCGTTCGGGTTCGCCGTCGAGGGCCTGCCGCAGATCTAACGGCGATGCGTTGCCGATTCCAGGTCGATGCTCCTCCTCCTCGTCCTCCTCCTCCTCCTCCTCCCTCCTCCTCCTCCTCCTCCCTCCTCCTCCTCCTCCTCCTCCTCCTCCTCCTCCTCCTCCTCCTCCCTCCTCCTACTCCTCCCTCCTCCTCCTCCTCCTCCTCCTCCTCGCTCCTCGCTCCTCGCTCCTCGCTCCTCGCTCCTCGCTCCTCCTCCTTCTCCCTGCTGCCTCCTCCTCTCCCTGCTGTCCCTGCTCCTCGCGCTCCTCCGCGGGGCTGAGCCGGCCTCCTCCTGTCGGGCCCCCTCTCGGTCGGAAGACTTCGGGGTCTTGCAGGTCGACGTCATCTACGAGAGGGGCTGGAGCTCGTCGAACGTGCAGGATGGGCCACCGCGGCCCGCTGGTCCGCCCTTTTTCGCCCCTGCACCTGGGGCGCTTGCCGAAGCGGCGTCGGTCGGTTTTTTAAGCAGTGGCGAAGCGTCCTGGCTCCCCTATAGGCCCACCAAACACTGTTCTAAGTATCTGTTGTGGTCTGCACGACATGTTCTTACATTTTTGGCTGGGACTGTCTTGTTTTAACACATCGGGTTTATGTGCTAAGAACATTGTTTTTGTCCTTAGAACATTTCTGGGTTCTAAGAATCGAGTCAATCAGAGATGGAAGCGATACCGATACCGCTGCTCGTCCTAGAGAGCCCTCGTCGCCACGGCCAGATGCTCTTCGAATCTCTACGCAGAAGGCACCAGGGTAGAGGTCTGGAGGGTAGCGGTATCGGTACTTCTGTGTTTTCCCAGGGCAACCTTGTGTTCTGGAGGGGCTCTGGTTTCCTGGCTGGGTCGTCGCCGCCGCCGCTGCCGCCGTCGTCGTCGTCGTCGCCGTCGCCGCCGTCGCCGCCGTCGTGGCTGTCGTCGTTGTCGTCGTCGTCGTCGTCGTCGTCGTCGTCGTCGTCGTCGGCCACGACGTTCAAGGCTGAGCGCCCCCATGTGGCCCTTTCGGGCCCCAGGGCCTGCAGAAGGACGGGGTCGAGAGCATCCTGGGGCGCGGAGTCGATATCGAGGACGAGCCCGGCCCGAGCATCGAGCATCGATGCTCGATGTCGATGTCGAGCATCCTGTGGCCCTTTCGGGCCCCAGGGCCTGCAGAAGCGAGCCCGGGGCGCGGAGTCGACATCGAGGACGGGGTCGAGAGCATCCCTGGGGGGTCCGCTGGGAGCGCAGGTCGCCTGCGGGGCGGCCACGGTGCGCGCCCCATCTCTCGCGGCCCTAAAAAAAAACCATCCTGCCGCGTCCCCGGCACGCGTCGGGGCCCCGGATGGGAGCTCAACCGAAGGCCCACGTGGCGGCGTTCCCATGCGCCCTCCCCCCCGCCCTATTCTGGCCCCCCCCCCTGCCCCCCGCCCTATTCAAGGGCTCCCTCGAGGGCGCGAAGTTATTCGCGCTTCGCGCTTCGCGGTCCTCGTTCCTTCTCCCCCTCCTCCTCGTCCTCCTATTCTCCCTTTGGGAGGGCGGCGCGAGAGCGCGAAGTTATTCGCGCTTCGCGCAGCGCGAAGCGCGAAGTTGGGAGCCCTAGCTATTCTGGCCCCCCCCCTGCCCCCCGCCCTATTCTGGCACCCCCTCGCACGATTCGTGGTCCCACGAGGAGCGCCACCGAGGTCGATGCGCACAGCTGCGGCACCTGTTTGTGCACACGGTCGGGTCCTTCGTCCAGCAAGGTTGATCGTTTCCGGCTCAACGCTGCTGCCCCGGAACATGTAAAGAACCGCCCAGGGCCTTTCCAAGAACCACTGAGATCATCACCACCATGACAATGATTCGTTTCAAGTTGGGAGTCAGCAAACGCCTCCTGCAGACTTGATCGTTAAGTCCACCAACCAGGACCTGTGCTTTCTCCGCGTCCTACGCTTCTCCTCCTCCCCGTTGGCATGGTTTGCTCAAGGACTTGCTTAAGGCCCTTCAGCGCTATCCATACCAGTTCTTGCAATCACACATTCCCTTTCCTCGGTCTAAGTCAGTCATACCACCACCCTGTCAAGAAATGCGCTTCGTCAGTCAGCTCACGTCGGCAATTTCCCTACTCGTGGTGTTGCCCGCAACCTCTGTCAATCTCACAGTGACGGACTGGCACAAGGAAAGCGTTGGTATTGATTGGTTACTTGGAATCAAAACGAATGGTGATGTCGACTGCAAGGTGGAGCATGATTGCATTGTGGGCTCTGGCTTGGGCACCTGCGTGGTGATGGTCGACCCGTCCACAGCGAAGCCAATGGGCAGCACCGACAAGGGGTATGCCACCGAATTCAACGATAACAACATCGTTGAGAAAAACCAAGTCGCTCGGTTCTCTGCGCCAGCATCGGACATTACCGTCTCGGGGCATTCGCACAGTTCGCATTGGAACCTTTGCTGGGCGGCAGACGCCATCGATCGCCGAAATTTGCGGTCAGCAGGTGTGCAAGATTTTTGTTACTGGGTCAACGGTCTCTGTTTCCTATGGGCATCTCCTTGCTCTGGCGGTTGTTCTCAACTCCGTTCCCTTTCCACGTATTCGTCGTTCTGCCCTGGTTTGCGCTACGCCTCGGAAGAGGAATGGTCCGCTGCTTTACCTACCTTAAGTGCAAACAACGCCGAGTTCCATCACAAATGCGCAGCCAGCCAACTGGATCCACGCTGGAAACACTGCGACGAGGGGAACTCTTTCGCTCGGGTGGAGGACAACGGGTACAGCGACCTCGTCTTGGTGTGCGGCTCGGCAACTCCCCCCGCGCAGATGTTGAAAAAAGGAGGCAGCGCGGACGCGGAGCGCCGGGGGTCCACACAGGCTGCTGTTGGCGATCCGCATCTGCAGAATTTGCATGGAGAGCGATTCGACTTGATGAGGGCTGGTAAGCACGTTTTGATCAACATTCCACGGGGAGAGCCTGTTGAGAACGAGCTACTTCGTGTGGAGGCTAACGCACGCCGATTGGTGGGTGGGCACTGCGCAGACATGTATCCATGTGCGCTGCCGCGCATGACCGCCAGGGACCGCCACCCCTGAGGGTGTTGCGGGGGTGCTCCGTGTCTGTAGTGTCACATTGGATGGCCGTGTCTACTAGAGGACACACTCCTGGCATCGCTCGGACGTGTGCATTTTTCTCGGCGAGGGCCAGCGAGGAGCATCATTGATCATTCGGCGAAAAAGCCACGCACGAAACCGAACAAAAACACAGGGAATGGACTTCCGAGCGATGGCCAGTACTGGACATTACGCAGATGCATTTGGGATAATATTTGCCGTCGTTGTGCCAGTCGGATGTTGGTTCTCAGGGCAGGTGGGGAAACATGGGAGAATGAGGAGCAGGGAGAAGGATGGCATTTTTCGAATGGCACGTTATTCAATGCTTCTGGCTTTGCCAATGGAAAGGAGCTCTGCAGCAACGCTGTCGCATGGCACGGCCTGGTTTGGAAGGTTTGTGGGTTTCGTCTATCAGGCCACCCAGTTGGAGCGGTGTTTGGCTCATTTGAAGCGGTGTTGGTCCAGTCGTGGGCTATCTCGAGACCTTCTTAGGGCGATCTTGGTTCGTCTCGTGTGGCCCCCAGAGATCGCGTGCCGACCAGCATCCTTACTGCACCATGAGATCAGGTAGCAGGGCTGGCCAGGGCCAGTCGGGACCTGTCGGGGCCCAACCGAGATGCCGACAACGCGAAATGAGCAGCGGAGGCAGCGGGACAGCAGGGCGAGCCTGAGACCGACACCCTTGCCGCCGGCAAGGGTCGGGGCCAGTCGGCGGCCACCCAGAGGCTCAGTGGCACCGGGCCACCAGGGCTTCAGGGGTCGTCGGGGCCTCGTCGGCGGCCAACGTAAATTCCGACAGCACTGAGACAGATCGGGGGGCAGTTACCGGTCAGTTGAAATAATGACAGTAAGCAGTAGTGGGGCCAGTCGGATCTGGTCAGGGAGGGCTAGCGGTCGACCGAATTGCAGGCGTCACCTGGCAATCAGGTAGCTGGCGGCAGTGGGGCCAGCCGGGTTGGGGGTTGGTTGGCAGTAGTTTACGGCCAGACAAACCTCTGCCAGCACTAGGTGATCAAGGCTTCTCGGGGCAAATCGGCGGAGCTCCCACGCCCCAACGGCATAGAGAAATCGGGGCAGAGTGGCCATTCGGGGCTCAGTGGCGGCCATACGAAATCCTCACGACGTAGAGCAGTAAGGCAGCGAGGCCAGTCGGGGCCATTCGGAGCTACGGGGTCAGCGGCCAACCGGCATCCCGACTGCACTAGGCTGTCTGGGCAGCGGGGCTGGTCGGAGCTATGCGGGGCAATTCGGAGGCCAACGCAAACCCCAAGCAACCCGGGCAGTGCGGCCAGTCGGGGCAGTCGGCGACCAATCCGAAGCCCGACGACAGCAGCGAGGGCAGCGGGCACTGTCGAGTAGTTGTGGGCCAGCCAGCGATCAACAGGCCTTCCCAGTGGCGCTTGGCGGTCAGGGCAGCACGGGTTGTCGGCGTCCACACGAAGCTCCGGCGGCATTTGGCAGTCAGTGGCGCCCAACCCAACTCTCGACGGCGCTGAGCAGCTCTTTACGTTGGCAGTGAGTGGAAAGCCCTCCAGTGCAAGCACTATGTTGGGGAGTCATGCTTTTGTTATTTTCTGTCCCCAAACAGCTTACTGAACGTGGTGCTGTCAGAAGCTAGTTCCGGCTGAGGGAATCAGTATCGTTTAGCCTATCCGACCACCGGGCCATTGCACTTCAGCCCACCATCCCACCACCGCAGCTGGAGATAGGTCTCTCGAAACCCAAAGGGAACAGCCTATATCCCTATCTTAGGGGCTAAATCGGCCAGTGGGGCCTGGACCACGCCAGTGGGGATAGGAATCGGAGAAACGATGCTCAGGCAAGGGCGCGACGAAACATCCTCAAACAAATGAGGTGGTCCCGGCTGTTTCCATCTAAGACATCCTCACAACCTTCTTTTCCGAGTTGGCAGGGATTAGGAGTTCGTGGTTTGGCCCGTTTCGCCTGAGGTATCCTTCCATCTATGAGGTCCAACATGCCGCGCAAGAGGTGGGTTCGTCTGAGACGCAACCCTGAGCTCCGAGATGCTGGGTGCGATGTGGTCCTGCTCATTTCGCCCAAATCCTCGCAACTCTGGGCTCTGAGATGGAGGAAGGAGGAGGGAGGATGGGGTCAGACCCAAACGAACCATTTGATTCCACTTCTGTTGCTGAATTGTGCTCTGGGAGGGGTCTAGGCTCCCCTGGCCCGACGGAGGAGGTAGCGTGCGCCGACGCGCGAGCACGATGTATTGGTATGGTGCAGGGGCTTCTCAGGGCGGAGCCATGCTTGAGCAAATTGTGGAGATGCCTCGAGCGAGCGCGCGTTGAGTCGGGAGGAGGCAGGATGGGGGAGGAGAGCGGGAGGACGAACGAGGAAGAAGAGAGGCGGGAGACTGGACCAGGCCCAAACTATTTGCTTGCGGGCATCCCTGGCGAGGGGGCCTTGTGGAAATGGCATCGAGAGTGCGAAGACATTCCTGGTGTGGCGGAGGAAGCGGAGGAGAGGAGGGACAAAGAGGAGGAGGACCAGTGCAAAGCGAAGATGCATCAACGATGTTGCCATACATCCTCACTCAAAGCTCCCCCTTCATTGGTAGCTGCAGGAATTTATTTTCATTGCTGGGAGTGCCTGATTCACAAAGCAGCCGTGCCAGAATCCTCAATCGTGCCAGGGCACCGTTCCTGGGAAGTGAACGCCGCGAATTAACTGTCCGGTGGCGCCCTGGCAGCTCTAAGCCGCGCGAGAACACCATTCCTGCGACGCCCACACTACGAATCCGCGTTCGTGCTGCGTCCTGGCAGATCCGGTTCGCGCCAGGCCGCTGTTCCTGGGGCCTCGAGCCCGCGAACCTTTTGTGGACGTTGCTGCAGAGTTGTGGGACGAGTGTGCTCTGCGGCGGGGCGAGGGCCACATGTCCTCCTCCTCCTCCTCCTCCTCCTCCTTCCTCCTCCTCCTCCTCCTCCTTCCTCGTCCTCCTCCCTCCTCCTCCTCCTCCTCCTCCTCCTCCTCCTCCTCCTTCCTCCTTCCTCCTCCTCCCTCCTCCTCCTCCCTCCTCCTCCTTCCTCCTCCTTCCTCCTCCTCCTCCTCCTCCTCCTCTTATCCCTCAGGGCGGGGCGAGGGCCGCCGACCTTCTGAAAAGGCGCCGCCCTCCATCCTGGAACCTGCTGGATGCCTTTCAAAGACGAAGGCGCACGGCGGCCAACAGAGGGAACCGCACATCGCGAAGGACCCCGCCCGCCGTTTCTGGAGGCTGCTGCGCTCCTCGGAGGCCATTGGGCGCGGCCCCAAGGCGAGAGCCACGTTCTGAGAACCACCCGGCCTCCGTCTTTGAAGCTGTTGCACGGTTCCGGCTTCAAGATGCGACACGGCGAGGAAGTCTCGGGCGAAATGCTCGACCCGCTCTTCCGACACGTCTTGGTGTGCTTTTAAGGGAGAATGGGATGGAGGAGGAGGGGAGGAGGAGGAGGACCAGTGCACACTCACTCCGCATCAACGATGTTGCAAGAAGCCCTCCCTCCAGGGTCCCCCGTCTAGGTCCCTGCACAATTTGCCTTCATTGCGGGAAGTGACACATTGAATGACAACCTTCTGAGAATCTTCAATCGTGCCAGAAACAATCCGTGGGACCTCAAAGCCGCGGGCCATCAGCTTCAATGTTGCGTCCGGACAATCCTAAATCGTGGACACATCATTCGTGGGAGTCCATCGTTGCGAATTGACCCGACGGCTGTGTCCGAACAGTCCCAAATCTTGCCAGAACGTTCATCTGGAGTCGTCAACGATACAATTTCGTAAAACAGCGGAAACAAGTGATGGCGAATGCGCGTGGCGCTACGGCGAGAGCCACGATTGGAACAGGAGTTGCCCACCATCACTAAAACTGTTGCACGTTTTTGAGTCGAGCACGCGCGACTTTAAAGCGAGAACCTCGAAGCCACCCGCCCTGCATCCTCGAAACGGTTGCAAACGTGTAAGAGGAATTTGCGCAGCGTTCAGGCGAGAAGTGTTGTTAGCGAGAAGATCACCCGCCATACATATTTTTAGTTGCTGCTTGGTTAAGCCAAGTGTTCGCGGCGCTACGGCGAGAATATAAGTTTGAACATCTCCCGCCCTCCATCCTTGAGGTTGCTCTGGTGTTTAATCTTCAGGATCATAACTTCGCTGGTGACTTTTCTCCCCCAATCCCCGAGTTTCGCCGGAAAATTCTGGCCGCTCCGAAAAAGAGGGAAACCCTGGGATACACCCCAAGGGGGCTATTCGGACGCACCACTATCGAGGATGAACGCCCCCCAATCGTACATCCCAGGGTTGGGACTCAAATTTCTGCTTCAGTCCCAAACCCAACGATATCTGGGATAGGGGTCGACATATGCCCTGTTATAACTGGTGGGGAACTCTCAGGCGAAATGCCCGCCCGCCTTTCCGACAGGTCTGGTGGCGCGACGGGTAGGAGTTAGTTAACAGGTAAGGGGATGGTGGAGGAGGTGGGAAAGGAGGTCAAGGAGCACTGTGATAATGAAAGGGAAAGAGGAGCAGGAGGAGGAGTGTGAGGAATGCAAGGAGGAATGCGGCGAGCAGGAGTAGAAGCAGAAGGAGGAACAAGAGAAGGAGGAACGCGATGAGGAGCTAGAGGATGAAAAAGGTGAGGAGGATGCTGAGGAGAAGGAGGAGGAGGACCTCCGTAAGCCCCCCAAGAGTCATCATCGGTATTACAATACACCATACGCTCTCCGTCCAAATTCCCTCTCCATAGGCCCTACAAGGATTCACTCTAGATGAAGGAAGTACCCCCTTGGAAGACAACCACCGGAGAATCCGGAGCCGTGCCAGAACACCATTCCTGGGATTCCAACGCCGCGAACTGCCGTTATTGTTGCGTCTGGACGATCCCGAATCGTGCCAGAACCAGTCTTTGGGACCTCAAACGCCGCGTGTCGGCGCGGCCGTCGCGCCCTGACCTTCCACACCGTGCCAGAGCGCACTCTGTGGGACGCGGGGGCGGCGGTGTCCCCCGAGCTTGTTGGACGCTCGCTGCACGGCGCGCTGGTGGGGCACCTTTCGGCCTCTGCACAGATATATACCTGCCCCCCTGGCGCGCGGCTGGCTGAAAAAACAGAACCCTTGAGATTGTGACAAGTTCGTAGGGCGACTCTGGGCGGCGCTATGGCGAGAGCCACATTTTGACAGGGAGCCGCCTCCCCCCGCCGAGCTCTGCAATTCTTGAAAGAGCGAAGGCGCGCGGTGCCGAGGCCAGAGCCACATGTTGAAAACCACCCGCCTTCATCCGCGAAACCGCTGCAGCTTCTGAGCTTCAGGACCGTTTTGACAGGGAGCCGCCTCCCCCCGCCGAACTCTGCAATTCTTGAAAGAGCGAAGGCGCGCGGTGCGGAGGCCAGAGCCGCATGTTGAAAACCACCCGCCTTCATCTGCGCAACCGCTGCAGCTTCTGAGCTTCAGGATCGTATATGGTCAGGACGTCTGGGGTGAAACGCCCGGCCGGCCCTTTCCACTGGCCTCGGGGTGCGACACGGAGGAGAAATTGATATGGGAGAGGGAGTAGCGACGAGGCGGAGGGGGAAACCGACGGGGAGGAATAGAACTTGGAGGATGTGGAGGAAGCGTATGAGGAGGGTAGGCATGAGGAGCGAGATGAGGAGGTGCAGGAGGAGGGGGGGGGTGGAGGAGGAGGAGGAGGAGGAGGAGGAGGAGGAGGAGGAAGAGGAAGAGGAGGAGGAGCAGGAAGAGGAGGAGGAGGAGGAAGAGGAAGAGGAGGAGGAGGAGGAGGAGGAAGAGGAGGAGGAGGAGGAGGAGGAGGAGTAGGCGGAGGAAAGGGGAAGCAGCGAGTGGAGGAGGAGGCGGTGTAGTGGAAGGGGGGAGGAGGAGGGCGAGACGGATAATGATGTGGATGCGCAGGAGGAGGACGATGATGACGAACATTCGGCGACGACGCCAAAGCGGGCAGGCGGGTCAGAAGGAGGAGAACGCGCGAATTTTCTTAGGAACCACTTTGGCTCAAACAACGCTGTTTGGGGATGTTGGCCCTGGCTATGATTTTCTGCCCTGCCGAGGGTTGGTCTGTGGCCTCTTCGGGGCAGGGTCCTTAGGTTGTCTCGAGTCTGTGATGGGCCGATTTGAGGAGAGGAGAGCCTGGGATCGTCTTGGGGTTGTCTTAGGAGGCTTACAGCCTGCTCTCAGGGCGAATGACAATTTGGAGAAGAACGTCCCGCATATCATGCGCACCAACTTTGTACTGTTCTGAATTTTCAGATTCCCCGTTGGAATGTGAAAAGCCGAAGGATTTCAATCGGACGAGGGCGCCCGAACGACGCTGCTATTTTGGGGAAGCTGGCCCGAAACATGCTGACGCGCTTGAAGTCGCGAGGCAGATTTCCAAGAACTGAATATCACAGGGAAGTGGGTGGACACCTTTGCGAAGCATAAAGGCGGTCTCTATTTCAACACCCATGTTGCCCACGACGAACATCCGAAGTGGCTGAAGATTGGCAAGGTTGATCTGAAAGTTGTGAATGGGCGCACACATCATGGCACCTTGTACTTGAATTTCTACGTCAAGCACCTTGGGCACACCGGGCATTCAGTCGGAGGGCTGCTCGGAGAGGATGACCACGAGGAGGCAGCGACGCCCACGGAGGCGTGTTCCCACCGCATCTCCCTCCTCGGGCACGAAAATTCAAAGGACGACCACACCGACGCAGAGAAACATACGGGCTTCTCCTCCTTCTTCAGGAGGGTCCTCCGCCCTGTGACCTCAGATCACCATGGAGCCTCCAGCATCTCGGTCGCGTTGGCGAGCTTCGCGTGAGGATTGGCGTGTGCAGGTGATGAGGGTAGAGCCCCCGCCCGCCCTCCCTCCCGCCCCCCCTCCCCTCTCTCCCCGCTCCTCCTGCTGTCGTACCGGGGAGGCCTCGGCGAAGGGATCACCACCTACCAAACCACCCCAACCCAACCCGAAGGCCTCAATTTGCCCTCCATCTCCAGTGGGGGGGGGGGTCGGGGAACATGGACAAAGACACATGAAACCCATACCCCCCCCCCCAACCGGAAATTCGGGCCTTCGGGTTGGCTTGGGGTGCTCTGGTAGGTAGTCACTAGGGAGGACGGGCCGATGGTTTTGTGACCCGCCATTTGGGCTCGCCGTATGCGACCCGAGGAGGAGGAGGAGGAGGAGGAGGACGAGGAGGAGGAGGACGAGGAGGAGGAGGAGGAGGAGGAGGAGGAGGAGGGGCCGATGGTTTTTTGACCCGCCGATGGTTTTTTGACCCGCCATTTGGGCGACAACGCGCACGCGTTCGGCGCCCGCTCGAGCTGCGCGGCTCAAGCGCTGACGCACTCATTCCCTGGCCGGCCCACGGCACCGGGCGGCGCCGCGGGCCCGCTGCCATATACGCAGCCCTGCCGCGACCTCGGCGCGGGCGGCCAGGAGAGAGTAAAACTCATGGGCTTGTTTCCCACCACCACCACCATAAGTTGGAGGAGGAGGGGGTCCTCCTCCTCCTCCTCCTCCTCCTCCTCCTCCTCCTCCTCCTGCTTCTCCCCTCCAACTTCTGGTGGTGGTGGTGGAAAACAGGCCTATCAAAAACGACACGAAGCTCGGGACAAAATCGGATCGGGATGACTCGAAATCTCTGAGAATCGGCGGGCTTGCAGGATGCATCGGGCGCCGCGGCCGCTCCAGAGCGTTCCGGAAGGCTCTGAGAGCGCTCCGGAACGCTCTGGATCGATGTATCCCGATCCTAGCCCTGTTTTAGAGAGGCATCCGGTGCGCACGACAGGAGGGAGTCCAAGGAGGGATCCAGGGAGGAAGCGAAGCTTCCTCAGCTCCTTCTCTTGCCTTCTCCACCAGCTTGTCCGTAGCACGGGGTCCACGAAGTGGGGTTCTGGCCAGCGCTTCAGGCTCCTTCCGCTTATCGTTCGGACGGAGGTCGCACACATGTGGCTCCCCGTGCCGCTGGATGCCGGAGAGCAAGTCACGCAGATCACAGTCAAGAAGTGTTGGGGACCTCGAGCCGCCAAGGCATCTATTGACGTCGGCACTGTAGTCTGTAGTCGAGGGCGGGGAGACCACCCCGAGCCCCATGATTCACGTGATTTACACAGCCCCAGGCGTTTGCGAGACAGTCCTGCCCTATTCGATGTTCCCTCTTTGGTGAGTCTTCTAGAGCTCGTTGCTTGTCGTGGTGCTTATTCTGAGGGTGGCCCTTCTGCCCCCACAGGAAGAGAAGGCTCCCATTACCACCACGCAGGAAGAGAGAGAGGCGGCCCTCACAGAAAGAAGAGAGAGAGGAGGCCCTCACAGGAAGAGAAAGGAGGCCCTCACCAGGCTCACAGGAAGAGAGAGGAGGCCCTCGCAGGAAGAGAGGAACGACCCGCCTGCTCCAACCTGTGCGCATCAGGTGGGCACCTCGCCCCCACGGTGTGAGGCGCCTGCCGGCGCGCTGTCCGCGAGCCCGGCGGCGGCATGCCGGGCTGCGCCCGCACCCGAGCCCTGCAGGGGCAGGCGCCCCCGCACGCCGGGTTCCGCGGCGCGCAGGGGCCCGCGGAGGGCCGCGCGCTGCTCGTCGCCCTCTTCCCCCGTGCGGGGTGCCGCGCCGGCGGCCTGCGCAGGCCGCCGCGTAGGGTCGCCAGGTGTCCTCGTTGGTGAGGCCCCATCATCAGGAGGGGAACAGAAACACACAGACACAATTGATCGGCGACTCCCGAGAACAGATGGGAAAATATGGGAAGTGGGGGGGAAGACGAAAACCCCAAGAATATGGGAAAATATGGGGAATGTTTTTATTTGTGTGTATCTGTTTGTGTGTCCTGGGGCCCCTTCACCTCGGCCTGGCCCTTCCTCGCCGCGTCCGTGCCCACTTCGCGCCGCAGCAGCCCTGCCGCACCCGCGGCCGCAGCTCGGGCCCACGGCGCCGCCGCCTGGAAAAGCGTCGGGCACCCGTGTCCTCGTCGCCCAGGTGTGAGACGGTGGCCCGACGGCCGACGCACCAGGCGAGGGCGTTCGGGGTTGGTTGCGCTTCGGCTTGTGCCGTCGCCGCCTTACGACTGGTCGAGCTGGTGCCGCTTTCCTGTCGTCGCACGGTTCGATCCTCCTGGGCTTTCGCATTGCCTAGTTATCCGTCGAGTGCCCTCTTGCCAATGGCGTCCGCCTGGCCTGGGTCGGCCCCGCCCCATACCTCGCCGCGTCGCGAAAGACGTCACGACGGAAGGTTCTTCGGCATTGTCGGCTTTGGGATCCTTGTCAGGTCGTCGAAGGACGGCTCGGGTTCAGAAGCACCGATCCGAGAAATCAGCGCGGACCTTCGAAAGTTCATGTTTGTGTCATCATCTGTTCCCGGAAATCTCCGGGCTCCACACCGTGAGAAATCACCACGATGTCGGAGGTCTGGGCCGTGCGCATCCTCAGCGCGGACGGGAGCGAAGCAGCCGTGCAGAAGCGGCAGCGGGGCCGCGGGCGGCGCCCTCGCTGGCGCGCTCGGGGGTTCGGCACCTGCTCCCCAGACTGACCCAGTGCCCCGGCTAATAAAGCCTACCCCCCCTTTCCCCACTGTATCTTTTTTTTTATCCCGTGTCAATCGGATTTACTTGTGGAGAGGGGCGCGGAGGCCGAACTTGATAATCCCCGGGGGGAGTTGCGAATCGAAGTTGCTATCATCTCATGTTGCTATCATCTCGAGATCTCTCGAGTCAGCCTTGTGCCAAGATCTACAAGGTCAGGTTACACGAGCGCCCAGGATCATCATCACCATCATCATCCTCCTCATCATCATCATCGTCATTATCAGCCTCATCATCATCATCATCATCATCATCATCATCATCATCATCATCATCATCATCATCATCATCGACGCGGGCATGGCCACCTCGAGGCACGAGCTCGCCTGCCCCACAGCGGCCGCTGTCGGCTTTTGGACAGCATCTGCCACCGCGCCGTTGGTCCCCGCTCGCGGTCTCACTTTCTGGGGAGGGCGCCGCGGCCATCGGGGCACACGCCGTCTCGGGCGCGGTGGGCTCGCCATGGAGTTTGCCGCGGCGCCGTCCTCGTCTACTTGGGCGCGGGGCGCAAGGTTTGTTGGCGGCGCGCAAAAGGGGGTAGGGGGAGGGGGGAGGGCTTCTTAGAAGCACCCCTGCTTCTTAGAAGGCGCGGGCCCTCTCTATAGACGTAAGGCCGGCGCCTTCTAAGAAGCAGGGTGCTTCTAAGAAGCCCTCCCCCCTCCCTCCACCCCTTTGTGCGCACCGCCAAGGGTTCGCCATGGAGTTTGCCGCCGCGCCGGCCTCGTCTACTTGGGCGCGGGGCGCCAGGTTTGCTGTGTGTGTTGCTGTGGTGTCGGCGTTGTCCATCTGGTCGCGTCGAGAACAGAGGGCGCGGCGACATCAGTTGCCTGTTGGGTATCGTGCCAGTTCTTTCCCATGCCCATTTCGGGCGCGCCACGCGGAGGCGAGGAAGCTCTTTGCCCGCCAGCCTCTCGGCCGTCGCCGCGCGACGTCGGTGCCGCGCTCCTCGGGGAGGGGCTTCGCGCGTGGCGCGCAGGCCGCGAGCCAGTACGACAGAGCGCGGGCAAGACTTGTGTCATATCCGTTGCAGCTTGGAGTTTCGGGCCCCCTTCCCCAGAAACCCGAGGCGCACTGGATATGGATAAAAAGCATGTCCCTGAGGGCTTGACTTTTATCCAGATCCAGTGCGCCTCGGGCTTGCGGCGCCCCTTCCAAGAAAGTCAAAAACGCATTGGATGTGGATATTCATATTGCCCGGAGAGGTCCTGGTGCCCCGACCTCCACGGCCCCAGCCCCGCGGCTCGGTGTCATCGCCGAAGGCCAGCCGAGCTTGGGGGTGCCCGCATGGGCGTGGCGCGATAGTGGCGGGGCCTCTAGTACGCAGACGTGCTCGCGTCGTGGCAGCCATCACGACGGGAGCTGCTTGGCTGTTTTCGGCCTTCGGGGCCTTCGCCGGGCCCCGTGAACGTCAGCAACAACGCGTCGGGATGCAAGCTGGCCCTGGGCAAGGGGTGGGACCTCAGGGGGGCCCGTACTAGTAGAACATCATCAGCACATCGCATGTCTGGGTCAGCCGCGCGGCCGCGTCCGCACCCGCGTCAGCGCCCGCTGGCGCTGCTGCCGCCGACGTCGGCGTGCGCCGCGTCGCTGCGGCCCCCGCCGCAACGCCCAGGGCCGACGAGGCGCCCCGACACGATCCCCAGATAGATCCAGCGGGCGGGGCGAGCCAGCATCAGAACCGCTCCGTCCCCGGCTGGGACAGGGTGCGCTGCTGCTCTCCTGGCGTCCCGCCTCCGGGTGGCAATGGGCACTGCGTGACCTCGGGGAGAAGCGGCGCCCATGCCGGCCATCCCCGTCTTGGAGGGGTAGGTCGGCCAACGTCCACCGCCGCGGGGTCGTGTCCCCCGGGACGCGGGGAGCGAAAGACACTGGACGCTCGCCCGCCCGCGCGGGCGGGCAGATGTCCACACCCGCCACCCTTCGAGATCCCGGGGCGCGAGTCCGGAGTGGCAGACCTGGATCTGTGACGTGTGGGGGCGGCGGCAAGGTTCCCCCCGGCGGGGGCGGGGGGAGCTGCGTCCCCGCGTGGCCTGCAGGCCCCCCGCCGCAGAGAGAGGTCCTGGAGCCCCGGGCCTCCGCGGTCCCGAGCCCGCGGTGCAGCGTCGTCGCCGAGGCCTGTCTGGCCCGGCGAATGTCAGTCACGGTGTGTGTGTGTGTGTGTGTGTGTGCGTGTGTGTGTGTGTGTGCGGGTGTGTGTGTGTGTGTGTGTGCGTGTGGGTGTGTGTGTGTGTGTGCGTGTGTGTGTTTTTATCGGGGGCGGCACAGAGGGGGGTGATGACTAGGGGGCGGGATATCATGGCGGGGGCCATGATATTTTCCCTGATTTCATGGCGCCTCTTCTTATTTCAGTACGTCCCTGGCCCCCCCGCTGGGCCGCGCACATGCCGCCGGTCATGATTTGCACCCCCCCTCTTGGACCCCCCCCTCTTGGCCGCTCCCGATTTCATTCGTGTAAGTGCGCACAGCCAGGCTGTACACGCAGCAGCCTCCAGGGCCGTCACGACCAAGCCCTCGGCCCGATCGACGCGCCAGGCAGCACTGCTGCAGGACCCCACAGCCCAAGCCAAGCCACAGCAGAGGCACGGCGGCTCGCTCGCAAGCGAGGGCACGCGAATCGTGCGAAATACACAACACTCTGGAGGCAGGCCACGCGAAGCGTGTGTATGAAAGACACACACACACACACACGAGTGAGACAGCATTGAACACCCGCGCGAAAAAGGAGGCGCCCCACCCGCCAGCAGTCCAGGCGCGCCCCATGGAACTGCCAGGGAGCAGCGAGATGGCCGAGAGACTCCTGTCGGTTATGAACTGTTGTTCGAATCGGTTGCTCAGGCATGATGTAGTCACCCAGGCCAAACGCAGACCAAATTGTGCCATCATGCGTCTCGCGTTTCCCCTGGCCGGACTTTATCCTTCTTCTCGTCTTTCCCCCCTTCCTCCCTCCCCCCCCCTTCTCTCGAGTCGGACGAAACGGCGGGAAATGGGAAGCGGAGAGGAAGAGGGGGCGGGGGCGAAGTTTGTTGCATCCTGCTGGTTTCAACATCGCCATTGGGCACGTCCCTCGATGCATCGGTGCACCCCCAGCGCCGAGAGGCCAGGGATATTGGCTGCACGAGTTGATTGGCTCCTCCCTCCCTGACTACTACCCCTTTCGGCCGACCGGACTGTTCTCCTCCTGCTCCTTGTCTTTCTCATCTTCGATGGGCAGTTCGTCCCCACCGGTCCCGCTCTGACGGGGTGCCTCCCGCTGGGCCACGTGGTTATTCCCTTGTGGGGTCTGAGCAGGGCCAGAGGGCATCCCCCCTGCAGAGCTGGCGCGTCCATGGCCCATTATGATATGCCTCCAGAACCGATTCGTCTTCCTCGTCACTCAGTCGCTTCGTTTCAAGGCAACTCTAACCTTCCGATGCCACGTGTTCTGGTTTGTTCTTCGTCCTTGCCATCTTCCTCCCGTTCTTCTTCTTCTTCGCCCTGCTCCTACACTCAGGCCAGCTTGCACACGGGACGAGGGCAACGCTACAGGCCCCCGATTCCGACGCGTACGCATGGCCTGCGCCCGGCCAGATGGGCCAGGGTTGCTTTCTCGGCTATGCTCGGTGGCGCACACAAGGGGTGGCGCGAGGTGGCGCGAGGGTCCAGGCGCAACAAAGAAGCACGACCACAACTAAGTTGATTTTTCTGGAGGGTCGGAGAATCCGCCGGTCTCGACATGCGCATGCTGTGGTTGCGGTCGATTTGGCCGTCCTGGGACGTCAAGTCAACCACAACCAGTACTAAGCTGATTTCGGTGTTCTGACGACTCTTGGCATGCACAAGACATCCCCCAGGGTGTGTCCTCGATGTGGTTGTGGTCGCTTGCTGTCCCCGCAGACGGGGGCGGCCTCCCAAGAAGGCGGGGGGACCTTTAAGAAGGCAGGCGGCCTCGTCGAAGCCCTCGCCGGCCTCTGAGGAGATGCATGGAGATGCGTCCAGGCGCTTCTAACTTAGACGGCCCCCGCTTCCAAGAAGCCCCCCGCCTTCTCAGA